>CACVBM020000299.1:0-300406 GCA_902728155.2 Microthlaspi erraticum | reverse complement strand
TTACAATCTATTATATCTCCATCTTCACTCTACAAATAAATTACATTCGCTTTTGGAAACTCAAAATTAAACCAAAAATGTATAAACAAAGAAGTCTTTGCGTTCAGATTCAAACCATAATAGTTTTCAACGCTGGTTTATTAAGAGTCTTCAGTTTCATATCAATATCAAACGAAACATTTCCATAGGACTCATTGTAAAAGCCACACAAAATCACAAACGTTAAGAACAATCTCATCGTTGTTTTTTTTGTCATGTTTTTCAATGATACAAATAATAATTTATGATTTAGGCCTTTGCATATTAAAACCTAGCTCCTACTTATACAGCTTACAGATTCAAATAATTTTTTTCTTCCTTTTCTGTTATCAGTGTGATTCAAACACAAAAAATGAAATAAAGAAAATATCATAGATAGAAACTAATAAACCATATGTAGATTTGGCAAACGTCTGGTCAAATCTGTTTATTGTTTTGAATTGAATTCAGTAATTACTTTATATTCTTGACTGTATTCTTATTTTTTGCTTTAAATCAAGATTGATTGTTGACAAGAAGAAAAAGAAAGATTGACTTACCAAATTTTAATGACAGAGTCAATGGGATGTTTTTTTTTGGAGTTGAATACAGTAATTACTGCCTATGGACTTTCCCAGTTCAATAAAGTTTGTATACTGGGGGATTCCTTCCTTTATGAATCATGACAAAATATTTGTCTATGTTGACTAAAATTCAGAATTATTGGTCTTGAAATAAAGAGAAATGTCATCAAATAAATTAATAAAACTTTTAAATGACCAAAATGAACCCATAAGTTTATTATGACCAAAATAGACTAAATAGTTTTGTGACAACATTTGTTTACCCTAAATAAATGATAGATAAAATTAAAATATTATGTTTCATTGTTTTTTCCCAAAAATTAGAGTTTAGATTTTTGGGTCTAGAGTTTAGTTTTTTGGGTTTATGGTTTAGAATTTTTTAGAATTCTAGTCCACTTTGGTCATATAAAACTTATTTGTCCATTTGGTGATACCAATTCTTTTTTGTCCATTTTGGTCATTTTAGTGGGAGTAGGATTCACAATGAACCAACTCAATCAAAATCCAACTCTGTTTAATGAATAAGCCATTTTTAGGGAGGGTTTGCCAGTTTCTATAGTTTACTTACAAAAAGGAAGAACACGGAGTTTTACCAAAAGAAAAGGGAAGAACACGGAGACAATAGTAGACAAGAGCAGTTGGTATACGAGCAAGAAAGAGTGAGATAAGAAGTTGGGCTCATTTCAACTGTATTATACATCAATTAAGTTCAGATAAGTACAGTTAATCTAGATAAGAAGTTGGTCTCATCTCAACTGTATTAAAGAGATTAAAGCATTAATATATATATATATGATTTGGGCCCTATAAAGGTTGGAGTCAAGGACAACGACGATTCTGGCCAGGTCCTCCAAAGTAAAAAGCGGGCTCTAATTTATACGTTTCCCGGTAAAGCTTTGTAGAATAGCAATAGACCTCATCAGAGTACTCTGCCAAATTATCGGGATACTTGATCTGCAAGGAATTGTCTTTGATCCTAATGTTGGTTTGGAAACAAGCCTCGCCAAAGAGGTCATATGCCCATTGTCCACTTCCCATTGAAGTTCTTGTGTGTGGCTTCTTCATCACGTTAGGGCTATACACTTCTCCACCCCACTGCACTGCGGTGGCGCTGCGTTTGAGGTAGAAGAAGAGTTTCCCCGGCCAGTATCCCACCACGGTGTTTTCGATAGTCAACCACCAGTGCCCGGTGTGTGGATCCTGCAAACACCGTCGAGGATATAACATGAAAGCTAGATATGGTAAATGATTTTTCTGAATGTGAAGGATGTCGATAGATCATATATAAACGAGATAATGTTACCAGGAACACGCCAACAGAGATGTGATATTGGTCATGCGAGGTAGTCGAAACAGGTTCTACGGCTGCACCGAGGGAGAATTTAGTAGTTGTTTGCACAAAACCGGAGCATAAGAGGTTGAAGCAGCCTGTTTTAGTGTATGAATCTTTCTGCAACCCAGATAGGAAAAAAAAAGTAGTTTTTAAAAGCATCAGTGATTTGAGATGTATATACTTATAAACTCGGTAGCCATGTAATGATGCTACTCTTACAGTCCAGTAGGTGAAGAGACGTGTGCGCGAGTCTCCGAAAACGCCTGGATTCACCTGAAATAGTTTAATGGCCATTGGTTTACGGTTTACTTGGAAGGCAAGCTATAGTAATTCTAGGGCTGAAATAAATAAAAAACGTACCACCCAACCAGCTTCTATGCTCTCGAATTCACCCGAGAGGCCACCAAGCAGCCAGATTTGGGCAGAGCTGTAGTCGTGAGGCTGAACTCTTGGAGGGTTCCAAACATTTATATCGGATTGAGCGCCAAGATAATTGTACCCTAGAGTGAGAAGGATCGCCTCCTATATCATGACATCAACAAAGAAGTGTTTCTAATTAGCCGTGTGAAAAAAGTTTAAATTTTTTATGGTTAGCTAAGATTTTATCTTTTGAATGGTAATGCAGTTTTTAAGATACGAGAGCTCATAGATTTAGTGTGATATCTATTCAATTTTTTTTTTTTTTCTACCTAACTCAAAGCCTGAAAAAATCTCGTAGTGAAACCAAAAACCTAACGAAAAAATGAAAAACTAAAACTTCAAAACCAAATACGGAATACGGAATAACAACAACATTCAACACCTTAGACTCTACATACCGATCGGTCCTTTTGGCGGGGTAGGGATATGAGTTCAGCTGTTAAATTGGAATTGGCCTTGCGTTGAAGTGCGCTGTCGAGAAAGTTGTACGTGCGAGGAGTTTTTCTTCCAAAGTGAGACGGTGAAGAGGCTCTTCTTATGTCTTCTCTACTGACTCTACGAACCGGTATTGTCCCATCCGGACATGTACCAGATTTGGACCAAATCTGAGATGTTATTGGTTTAGAAGTACCGTTGTTTGGAACAGTGGTCTTCTTTGTACCAAACTCCACACTCGGTTTCATCTGCAATGCATTAATGTAGAATGGGTAAAGTCTAGAGACGAGACTAAGGAGAAATATAAATTTTAAACATTTTTTTTTACATTTAAAGATGATGAATAACAATAAAAGAGATATTTAACCGCTACGATAGCTTTACAAAATCTGGATAAATAAATAAATAAATTCTAAATATCAACTTCAGCAATACAATTACTAAATAAATGGCATACATGTGTCGAATTTTTTACCTGAATCTTGTGGTTTCTTAAGGCGGGATGATCAAAAGCATGTTGTTTGTAGATATCTACACAATCTATAATATCTCCATCTTCACTCTACAAATTAATTATAGTCGATTTTGGAAACTCAGAAATAAACCAAAAATGTATAAACAAAGAAGTCTTTGCATTCAGATTGAAACCATACCTTGATGGTTTTCAACGCTGGCTTATTAAGAGTATTCAGTTTCATATCAATATCATCAAACGAAACTTTCCCATTGGCTTTACTGTAAAAGCTACCTAAAATCGCAAGTGTTAATAAGAACAATCTCATCGCAGTTTTTGTCTTATTTCTCCTATATTGAAAGAATGGATCTAGGATATAGGATTTCATTCTTAAACCTTCTAGATCGAGTTTACAAAAGCAAATGTTAATTTCTTTAATAAAAATTGTTTGAAAATATAGTAACATCATAAAGACTGCAAAATTGAAAAAAAAAAGGAAATCTCATAAATACATGCCTTTAAAAAAAAAAAAAAAATCTCATAAAAACATTCCTTTTAACAAAAAAAAGAAATCTCATAAATACAAACTAAAAAACCATTTGGTCAACCTTTTTTTGTGCTATGAAACTCAGATGTAAGTTGGTGCTAAGCGTAAACATATATGGATTCCCCTTTGACTATCTTTGATAACGGTTATGATTTCATTTGGTAATTTTTTTTCCTTCTCAGTCAAAAAAAAAATTAAGTAACGCATTCATTGCGATTTATATTATCTTGATATATATAAATAACTGATTTTCTCAATTTAACATGTCCATTGCGGGTTTTTACTTCATCACAACAGAATTGTCAAAGTTGGATTCATGAACCATGGTTGTTGAATATAAATTAATAAATTACCATGATCATATTTGCTTATTATTTTTGTTTTTATGCTAAGAATTAATAAATTGGAGAAAAGGAATATCTTACTCAGTGCTCGTGCGTGGAGGAGAAGAAATCGAATTTCACTTTGAAGTTTGCGCAAAATTTAGTTGCATATGTAACAAAAATTAAACCAAAATACAACTTCCAGAAATACAAACTAAATCATGACATTAATAACTATGAATCAATACGATTAGCTCTAACTAAATGCCTTTATACTCTAGTGGTCCGGTTCGTCCGAACATCGTAGAGATGAAAGACTCTAGATTCCCTCTAGGACGGCTTTGGAACCTAACCTTGTGCAACTTACTGAGTTTTCGATTTCGAAATGTCAAAGTTTTAATTTACTGAAAATGGTCACCAGTCTACGCCCAAAGCCTTCACCTTTTTAAACACATTTTCTCCATTCATGTCTCTCACTCTCATCTTAAGCTCTTATCGACCACTGCGATCTCATCTTCCGACGATTAAAAGTGTTTACTTTCTGTAAGTCTTTTTGTTCCTAGAATAGTCTTTAAATGATATTCCTTTGGTAAGCGTAATCGAATTTTGGTGTTTTCTTTTCTATAGGTGGCGTGATATAACCAGACGCCAATTTATTAAATTTTCAAGTGTAGGTAGGGATGCAGAGTAGAGCTATTCAGTTGGAAGAAGGTAAAGAAATTATAGTTCCCGGCGGTGGCCGGACTGGGCTGAACAAGGCGTTTCCCTACAAACTGCTTCTTCTGCTAGCATTTTTTCTAGCTTTCTCTGGTGCTTTCATCATCATTAGTGTAACCACAATCAAGTATTACGGAATCAACAGTGTAGTGACCTCAGTCACTTCTAGCCTTGTGGCTTGCCGCGAGAAACCAAATGTTCTTGATAAATGGATAAAACCTCCTCTTGTTCTCATGCATAATATGAGCGATGAAGAGCTTCTTTGGCGTGCGTCTTTCATGCCTCAGAGGAAAGACTATCCATTTGATAGGGTCCCGAAAATCGCGTTTATGTTCTTGACAATAGGTTCCTTGCCGCTGTCACCGCTGTGGGAGAGTCTTCTCAAGGGTCATGAGAAACATTACTCGGTTTACATCCATTCACAAGAATCATCTTCCTCCGAGTTTCCACCTTCCTCTGTTTTCTACCGTAGGCAGATACCAAGTCAGGTATATCTCTTACTCTACTTTGCAAGATTTTGTTTATTTTCTCCAAGAGTGTGCCTTAGAGAGTCCATTCATCATTGACCAGGTTGCGGAATGGGGATTGATGACCATGTGCGATGCAGAGAGGCGGCTTCTTGCAAACGCGCTGCTCGATATCTCAAACGAATGGTTTGTTCTCCTCTCAGAGTCATGCATTCCACTCTACAACTTCACAAGCATCTACTGTTACATAACCAAATCAAAGCACAGCTTTATGGGTTCGTTTGATGATCCTAGTCCCTATGGCCGAGGCCGCTACGATGGCAACATGTACCCTGAAGTTTCCATAGACCAATGGAGGAAAGGAGCTCAATGGTTTGAGGTTAACAGAGAGCTTGCAGTTTCCATTGTCAAAGATACATTGTATTACCCTAAATTTAAAGAGTTTTGTACACCAGCCTGTTACGTGGACGAGCATTATTTCCCAACGATGTTGACGATTGAGAAACCAGCGGCTTTGGCTAACCGGAGTTTGACTTGGGTCGACTGGTCTAGAGGTGGTGCCCACCCGGCTACATTTGAACAACCAGACATCAACGAGGAGTTCTTTGCACGAATCTTGAAAGGTGACAACTGCAGTTACAATGGAGAATACACATCCATGTGTTATCTCTTTGCTAGAAAGTTTTCTCCGAGTGCCTTGGAGCCTTTGATTCAGATTGCTCCCAAGATTCTGAGTTCTTAAGTAGGTAATGTCACTAGAGCTAACAAAAGTCATGAAATGACATAAACATCATGAAATGTATGTGGAACTGGAATTTGATATTAATTATGCTGAGCTTAGAAATATATCTCTCTTTTACTTTTAACAAAAAGAAAAGTATATTTCTTGTAAGTTCGTTAAGTGGGAAGAGTCAAGGGAGGCCCTTAAATTTCCACTTATTATATTTCGGCAAAGTTATACTTATAAAAATGTACTTTTATTTTTTTTTATTGGTCCGTAAATCTCGCAAAGAGCTACTTTTAGGATTTTGTTCTAGAAATGATATTTGGTTTAATATTTCTAAATTTCTAACTGCTTGAATTATCTTTGGCCACATTGAAATTGCCTCTCAAAACTCCGAAAAAGCTATTAGGAATTTTGTTCCCTCTTATTTAAACCAAGAGAATAATCTTTGGTTTTATGATACTAAATTCTTGAATTAAAATACTTATCAGGATTTTTTTTAATAATCATTGAGCTGCTGCATCTCTATTTATGAATATAAAAGAGACTGGAGCAAGTTGCAGAGCATCAACTGATCAAGACGCTGGATACATCAGGCAAAGAGATTCTCTTGGGTATTTAATTTAAACTATATAGTTGACAAAAAAAAAATTGAAATGCCAGAAAGATATTGGCCAAAAGGCAAATATTTTTATATATAGAAACAAATACATTTGAAATAAGACAGAGAAGCAAATTTTATTCTTTTACTGTTGACAGAAAGTTTGATTCTTCCAATATATAACAGCTAAGTTATATATCGAACTAAACTTTTCTGGTAAACAAAGCAAATAAAAGATCAATAATCATTGATCATTTTACCATGTTCAAGCAAACCAGTATCCTTGAATTTCTCTTCCATCAATCCATCGATCCGAGCTGCCATCTCCGGAGTCAAATAGTTCTGCCAATCTCCCACCTTAGCCTTCCTGAAATATGCACTGTTTGGAAAAATAGTATAACGGTCCTTTCTCTCTTTCTCCCCTTTGTTACTTTCAAGATTCTTTAACGTTTCAAAGCTGCAAAGATTCACCAATTTCTCAGCAACTCCTTTCTTCTCTTCTTCTATAGTGAATCCATAACCCATGAACTCAGCCAGCATCTTCACATAGGGCAAAGGATTGGCTCTCATAGTCTCGTACTTGAGGAACAACATCCGTTTTGGATTCTCTTGGTAAGCTTTCCAATACGACATAACATGATCTAGATAAGGACCGTAATAAGACAAACCTCGACAGAACATATCAAAAGACTCCTCAAGATTGTTGAGAGGGCCACGTTTTGACTTTTCCTTGCTGAGGAAAAACCACAAGGAGATGAAAGTGTCCTTTGGGTCTCTCCATATGTAAACCATCTTACAACCGGACTTCACAACCGAATCGGGTAATAACCCGTGTGGCAAGTGACTCGCGAACAGAGTGTTTCCTTTGTCATTGAGAACATCAACTTCAGGGTAGAAAGGGAAGTCGATCTCAATGTAAGGCACAAACTCTTGAGGGTGGCGTTTTAGGAAAGGGTTTGAGGACTCGTCGAAGCGGGACCGATTGACAATGGAGAAAGTTAGAGCTTTGAGCCAAGTCGTACCTGTCTTTGGGTGGCTACACAGCATTAAGTCACTAGCTCGCATTTGGAAGAAGTCTTGCGCGTGAAGGCAACCTTCCAGGCGACGCTGTATGAACCAGTGACCACCATGCTCGATTAGCGATTCTTCGGGTCTCCAGCCTTTGGAGTGAGAAAACGTGGAGATTAGGTCTTGGTACCGTTTCTGATTCTTCTCGAATTCTGTTGACTCTGTCTCGTCTTGGCACAGGAAGGTCGTGATGGTTACGGCTTCTGTTCCCATTGGAAATGGAGAAAGAGGATTTGACTAGTGTTTGTGTTTATGTTTGTGTTCTGTGGGAGATGAGTGATGGTTTGTGGATGGGCAACGATCGCTTTGGATTTATAATGAAGCGAAGCTAGCCTAGTCCTACTCCTACTACTCACGTGTAAAATTCATTAATAAAGTATATTTTTGTCGCGTTGGTTGGATGTATAGTCTCATCGTGGTAGGGTAACGTGACAGAAGAACAACTATTTACATTTTTGTCAAAAAAGGCTAAAGAGTGACAGAAGAATATCGAACCAAGAAAACGTGACCGATATAATATTGGAGAGTGGCAGAGTGAGCCCTTGTTTAGGTATGGTAGATACTTTTCATTATGGTGCTGATACGCGAGTTCAGAAAAAAAAAAAAGACAACTTAAATGTTGATTCTCTAAAAATATAGATATTCATCATATTGTAAGAAACTAAAGCCTTGTCAATCTTTGTTGTATCAATATTAATATAAACGATGCAATGTTCTAGGACGTAATAGGGTAGCTTCCTAGCTCTAGCTGAGCTATCTAATATGTGATCTCTTATATTATTGTACAATGGAATCTTGTAACGTGTTTAGTGTAATATAACTAATTAATTAATTACTACCATTATTTTATTTCGACAACAAATGACTAATTAATTAACTACGACCAGTATTTATTGATGTATAGATGCATGATATACTAATATATTGTCATTGTTCTTATTGTAGATGAACATGTGATATTTGTCCTTGTTAACATTTAGTGCACGATAAAAAATATCAATAACGATGTATATTTATTCGACCCCATCTTAGTAGCTGTCTAATGACATAATAATCGAATAAGCTATTTCGTTAATTTAAAATTTAATAAGTCTCGTTGATCCTAATGATTTTGTTTAAGCAATTTCGAATTTCAGCACGCTCCTTCTTTCTTATAATCTACTGATCTGAATTACCGATTTTTATTTTTTAGTCAAAGAAAGCTACTAAAAAAATATTATGTGATGATTTCTGGTTCTATTATAATGCTTAGAAACATGTGTAAAACAACTCATCAATTTATATTATTTCCTCTAGAGATTCTTCAAAATTCATGTTCGGTCTTAGAAATAGGACAGGTTTGTGGACAGCGCTGTAAACGTGATACCAGAGACTTGGCAGTTGTTTAATTGTTTTAAGAGATTAAATAAGGTGAGAGAAGTCATAATCATGTGCCCACATGTGCTTAGTGTTTCCTTTTCGCATAATTCTCATCAGATACGAATAAAATTAGGTGACCTGACCTGAAATACACATATCCATTCTAATGCATTGGAGAGTTTATAAAAAACGATTCGTCGTTCAATCTACTGTAAATCGCTGATCAATCTATCAACGATCTTGTGCCGAATGTATTTGGGTAAGTCTATTAATTAGGCCTTCTAATGAATTTGTTGTTAAGAAACTGAAATACAAGAGGTTACAGAAGATTTTACTCCAAAATATTGTTGGGTTGGGATTGGAGATGTCAATAAGTTTAATTAGTACATGTCAATAATGTACTAATTGAATCTACGGGCTGGAAATACTGAAAATAATAGAAAATCAATAAAAGCAATGATGTGGTTTCGGTTTAGTTATCTTGGTTTTATTGATTTTTTAAAACAATTAAACCATTTTTTTTGGTTTTGGTTTGATACAATTTTGGTCTAGTTTAAAATTGCATTCGGTTCGATTATAGCTAGAAAAATAACTGAAAATAATGTTTTAATTTTGTTGATATTATATTATGGAATATTGTTTTATTTCCAGTTAATGAATATATAATCAAAAGTTAAAAACTACTAAAATTTGGTGAGTTCAAGGGTGATGGTTTCGGATTTTTTTTTGTTTTGTTTTTTGTGATAATAAACCGATTCTAGTTTTGGTGTGATTGGGTTCTTTTCCCATCCCTTGACACAACGCAGTAAATAAATTGATTATTGATACTGATCATCTTCTTTTATTCGGATTTTTATGTAATACAGTACGTACATATATGAAGAAGCTCCTTCTCTGTAGAGTGTAGAGCAACTAAAAAGAGGAGCCATGAAGATGATCTGGATGAGGATTATAAAGTGGTTTGGTTCTTTCATGCATCTTTGAGCTTCTTATTGTTTTCGAAGGAGAGGCTTGAGCGGAGGAAATCTTGTTTGGCAGGCTTTATGGGACCGCGTATGAACTTTTGGTACCATTTGCCAGAAACTTTGAGGTCTCTATCAGTGACATTATTCCAATCAATGAAACTGAGTCCATATCTGATGGTAAAGCCTGCTCCGAATTCATAATTATCCCCAAGAGCCCACGCAAAATATCCTTTCACGTTGACGTTAAACTCCCTGAAAACAAGAACAATCATTAAAAGGTGGCGTACAACTTGATGATCATACATGCAAATATGATTATATGTAAAAGAACAATGGAAGAAGAATAGCACCCACTTACTTGATGGCCTTACTGATAAAACAGAGATGACTACAGAGATAATCAATCCTCTCTGGATCGACCATACCCACCTCAGCGGTTACATCACCGGGAGTAGCTAATCCTAATTAAACCGTCATAACATGAACAATTTCCACATGCAGTATTTGAGTCAGTTTCTTGAACCATTTTTAAACTACATATAACATGTAAAAAATGAATGAAAAGATTACTAGTAGAACTCACCGTTCTCGGTGACATATATTAAAGGGTCACCATATCTTTCTTTGAAATGCTTCATTATATCTAATATGCCTCTTGGGTAGTAATGGACGTCGCCCATGAACTAAGAATGGAAGCAAATATAAATCAGAAGAATATAGATGGTTGTTATAAATTTGCTAAAGTTATGAATGAAAAGAATAGAGGTGGATCATGCATATATGTATACCAGTGGACCAATGGTATGGTTACTTGCATTAACAACTGTAAAGACAAAGATAAATTAAATAAATTGATTGTCACTCACAAAATATTGGTTTAGTAAAAAGAAGAGAAAGATATTTATATTTATATAGAAAGGATGTTACTAATTAGTACATGAAAATTGTACGCGTGGGTCCGACATGGCAGAGACCCTAGGAGCTGGGGCTGCCTCTTGGGCGTACTGAGTGAAGTAATAGTTGAGACCAAGAAAATCATAGGAACCCTTTACAAGTGCGGATTCTTCTTCCGTGAACTCTGGTAGCCGACAACCCACATATTCCCTCATGACGTCTGGATATTTACCTTTTGTTAGCGGCTCCATGAACCTGATGTACGTACGTGCATGTTTCTTTATCAGTTTTGTTATTAATATGAATATATATAATTATATATATTCATATTAATGTTTAAAAATCATTTCATGTTTAGATTATATATACCATCCCATGAAGAATTCTTTCATCCTCTCAGTTGCTTCTATGCTGGTTTTATCAGTGATATTATATGGAAGAAACCATCTAGTTATCATCACAGGTCCAATCTGTCCTCCTTGTGTTGGCTGTGTTCACGCAAATAAATAGTTATACACAATGATGATGATTTAATTAAAATGTTAGACTACACCCTTTAAAAAAAAAAGAAGAACTCACCTTATATTTCCTCCTGTAAAGATCCACGACCGTGGCATGAGCAAGAAGCTGGTTATGTGCAACGATGTAGGGTTCTGTTGCTGAATTTCCGGCGTAACATGAGCTATCTTGCCAATGGGAACATCGACCGGGTGCATCTGATCCCACTCCGTAGCCTCTTATAGGCACTGAGTAGAGCTGGTTTATTGTGATCCAGTTCTTTACTATGTCACCAAATTCCTCGAAACATAGATCCGCATAATCTCTGAAATCATCTCTGTGAATATTGTAAAATCATTTCATTAATGCAAGATCAAATCTTTATATGTTGTCATCTTTCTTAAAAAAGAAACATGCATGGCATAATGAACATACATGATCTGGGGACTCAAGAAACCTTCATAATCATCTTGCAGAACTTGAGGAAGATCCCAGTGAAAGAGGCTAACGAAAGGGGTTATATTCCTGTCTTGGAGACCTTTTATAAGATCTCTGTAGTACTTAATACCATCTTTGTTCACTCCCCTATTCCTCCTTCCTCCTGCTCATATGTATGTACTGTATATTAGCTCTTTTTATATTATCACAATCGAAAGCTGCCATATATATAGAGTCCCGGGTCATTAACATATTGAAACATGTGCTTTAATAATTTTTAGGCTTATAAATAAATGTTTTAAAGGAAAAGGCCTGAGTCTTTATGAAAATGCTCTAGAATATAGCAAAAAAAATGATCCTAGTGACTCTTGTATGGAAAGAACTAGGTCTGTATATACATATATACATGCATGAGCCAATAATGTGTACATACTTGGAATGATTCTTGACCACGCGAAGGAGAATCTATAGCCAGTAGCATTGAGTTCGTCGAGCACGTCTATATCTTTCTGCAGTTTATATGTAGAATTGCATGTCAAGTTGATAGATAATTTGGTGAGTAATATAAGTTGGCATATATATTTGTTGAAGAATTAACCTCCCAATAGGAATATGAGTCACACGTAGTGTCTCCATTCCCATGATCGGGTCCTGCTTTACCTGATGGTAAACAAATACATTATTATGAATGTGTAAAGAGTTATAACCGACATATATATGTAATGTAACCATGCCAATGACAAACTTGGCCATCGGTGAGTGAAGCCATCCCAAACGTTGAGACCACGACCCATGGTGCCTTCGATCTGAAATGAAAAGAAACAACCATGAAATGTTGGAGTTTGATGTTTTCATTGTTTTGTTTTTTATACGGCAGATAAATGGGGGGTGGCAATACAACGTGTGATTCGTTACATGCCTGGTAAGCAGAAGATGCAACACCAAAGATGAAGTCTTTTTCAAAACTGCCACTGTTGAAACGAGCAGTTTGGTTGCATGTGAATGGCTCGTTCTCTTCGCAAGTAAAATCTTCGCCTTTGCTAGTCGCCACAGCTAACAGAAGAACTAACGTGAACCCAAGTTGCTTCATTGTTAATTTGTAGACGTATGTGTGGTGTGTTGTATGAAACCTTGTGCCAATCTAGGGTTTATATAGCCTTTTTAAAAGAAGAGTGACGTATGCATTTTCGGCTCTTAGTGTCTTGATATTTTGGGAGAGGTTTAGTTGACATGCATCCCGTGGCATTTTAGAGTGGCTTGCTCTTCAATTGATCATATACTGACAAAAACGTGGCATTGTTATATCATTCTCAACTGTGAAAGGTTGATTACTATAATTTTGTAAGAGTTAATCTCGTAAAATACAATTTATATATTTTACTCCTTTTGTTCCTTGAGGAATGATTGTTTTTTCGAGTTCTTGCACAAGTTTAATTACAGTTCAGGTTTAGTGCAAATGGATTATTCTCTCTTATTACCAAAACACTATTCCAAAACTATGAATCAATACTCGCTCTATTCTCCACTAAATGACATTTTAGGTGTTTGCACACATATTAATAATTTATTCAATTTTCTATTTTTTCAAAACATTTTTTATCACCAATCTCAAAACAATTCAGCCAGTAAAATTTCAATATGCGGAATTCAAATTGACAAAAAAAAAAAAATACAATTATTTTTTGCTTTGAATTCTGAAAACACATGAATACATTTTTTTCCTCTTTTTAAAATGCCACTTATTGGACAACAGAGTGAGTAGTGTAATTTAATAAATTTAAATGGTTTTCTTTTTAAGTTTACTACTTAGTAACATGAATTGATTAGAAAGTACATCAAATTCTCGAGGGTTTTTTTTTTTTTTTTTTTAACTCACGGTAAATTCTAGGTCTATGGTGGAGCTAATCTCTGGAGGAGATGTAGCCCACAAATAAAACTTCTCTCCGGATGGGTGTTCAAATGGACCGAAAACAAAAACTCATATCTATGTGGTCAAATGGGATAAATCTAATAATTCCACACTTGAATTAATCTCTGGTTTTAACATGAATTAATCGGTTGTTTCCTGTATTGTTTAATCATGACTTCTAATAATCTAAATGCAAAACGAAGGACTAAGCAGACATGAACAAAAATGAAGAAAAGTGACCTCGAAATGCAAGCGAAGACAAACAAGCAATAAACAAGAAAATGAGAAACGTAATATGGACAATGAGCAAGACAATAGAAAAGACTCTCATGTTGGTTATTGATGATAATACTACCTACCAAGCTCATTCTAAGACAAGGGTCTCAAATAAAAGACTAATTCGTTTCCAAGAAACTAATCAATTGGTTAAGCTACACTTTCATTTGTAAACAAAAGACTAATAAGCATTATAAGCACGTCTAAGAAGCCTACAAATCACCTCGATCAACGAATCGATTCTGTCGGGTAAGAATATATAATATACTACAATGAAATTCTCCTACACATTTTCATAAACACCTTTCGGTAATGAACATACCATGTTCAAAGTTTTAGATAATCAAGCCTCAACCAAACATTAAACAAGTTCGAAATAATAGAAAGCATATAAATCAAAACCTAACTTTTGCTCTTTTTTCATCTGAAATGACTCCAAAACTAAACAAATGCGAAAAAAAATCACCTAGACTCTAAGATTATTTTTAGATGTCTAATGGGACTCAAATATGCATGAAACCACTCCTACATGGTCTTAAGATGGAAGGAAATACTATGGAAATAAACACTATGAACAGTAAAATCCAGTGAAACTAGCTTCATTGACATAAAATAAGCATCTATTGTAATTTTCTTATTATCATTATTTCGATCGTTTTCTTGTGTAGTGTAAATCCTTTTTTTTTATATGGCACTACCACAAGTTCTCCTTATCCAACATGAACTGGAGCACAATCTGTCAATGGTGATACAGCGCAGAAATTTAACGTAGGTAGGCAAAAGTAGACCGACATCCATAAAAATTGGAGGTTTAAACAATATAGCTTGTTTAAGAAAAAAAGAAAAAAACAATTATCAAGTGATCCGCAAGGCCCACATTCTTTCACGAGCCTCACGGCTCACAGTCACCGCATATCTTATTGATTTGATCCGCTTCATGCTTTATCACATGAAACCAGCTGAGAATCTCTCTCCAAAAGACACAGGAAAACAAAAAGACAAAAACTAATTGGTGGGAGTCTAATGGTTTCCATTTTATGGAGGAGTTGTCATGTTGGTCGAGGTCAGGGATTAATTCATTTTAAAAGAATTACTGGATTTATCTCATTTTCCACATGAATATAAACCTTTATTTTTTGCATTAGTCTGGACCCCTCCATAGAATCAGAATTTACCCTAAATTATTTGAGAAAAAAATTTCAACCAGTATTCTTTGTTTGTTTTCTGTAAAAAAAAAAAAAAAAAAAAAAAAAAAAAACATTGGAGGTGATAAATCACCTGAAGAACAGTAATCCTTCGTTGCTATTTTTTTCTTTTTTTCTTTTCATATTATTCAAGAACTAAAAAGATAAACTTACCGAAAAGTTTGGAATCTCCATAGATAAGTCATAGAGAGAGACCCGACGATTAGTTTCTTTCTTATCGTCCAGGGGTGGAGCCAGTCAAGGAGCAAGGGGGTCATCTAACCCCCACTAATTCCTAAAATTTTGATTTTATATAGGCATATCATTGAAACATTGGCTAATTTTTAATGGTTTGACCATGTTCATTGTGAATCTTTCAAATTTTGACCTTGGTAGATGTTTTTTCTACCTCCGCCACTGTTATCGTCGGTGTTCAAACTCGAGACTTTGAAAACTCTATTCTTTGTACATATAGCTAAGTAATATTCTGGTTGAGCAACCGACGTCAGGTTAAAATACAAGTATTTTTCAACAAAATTACTACAATATCTAGATATACATCATTTTGTAGTGTTTTGTCTTTCTGTATATTTTCAGATCCACTGGATTTCCAGAACTGTTTTGGCCGTTGGGTTACTTCGGTTCCAGTGATCCAGAGTGTGTACATTGCTCTCAAATTTGATCTGTGATACTACTTTAACAAAAGCAGGATAATACCACACCTATTTATTAAATTTCTAGTATGGGCATGCAGAGTAGGGCTAAATATGGCGTTTCACACAAAATTGCTTCTTCTGCTAGGATTTTGTTTTCTCTAGGTTTCTCTGTTGCTTTCAACATCATTACGTCACTAGTGTATCCATAATCAAATATTATAGGATCCTTTAGTGATCTCATGCATAATATGAGCGATGAAGATCTTCTTTGGCAGGCGTATTCAGCCAAATTTCCACCTTCCTCTGACTTCTACCGGTCGTAGGCAGATACAAAGTCAAGTGTAGCTCTTAATAGATTTTGTAACATGAATTACCGATTCCATTTTTTAGGAATATTTGTGATTAAATGACTAGTTGGGATGACAATATTGCCAAAGTGTGAGCAGGTCTTAACTTGTTTCGGCCTTAATTAATATGTTTGTGACATGGAATCTGATGTGATAAAATAAGTGTGCAAACTTGAGGGAGAGGTTCACGAGGATCACCTTTTAAAGTAATTGTTTGTTTATCTGATGGTCACTCGACTATCTTCGCCATTGGAAAGTTTGCAGAATGGGGAAGAATGACAATGTGCGATGTAAAGGAGAGCTTCTTGCAAACGCGATACAAATGGTTTCTTTTTCCTCATCTATTCATGCATTTCCCCCTATCTACCGCTACATAACCAAATCAAAACATATATTTAGGGTTCATTTGGTTGATATTATATTTTTATATAATATTGTATAGAGAATAAGACTTGATTGATATTGATACAATGGGATTCGTACATCATATATAGTACTTACATAAGAGACACTACTAGGTATTTACTATTGTGATATATATCCTTTCCATACTTGGCTCTATACGCCCCCTCAAGATGGAGATACTTTGTAACTCCAATCTTGCTAAATAACTCAACAAATCTGGGACGTGGTAAAGGCTTCGTAAGTGCATCAGCCAGCTGGTCTTTGGTGTTCACATGAGCCACTCGTAAAGCACCGGCTTGGACATTGTCACGTATAGTGGTAATCCAGAGCAAGATGTTTCATCCGAGAATGGAACACCGGATTAGCACACAAGTACGTAGCTCCCATGTTATCACAATACACAACAGGAGCATTAGTCAGATTAACATGAAGCTCCGTAAGAAGAGAATATACCCACCGAAGCTCTGCCGCTGTGTTCGCCACGGACCGATATTCAGCTTCCGTTGATGATCGAGCAACACCTTTTTGTTTCTTAGAGGACCAAGCAATCGGTGTAGCACCTATGTAGAGAATGTATGCATTAGTGGAGACAAAATCATCAACATCCCCGGCCCAATCAGCGTCAGAGTAGGCATGGAGTGTGAGCGGGTTGTTAGCTCGAAGGAAGAATCCATGTGAGGCTGTCCCTGCGAGATAACGAAGAACTCGCTTTGCCGCATTCCAATGCTCGTCTGTGGGACGGTGCATAAACTGAGATAGCCGATTGACGGCATAAGCGATGTCCGGTCTTGTGTAGCCCAAATATTGTAGGCTGCCAATGACGGTGCGATATTGACTTGGATCGTCTAGTGGTGAACCAAAATTGAGAGAAAGCTTTGGCGTGGGTGACATCGGTGTGGCAACGGGTTTGGAGTTGAGCATGTTTGTCCGAGTAAGCAAATCAATGATATACTTCCTCTGCATCAAGTGTAAACCTTTCTGTGATCTTGTTGCTTCTATCCCCAGAAAGTACGACAAATCAGTAGGGTCTTTAAGAGAGAACCGGCTTGAGATAGCAGCAATGAAGCGATCAACGAGAGCGGTACTACTGCCGGTGACAATTATATCATCAACATATACCAAAGTGTAGAGAAGATCCGCACCTTTCGAATAGACAAACACCGATGTATCCGCTAGTGAATTTTGAAAACCAAGTGCAAGGAGATAGTTTCGCAATTCCTGGTACCACGCACGCGGTGCTTGCTTGAGGCCGTATAAGGCTTTATGCAATCGACATGCATGGTCTGGTCGGTCTTTGTCAATGAATCCGGGAGGCTGAGTGACATACACTTCATCGGTGAGAGTGCCTTGGAGGAAGGCGTTATTCACGTCCAGTTGCTTAATATCCCAATTGCAACTGACCGCAAGCTGGAGCGCAACACGAAGAGTTATGGATTTCACCACCGGACTAAACGTTTCCGCATAGTCGATACCGTACTGTTGATTGAATCCACGAGCTACCCACCAAGCCTTATACATGTCAAGGAGACCACTAGGCAAATACTTTAGTGTATAAATCCACTTAGTTGGAATGACATTTTGATCAGGTCATGGAGGGACCAAATCAAACGTACGATTCCGAATTTGAGCATTGAACTCGGATCCCATGGCATTTCGCCAATACGGATCTCGCATCGCCTGGGTTACCGTTGTGGGAATAAGTGGTTTTGTGTGACTGGCTAAGAGATTAAACTTAGTTTTGGGTTTGACAATATTATTTTTGCGGCGAGTTTGCATGAACGTTTTCCGGTGGAGGTGGAGGTTGTGTCGTGGTGGAAGAAGATGAGGCATTGATATTTGTGGGCTGAGTGTTTGTGGGCTGAAGAGTTGGTGGGTTTGTATTTGGGCCTGGAGGTGATGGATCTAAAGTATGTGAAACTCTAGAAGGGCCTGTAGAATTACCTGGCTGGCCCAATCGATGAGACAGATCTCCATGGTCATCGTTTACACGATTTCCAGGTTCTGTAGCAGACGATGGGTGTGAATGGTGAAGGTCTGAGATCAGGGGCGCGAGTTGTGGTGGAGCTGATACGAGTGGCGCAGGAGTGAGAGGAACAAGAGTGGAGGTGGAATCGTTGGGATTTTCTTCCGATGCGGGAGAGAGATCCGACGGAGTCACGGCAAAAGGGAAGCTTGATTCCACAAACTGAACATGTCGAGACGTGTACACACGACCGGTAGCAACGTGAAGACAGAGATAAGCGCTTTGGGAAAGAGAATAGCCAACAAACACACACGCCGCAGATCGATCATCGAGTTTGTGATTTGTGTACGGCCTAAGCCATGGAAAACAGAGGCTTCCAAATACACGGAGTTTGAGGTAATTCGGCGGCTGGTCAAAGAGTTTCGCATATAGAGAGTCATTGTTGAGCACCTCTGTAGGCATCCGGTTGATTAAATACACCGCAGTAGCAAACGCATACGGCCAATAGGTCTTTGGCATAGAAGCTTGATGTAACAAGGTGAGCCCTGTTTCAACTATGTGTCGATGCTTCCTTTCTAAATCCCATTGTGTTCTGGTGTGTGAGGCGGTGACGTTAGGTGTGAGATCCCATGGGTTGAGAGAAACTGTCGTAGTGCTAGAAACTCTCCACCATTATCCGAGAAAAGCGTTCCGATCTTGGTGTGAAACCGATTCTCAACTAGAGCCTTGAAAGCAATGAAAATGTCACGGACTTGTGACTTTTGCTTCATTGGATACATCCAGGTATAACGAGTGTGATGATCCACAAGAACAAGATAATATTTGAAGTTTTCTGTTGAGATTATAGGTGACATCCAGACATCGGAGTAGATGTATTGAAGTGGTTGAGAAGAGACGATAGTGTTTGTGAAAAATGGTAATTTGTGGCTTTTATTGATAAGACAATGAGAACAAGGAGATAGTGTTTTTGAAGAAGTTGAACAAGGTAAAGAAAACTGAGAAACAAGTTTGTTTAAAACAGGAGGTGATGGGTGACCAAGTCTGGAGTGCCAAGATGGAAGAGAAGCTTTTGGTGATGGTGATGCAAAGAAGGAGGCTTTATTTGTGGGGTTGACTGGCCACTCGTATAGCTCATCTTTAGTTCTCCTTTGGAGCAATCGGACCCCCGTTCTGAGATCCTTCACCTGAAAATGCGCAGGAAAGAATTCAACAGACACTTGGTTAGAGTTGTACAAACGATAGACGGAGATAAGATTTTTATGAACATTAGGCACACAGAGAACATCATTTAATGCAAGGGAACGAGAGGGTGTAGGAAGAGAGGTAAAACCAGTGTGCGAGATCTGTATGGTAGAGCCATCGGCCATGGTCACTTCATCACCACCATTGTACAACTGATGGAGAGACAAGTTGTTTAGATCGGAAGTGAGATGATGTGTAGCTCCGGTGTCAAGAAGCCAGTTGTTGGAATTCATTGGCGCTGCTGCGGCCATATTTGCTCTCGGTTGCCATGGGGAAACATTTGGTGGAGCACGATAGTTCGACGTGAACGGACCCGTTGGTAGTTGAGAGCAACGGCGAGCATTGTGACCCTGAATGCCACAGAGTTGGCAACGCCCTTGATATCCACGTGTAGTAGAGGCATCGGGACGTGGCTGGAACTGCTGTTGCTGCCATGTTTGCTGGTTGCGGTTGTTGTGAAATGAGCGCTGGTTACGGTTGTTGTTACCACGATAGTTGGCGGTGTTGTTGTTGCCACGATAGGTAGCAACATTAGCCGAGACAGGGAGAGATGGAGTTGTAGCAGTGGTGGATTGGAGCTTAGCTTCATGGTTAAGAAGCTTCTCGTGAACTTCGGATAACGAGGGAGACGTATCACGGCCCTCAAGTTGATCAACGACAACTTTGTAATCATTGGAAGACCTTCGAGAACATGTTCTACTTGATCTTCATGATCAATTGGTTTGCCGAGAAGAGCCAATTGATCGAAACGTGTCGTATGTCCCTGAAAATACTCATCGATGGACTTACCACCCTTAGTCCATGTCTTGATCTGATGTTTCAACTGCTTGATGTGTCCACGACTCGGTTTCGCGTACGTGGAGGATAAGATATCCCAGATCTCAGTGGTGGTGTTGGCAGTGGAGAGAAGCGGTTGAATCGAGACAGAGATTGCACCTAGCAAAGCGCTGTAGAGGAGTTTATCCTGACGCTTCCATAGTGTGTAAGCGTGATTGACGGAGACGACGTCGCCGACGGTGGTGGTCGGAGGTGGAACGACGACAGATCCATCTACGTAGCCGGCTAGATCATAACCATCTAGTAGAGCATGGACTTGACGGCTCCACATCAAAAAATTGGTTGAAGTGAGCTTGGTAACATTTGTCATGTTAACATTGACAAGTTGTTGATTCTCCGAGACAGCAATGGTTTCACCGGAGGATGCAGGAGAGGTGGCTGCCATTGTTTAAGAATACAAGTGTTTGAAGAAGAAGAAGAAGAAAGAAGAGATTTGAAGAAGAAGAGGTGTGGCGACTAAAAAAAAAAAAAACTTTAGGTTTTAGGTATCGAAAGCTCTGATACGATATAGAGAATAAGACTTGATTGATATTGATACAATGGGATTCGTACATCATATATAGTACTTACACAAGAGATACTACTAGGTATTTACTATTATCATATATATCCTTTCCATACTTTGGCTCTATATATAGTTTTATAAATTACCATTTAATGAATATATAATAACAAATTTAGGGTAATATTGATTCGTTTTTTGATTTTTTTTTGTTACAGTAAACCGGTTTTAGTTAGTTTGACTGGGTTCTTTTCCCCATCCCTTGACATAGTATAAATTATTTATTTATATAGTGATCATCTTCTTTATTCAGATTTTTATGTCATACAGTACGTAAATAGAAAAGCTCCTTATCTATGGAGCAAGTAAAAAGAGAAGACATGAAGATGATGTTGATGAGGATTATAAAGTGCGTTTGGTTTTTTCATGCATCTGCGAGCTTCTTAGTGTTTTCGAAGGAGAGGCTTGAGCGGAGGAAATCTTTGGCAGGCTTTACGGGACCGTTTATGAACTTTTGGAACCATTTGCCAGAATCTTTGAGGTCTCTATCAGTGACATTGTTCCAATCAATGAAACTGAGTCCGAATCTCACGGTAAAGCCTGCTCCGAATTCATAATTATCCCCAAGAGCCCACGCAAAATATCCTTTGACATTGACGTTAAACTCCCTGAAAACAAGAACAATCATTAAAAGGTGGCGTACAACTTGGCGATCATACATGCATATATGTAAATGAACGTTGGAAGAAGAATAGCATCAACTCACTTGATGCCCTTACTGAGGAAACAGAGATGACTACAGAGATAATCAATCCTCTCTGGATCGACCATACCCACCTCAGGGGATACATCACCGGCAGTAGGGAGTCCTAATTAAACCGGCATTGCATGAACAATATTTGAGTCAGTTTCTCGAACCAATTTTAATTTACATATAACATGTAAAGAATGAATTGGAAGATTAGTAGTAGAACTCACCGTTCTCCGTGACATAGATTAAAGGGTCACCGTATCTTTCTTTGAAGTGTTTCATTACATATAATATGCCTTTTGGGTAGTAATGGATATTGTCCCTGAACTAAGAATGGAAGCAAAGATAAAATCAGAAGAATATAGATGGTTGTTATAGTTTTGCTAAAGTTATGAATAAAAGGAAAGGGGTGGATCATGTATATATATATAATTATATACCAATGGGCCAATTGTGTGGTTACTTGCATTAACATCTGTAAACACAAAGGTAAAATAGTTATTAAAAATATAATAAAAGGATAAAATAGTATGTTCATGTAAAAAGGATATAATGTATATATAAATTAAAGGATGTTACTAATAAGCGGAAACAGAGTGGTACATGTAAATTGAACGAGTGGGTCCGCCATGGCAGAGACCCTAGGAGCTGGGGCTGCCTCTTGGGCGTATTGAGTGAAGTAATAGTTGAGACCAAGAAAATCATAGGAACCTTTCACAAGTTCGGATTCTTCTTCCGTGAACTCTGGAAGACGACAACCCACAATTTCCCTCATGACATCCGGATATTTACCTTTTGTTAGCGGCTCCATGTACCTGATGTACGTACAGTACATGTTTTTAATCAGTTGTTGTGTATATTTTACATACATATTAACGTCAGAAATCATTTCATTTTTTGGATTATATATACCATCCCAAGAAGAACTCTTTCATCCTCTCAGTTGCTTCTATGCTGGTTTGATCAGTGACATTATATGGAAGAAACCATCTAGTTATCATCACAGGTCCAATCTGTCCTCCTTGTGTTGGCTGTGTTTACACATACACAATGATGATGATTTAACATGTTAGATTACAACCTTTTTCGAAAACAATGAAGAACTCACCTTATATTTCCTCCGGTAAAGATCCACGACCGTGGCATGAGCAAGAAGCTGGTGATGTGCGGCGATATATGGTTCTGTTGCTGAATTTCCGGCGTAACATGAGCTATCGTACCAATGGGAACATCGACCGGGTGCATCTGTACCCATTCCGTAGCCTCTTATAGGCACTGAGTAGAGCTGGTTTATTGTGATCCAGTTCTTCACTAGGTCACCAAATTCCTCGAAACATAGATCCGCGTAATCTCTGAAATCATCTCTGTGAATATTGTAAAATCATTTCATTAATGCAAGAACAAATCTTTATATGTTGTCATCTTTCTTAAAAGAAACATGCATGTCATGATGAACATACATGATCTGGCGACTCAAGAAACCTTCATAATCATCTTGCAGAACTTGAGGAAGGTCCCAGTGATAGAGGGTAACAAAAGGGGTTATATTCCTTTCGAGGAGACCTTCTATGAGACCTCTGTAGTACTTAATACCTTCTTTGTTGACTCCCCTATTCCTTCTTCCTCCTACATGCATGTATATTTACTCTTTCCATATAATCAAAAACGAAAACTACCATATATATATATATATATATATATATTCAGGCCCTGCTCATTAACATATTGGACCATGTGCTTTAATGATTTTTAGGCTTATAAATAAATGTTTTAATGGAAAATGCCCTAAATCTTTTTTGAAAATGCTCTAAAATATAGCAAAAACATGATCCTAGTGCCTCTTGTATGGCAAGAACTAGGTCTGTATATACTTGGAATGATTCTTGACCACGCGAAGGAGAATCTGTAGCCAGTAGCATTGAGTTCGTCGAGCACGTCTATATCTTTCTGCAGTTTATATATACATCGCATGTTAGCTGATAGACAATTCGGTGAGTAATGTTAGTTATCATATATATATATATATATATATATATATATATATGAGGAATTAACCTGCCACAACGAATATGAGTCGCAAGTAGTGTCTCCATTCCCATGATCGGGTCCTGCTTTACCTGATGGTAGACAAATACATTATTATGAATGTGCAAAGAGTTATAACCGACATATATATGTAATGTAACCATGCCAGTGACAAACTTGGCCATCGGTGAGTGAAGCCATCCCAAACGTTGAGACCACGATTCATGGTGCCTTCGATCTGAAATGAAAAGAAACAACCATGAAATGTTGGAGTTTAATGTTTTCATGGTTTTGTTTTTTATATGCCAGATGGATGGGGTGTGGCAACACAACGTGTGATTCGTTACATGCCTGGTAAGCAGAAGATGCAAGACCGAAGATGAAGTCTTTTTCAAAACTGCCACTGTTGAAACGAGCAGTTTGGTTGCATGTGAATGGCTCGTTCTCTTCGCAAGTAAAATCTTCGCCTTTGCTAGTCGCCACAGCTAACAGAAAAACTAACGTGAACCCAAGATGCTTCATTGTTAATCTAATAATCTGTAGATGTATGTGTGTTGTGTTGTATGAAACCTTGTGCCAATCTAGGGTTTATATAGCCTTTTTAAAAGAAGAGTGACGTATGCATTTTCGGCTCTTAGTGTCCTGATGTTTTGGGAGAGGTTTAGTTGACATGAATCTCGTGTCTTTTTAGAGTTTCTTGCTCTTCAATTGATCATATACGTGGCATTGTTATATCTCAACTGTGAAAGGTTGAATACTATAATTTTTACGATTTAATCTTGTAAATAACAATGTATATATTTTACTCCGTTTGTTCCTTGGAGGAAATAAAAGACTAATTCGTTTCCAATAAACTAATCAATTGGTTAAGCTACACTCTCATTTGTAATCAAAAGACTAATAAGCATTATAAAGCACGCCCAACAAACCTACAAATCTCCTCAATTAGGTAAGAATAATTAATATGCTAAAATGTCTCCTAAACATTTTCATACACACCTTTCGGTAATGAACATACCGTGTTCAAGGTTTTAGAGGATCAAGCCACAACTAGACATTTAACGAGTTCCACATGATAGTAAGCATATAAATCCATACTCCTATCCAAACTCAACTTTTGCTTCTTTTACATCTGAAATGACTCCAAAGTTACACAAATGCGAACAAACTTCACCTAGACTCTAAGATGATTTTTAGATGTCTAATGGGACTCAAATATGCATGAAACTACTATGAACAGTAAAATCCAGTGAAACTAGTTTCATTGACAAAAAAAAAAAGTATCTATTGTCATTTTCTTATTATCATTATTTTCATAGTTCTCTAGTGTAAATACTTTTCATTCTATATTGCTAGTAGCACAAGTGTTTCTTCTGATTACTAGAGTTCTGTTTTTTACTTATATTGTATTAGGTATTCACGTAGAACTGATTTTTATAGGAGAAGCTTAAGGACATTATGAATCAGAATCTTCCAGTCCATACATCAAGTAAATGGTGAAGTGCATCTCCTTTGTATGATCTTATTAAAGGGATAAAATATAATAATAGCAATACTTTGGTTTATGCGTTTAAAAATCAGGGAACATAAGGCTCTGGGAGCGCAAACAGAGTTGGTTCTTGCACTACAAGACCCAAATCTCCATGGATGCCATTTCCTACATTGTTTGCAGCAATCTAACATAAGATTGCAGAGAAAGACATGTCGTTAGACCTTTTAACAAAAAAAGAAAAGAAAAGAAAGACATGTCGTTCCTCAATGCTGAGTACCAAGATGACCCGAGCAGAGTTTGTGAGGAAACTGCGGTGATTGTATGAGATGATCTGCTTAGGTCCACCATAAGAGCTCTTCCAGACCAGGCAAGTGTAGTTTTAGGCTATTGTTTGTCTTGAGTTTCATATTGGAGTTTACTTTTCTGCAGGTGAATGAAACAAGTGGAACAGATGAAAACATAATCCTTAACATTCTTAAACAAGCACCATCTAAGGTAATTTACAATGCGTTGGAGTTAAAAATGAAGTTGTTATTCACAATGCTTAAGAGTGTGTGCGTGTGTATCTGAGAAGTTTCTTCATAATGAAAGTCTATTTGCTTCTAAAAACAGAGAAAACACCAAAATTTATCCTTCTGTTTTTGTTCTTGTTTTTTATTTACTTTTTTATTTTTTTATCCTTCTGTTGCTAGACCACACACCAAGATCTAATGTATGATTTTTCTTTCCTCGTGATATCATCAAAAATATTGATTTTGTAATTTATATAATTATTGTATATTTGGAAATTGACATCTAATTTCCTGTCAGGTAAAAAGAGCACTTTGAAATATTTGAAAAGGAGTATACAAAGAAAAATAGTACTTTTTCATATAACAGAACACAGTAAAATAAAATTGTATTTTTCATATAATGAGAGCGACATTGGTATTGGAAATTTCTGGTTTGACTAATTCAAAACTTTATATGAATTATTAAATATTTGATTTAGTTTTTATTGATTAATTTTACAAGAATTGATGATCATGATCGATTATTAATGGCCATGCGTTGGTTTTATAAACCGAAGGTTTGGTTTAGGGTCAGTTAAGACTGACGTGAAATTCTATTAAACTGACGTTAATTATTTTAGCGTCATGCAATAGCACGACGGTTCTAGAACCGATACTAATTTGATTACGTCGCTTTATTACTGACACGCCGCGTCTCGTGTAGAACGCAGCAATGTAACGTAGGTTTAGGCAAAAATAGACCGACATCAATCAAAAATAGAAAGAGAAAAAATGCAATTATCAAGTGATCCGAGAGGCCCACATTTATCACGACAGTCACCGCATATCTTATTGATTTGATGCTTTATCACATGAAACCAGCTGAGAGTCTCTCTCCAAGAGACACAAGAAAACAAGAAGACAAAAACAAACCAGTATTTTTTTTTTTCATTCGTTATTCAACGTTGGATGTGATCTATCACCTACAGAACAGTAATCCTTCGTACCTATTTTTTTTTCTTTCTTTCTTTTCATATCTTTCAAGAATAAAATAAAAAAAAGAACTGACCTATGTTCGGAATCTCCATGGATAGAGACCCCAGTACCGTTAGTTTCTTTCTTATCGTCAGTGTTCAAACTCGAGACTTTGAATACTCTACGTACTCTTTGTATATATTGAGTAATATTTTAGTTGAGCAATATCCAGACATACATCAATTTGCTTTGTTTTTGTCTTTTTGTGGATTTTCAGGTCCTTTAAATTTCCAAAACATTTGGGGCGTTGGGCTACTTCGGTACTTCCAGTGATTCAGAGTGTGTACATTGCTCTCATGTTTGATCTGTGATACTACTTCTGTGTTCTAAGTTCGGAATTTAACAAAAGCAGGATTAACACCTAGAATTTATGAGCCAGACGCCTATGTATTAAATTTGTAAGGCATGCAGATTGCAGAGTAGGGCTAAATAAGGCGTTTCCCACAAAATTGCTTCTTGTGCTAGGATTTCTTTTTTCTAGGTTTTTCTGTTGCTTTCAACATCATTACATCATTAGTGTATCCATAATCAAATATTATGGATGAAACAATCTCTAGTGATCTCATGCATAATATGAGCGATGAAGAGCTTCTTTGGCGAGTGTCTTCGGCCAAGTTTCCACCTTCCTCTGCTTTCTATCTTCGCCATTGGGAAGTTTGGAGAATGGGGAAGAATGACAATGTGCGATGCAGAGAGGAGGCTTCTTGCAAACGCGATAAGAATGATTCTTTTTTCCTCTTAGATTCATGCATTCCCTCCTATCTACGGTTACATACTTACATAACCAAATCAAAACACATATTTATGGGTTCATTTGATGATCGCAGTCCCTACGGCCGAGGCCGCTACAACGGCAACATGTCCCTGAAGATTCCATAAATAAATGGAGAAAAGGGTCTCAATGTTTTGGCCTTGCAGTGTCCATTGTCAAAGATACATTGTATTACCCTAAATTCAAATATTTCTGTACACCAGCATGTTATGTGAACGAGCATTATTTCCCAACAATGTTGACAGTTGAGAAACCAGCGGTCTTGGCTAACAGGAGTTGGACTTGGGTCGACTGGTCTAGAGGTGGTGCCCAGTGATAATCTCTGGTTCTATTATAATCCTTAGAAACATGTGTAAAACAACTCATCAAATTGTATTCTTTTTCCTAGAGATTCTTCCAAATTCATGTTCGGTCCTAGAAATAGAACTGGTTTGTAGACATGTGTTGTAAACGTGATACCAGAGACTGAGTACTTTTCCTCACCCCTTAACATAGTGATATAATAAATTTTTTATTTATATACTGATCATCATCTTTTATTCAGATTTTTATGTCACACAGTACGTACATAGAAAAAGCTCCTTATCTATGGAGCAACTAAAAAGAGAAGACATGAAGATGATCTTGATGAGGATTATAAAGTGCGTTTGGTTCTTTCATGCATCTGCGAGCTTCTTATTCTTTTTGAAGGAGAGGCTTGAGCGGAGGAAATCTTGTTTGGCAGGCTTTATGGGACCGTTTATGAACTTTTGGTACCATTTGCCAGAATCTTTGAGGTCTCTATCAGTGACATTGTTCCAATCAATGTAACTGAGTCCGTATCTCACAGTAAAGCCTGCTCCGAATTCATAATTATCCCCAAGAGCCCATGCAAAATATCCTTTGACATTGACGTTAAACTCTCTGAAAACAAGGCCAATCATTAAAAGGTGGCGTACAATTTGATGAATTGAACATACATGCATATATGTAAATGAACATTGGAAGAAGAATAGCACCAACTCACTTGATTGCCTTACTGAGAAAACAAAGATGACTACAGTGATAATCAATCCTGGTTGGATCGACCACACCCACCTCAGCGGTTACATTACCGGCAGTAGGGATTCCTAATTCAACCGTCATAACATGAATAATTTTCCACGATATTTGAGTCAGTTTCTTGAACAAATTTTAAATTACATATAACATGTAAAGAATGAATAAAAAGATTACTAGTAGAACTCACCGTTCTCCGTGACATAGATTAAAGGGTCACCGTATCTTTCTTTGAAGTGCTTCATTACATCTAATATGCCTCTTGGGTAGTAATACATTCCATTGGTGGGGTTGAACTGATAATGGAAACAAATATAAATCAGAATAATAGAGATGGTTGTTATAATTTTGCTAAAATTATGAAATGAAAGGAATAGGGGTGGATCATGTATATACATACCACTGGACCAATGGTATGGTTACTTGCATTAACATCTGTAAACACAAGGATAAAATAGTTGATTGTCACTCACAAAATATTTTTATAGTAAAAAGGATATATAGATATATATATAATATACACGTTACTAATTAGTGGAAACAGAGTGGTACATGTCAATTGTACGCGTGGGTCCGTCATGGCAGAGACCCTAGGAGCTGGGGCTGCGTCTTGGGCGTACTGAGTGAAGTAATAGTTGAGACCAAGAAAATCAAAGGAACCTTTTACAAGTTCGGATTCCTCTTCCGTGAACTCTGGAAGCCGACAACCCACATATTCCCTCATGCCGTCTGGATATTTACCTTTTGTTAGCGGCTCCATGTACCTGATGTACGTACGTTACATGTTTCGTTATCTGTTACATAAATATTAATCTGAAAAATTATTTCATTTTTGGATTATGTATATACCATCCCAAAAAGAATTCTTTCATCCTCTCAGTTGCTTCTATGCTGGTTTTATCAGTGACATTATATGGAAGAAACCATCTAGTTATCATCACAGGTCCAATCTGTCCTCCTTGTGTTGGCTGTGTTCACGCAAACATTTATGTATGCACACAAGGATGTTTAAACTTGTTAGATTTTTCTTTTTTTTACAAATGAGAACTAGCTCACCTTATATTTCTTCCTGTAAAGATCCACGACCGTGGCGTGAGCAATAAGCTGATGATGTGCAACAATGTATGGTTCTGTTGCTGAATTTCCAGCGTAACATGAGCTATCTTGCCAATGGGAACATCGACCGGGTGCATCAGATCCAAGTCCGTAGCCTCTTGTGGGCACTGTGTAGAGCTGGTTTATCGTGATCCAGTTCTTTACCATGTGACCAAATAACTCGAAACATAGATCCGCATAATCTCTGAAATCATCTCTGTGAATATCATAGACTCATTTCATTAATGAAAGATCAAATCTTTAGATGTTGTCATCTTATATAATTAATAAGCAGCATGGAATAATGAACGTACATGATCTGGGGACTCAAGAAACCTTCATAATCATCTTGCAGAACTTGAGGAAGGTCCCAGTGAAAGAGGGTAACAAAAGGGGTTATATTCCTTTCGAGGAGGCCTTTTATGAGATCGTTGTAATACTTAATACCATCTTTGTTCACTCCCCTATTCCTCCTTCCTCCTGCTCATATGTATGTATATTAGCTCTTTTCATATAATCACAAATTCACAATCCATCGAATAATACCATATCTATGTAGACATAAGACATGCATGGGCTAATGATGTGTACATACTTGGAATGATTCTTGACCACGCGAAAGAGAATCTGTAGCCAGTAGCATTGAGTTCGTCGAGCACGTCTATATCTTTCTGCAGTTTATATGTAGAATTGCATGTCAAGTTGATAGATAATTTGGTGAGTAATATATGTTAGCATATATTTGTTGAAGAATTAACCTGCCAATACGAATATGAGTCACACGTAGTATCTCCATTCCCATGATCGGGTCCTGCTTTACCTGATGGTAGACAAATACTTTATTATGAATGTAAGAGTTATAACCGACATATATATATATATATATATATATATATATGTAACCATGCAAATAACAAACTTGGGTATCGGTGAGTGAAGCCATCCCAAATGTTAAGACCACGATTAATGCCACCTTCGATCTGAAATGTAAAGAAACAACCATGCATGCAATGTTAGAGTTTCGTGTTTTTAATGATTTATTGTATACACCAAATGTATGAGTTCTGGCAACACCATAATGTGTTATTTGTTACATGCCTGGTAAGCAGAAGATGCAAGACCGAAGATGAAGTCTTTTTCAAAACTGCCACTGTTGAAATGATCAGTTTGGTTGCATGTGAATGGCTCGTTCTCTTCGCAAGTAATATCATCACCTTTGCAAGTCGCCACAGCTAACAGAAAAGCTAACGTGAGCCCAAGATGCTTCATGGTTAATCTGTAGATGTATGTGTTGTGTTGTACGGAACCTGGTGCCAATATAGGGTTTATATAGCCTTTAAATATAAAGAGACGTATGCATTTTCGGTTCTTAGTATCTTGCTATTTTGGGAGAGGTTTAGGTAACATGAATCCCGTGGCTTTTTAGAGTGGTTTTCTCTTCAATCGATCATTAACGTGGCAATCTTATCTCAACTGTGAATGATTTATATACTGTAATTTTTTCAGAGTTAAATCTTGTTAATAACAATGAATAATTTTACTCATTCCATTCCTAAAAGAATGATATCTTAGAGTTCTTTCACAATTTAAGAAACAATTAATGTTAGTTATATAACTGCATCATTTTCTTATACTAAAACACTTTTCTATAACTATTAATCAATAGTAATATAAAACATTTCAAATATTTTTAATAATTATTTTTGAAGTTTACTATGTAGTAACATGATTTTTTTTTTTTTTTTTGGTTAAACATGAGTAACATGAAATGATTAGAAATACGTAAAAATCCCTAGTTTTAAATTCCTAGGTGGTCCTAATTAAGATGGAAGGAAAGAATATGGAAATAAAGACTAAGAACAGTAAAATCTAGTGTAATCAGCATCCTTGGCAACAGAATGAGTATCTATTGTAATTTTCTTAATATCATCATCTCGATAGTTACCTATGCTTTCATTTTTATACGGTACTAGCACAAGTTTTCCTTATCCGGAACATGAATAGGAGCACAAACTGTCAATGTGTGATATCGAAGGTTTGCGCAGAACCATATATGCATCAAGATTCCTTTTAGTAGATAATGTTCAAAGCCTCTTAAGTTGGACTTGGCGTGAGAATTACCATAGAGTTATTGAAAAAGTATATAAAAATATGATCAATTCAGAGTTACAGTGCCTTGGTTAAGGAAAAAATAATTACATTGATCCAAGGCCTCACTCATCACGAGCATCACCGCTCACAGTCACCACACATCACAGGAAACCAGAGAGTCTTTCTCTCGAAAATACAAAAGGTAACAAAAACAACGTAACCACTACTTTTGTTTATGTAATTTTTTGTTAAATCGTTATTGAATATTGGTAGTGATTATCATCTGCAAAGCAGTAATCTTTCGTAGCTACTGATTAGTATATTTTGGTTTCCATATTTACAAAATTATATAAAAACATAGTCATTGGGTCCTCCTAGAAACATCTACTAAATTTTTCGAGTTGTTCCAAAGGATCAAAACTGTTATCTGGGGCAAGTGGTTAGATCTATTATGACATATCTATAGGGATGCTAACGGACTCTTTTTTTATTCAAAAAATATTTTCGCGCCTTGGGGTACAAAAAGTATTTGTTTTATAAACACTATTTTAATTTAACTAACCAAAAGTTTATTGGCCCTATGCTCATGTATACTATCCTTAGATAGACCCGAGCACGATTACCTTAATATTCTACTTATCTCATTCGTTATACAAATTTACTAACAAATTCTCCGTGGTTTCATTTGTTGGTTTTGTTGCTTTCTTTTACCTTTCAACATAATGAAGTAAATAAGTTTGAGCCTATATTGATCATCATTTATTAGGAATTTTATTTCATACAACAGGTAGAACAAGCTCCTTATCTATGGAGCAAGTAGAAAGAGGAAACATGCAGATGATCTTCAAGGACATAAAGTTAAGTTTGGGTGTTTCATGCATCCGCGAGCTTCTTCTCCTCGAATGAGAGGTTTGAGTGGAGGAGACCTTGGTTCTCGGAGTTCTTGGGGGTAACTTTTAAGAACTTTTGGTACCACTTGCCAGATGCTTTGAGGTCTCTATCAGCAGTGAGATTGGCGAAATCAACGTAACTGAGTCCAAATCTGACAGTATAGCCTGCGCCGAATTCATAATTATCCCCAAGAGCCCAGGAAAAATATCCTTTCACCCTGACTTTATCTTCACTAAACATAGAAAAACAGGAGGAACAGTCATTAATCAAATTAGAAAAAGCATAATTGATGATCATACATAATATAGAAAAAGAAAAAAAAAAGGAACGTTGGAAGAAGAGAAGCATCCACTCACTCGATGGCCTTACGGAGAAAACAAAGATGAGTGCAAAGATAATCAATCCGTGTGTAATCGGCAACAGCTTCTTTAAAATTTTGGTTACCAGGGGTACTAATTCCTAACATATGAAGAAAAGTTGAGTCAGTTTCTTGGAAACAAACTAATAAGCATGTATAGCTAGACGAATGAGATGAGTAGTACGTAGAACTCACCGTTCTCGGTGATATAGATTAAAGGGTCACCGTATCTTTTCTTGAAATGCTTCATTACTTCTAACATGCCTCTTTGCCAGTAATAAATGTCTCGCTGGAACTGAGATAGCGAACCAAAAGAATGAATGATATTATATATGTTACTAAAAAATGAAGGAAAGAAAAATAAGGTGAATGATGCATACCGTTGGACCATGGGGGATACCAGTTGCATTAGTACCTATAAACACACAAAAGGAGGATCAAATTTAATTGATGGTCACAAAATATAATATGTTGTAATTAAAAGGAGATATATATATATATATATATATATATATATATACTAAGTGGAAATAGAGTGGTACCTGTGAAGTTTGCGCGTAAGTCCCTAATGACAGTGAGCTTTCCCGGCGGAGCTGGATCATCAGCTTTGGCGTACTGAGTGACGTAATAGTTGAGACCAAGAAAATCGTACGAACGATATACGAGTCTGGCTTCGGCTTCCGTGAAGTTGGGAAGTCGACTACCAACATATTGCCTCATGATGTCTGGGTATCTACCCTTTGTTAGTGGTTCCATGAACCTATGCATATATATACATACATCTATTACGTTCATGTTAAAAAAAAAAAAAAAAAAAAAAAAAAAAAAATTGGATAATAAACAATATACCATCCGAAGAAGAATTCTTTGCTCCTCTCAGTTGCATCTTTGCTTGCTTGAGTGTCATCATATGGAAGAAACCATCTAGTTATCATAACTGGTCCGATCTTTCCTTTTTGGTACTGCATGTGGTCACGCAGACATATATATACACAATGATGGTTAAATTCGAAATCATATGCTAGTATTAGATTACATCTTTTACCAATAGAGGAGAACTCACCTTATATTTCTTCCTGTAAAGATCCACGGCCGTGGCATGAGCAAGAAGCTGGTTATGTGCAACAATGTAGGGTTCTGTTGCAGAATCTCCACCGTAACATTTCTTGTCAACCCAAGGAGAACATCTACCAGGTGCATCTGCTCCCGTTGCATAGCCTCTCGTAGGCACCGTGTAAAGTTGGTTGATCGTGATCCAGTGCTTTACCCGATCACCAAATTCCTCGAAACATAGATCCGCATAGTCTTTGAAATCCTTTCTGCATGTGCATATTATAGAATCATTTCATTAATGAAAGATCAAAATCTTTTTGTATGTTGACATCTTTCTTTCATAGCATGGCTTAAATGACATACATGATCTCGCGGTCCAAAAACCCTTCATACTCATCTTGCAGTGTTTGAGGAAGGTCCCAGTGGAAGAGGGTCACGAAAGGTGTTATGTTCCTTTCGAGGAGGGCATCTATGAGATCGCTGTAGTACTTAATACCATCTTTGTTGACTCCCCTACTCCTCTTTCCTCCTGCTCATATATTAAGTTATTATCTCTTCCAAACAGTCACAATCGATACTACGATATACATGTAGTTACATGGATCAATAATGTGTGCATACTTGGAATGATTCTTGACCACGCCAAGGAGAATCTGTACGCATTAACTCCGAGTTCTGACAACACGTCGACATCTTTCTGCAGTTAATATATAAATTGCATGTCAGTCCACACGTAGACGTAGTTGATAGATAATTCGGTGAGTTAATATAAATAAATAAGTAAAAATATATGTATATAATTTACCTGCCAATACCGATATGAATCACAAGCAACGTCTCCATTCAGCAAATCGGGTCCTCCTTTCTCTGATCGTTTTCAAATCGTACATTACTATGAATGTCTAGAGACATGTGTATCCAACAATATTCCTCTCATATATATAAATACATAAGCCTTTCTATAAATAGCAAGAAAGCAACCATGCAGACGACAAACCTGGGTATCGGTGAGTGAAGGCATCCCAAACGTTAATACCACGACCTGTGCCACCTTCGATCTGAAATGAAAAGAAACAGCGCCATGCAACGTTGGACATTAGTGTTTCTGATTTTTTTTTCTAAACGTCAAAATTGGTGGTACACAATGTGTGATTTGTTACATGCCTGGTAAGCAGCAGACGCAACGCCGAAGATGAAGGGATCATCTTGCTTATCGAAACTGCCTCTGTTGAAAATATCAGTTTGGTTACATTTGGTGTATGGCGGTGTGCCCTCTTCGCAGGTAATCTCACCTTTGCAAGTCACCACAGCTAATAGAAGAACTAAGGTGAATCCAAGATGATTCATGGTTAATTTGTTGATGTTTTCTGTTGTATGGAACATTATGCTAATGTAGGGTTTATATAGCCTTAGTAAACAAGAGTGGCATATGCATTTTCTTGCCAAGTGTCGTTATATTCTGGGAGAGGTTTAGGTGAGATCAATCCCGTGGCTTCACTTCCTCTAGCTCAATGTTCACCGGCATTTGTTGTTTTATTTCCACTTTTCAGATCTAGACTAGCTCTTCAGTCGTTCATTTCATTGAGAAATATGTTTTATCTCAATTCTGAATTATTGGTTACTATCAATGTTTTGGATTTAATTTGGTAAATAATAATATTGGGTTTTTTTTTCAAATGATAAACTCCTAAGTTGTAATATGTTATTTTATTGAATGAACTTTTGAATTAAAATATGTTTATTGTTGTTCTCGTAGCTATCCCCGACTGTAAAATAATCTTTTGTTCAAACGTCTACAATTTTATATATATTTAAAAAGGCTTTTATTTTTATAATTATAATTTTTATCAATAAGTTCATACTATACAATTTAAATAACTTTTGATATATTTTTTTTATTATAAGTTTCCAACTTTGATGATTTTTTTTCTCTTCTAAGGAACACAAACAAAATTTCAACAAGGTATCATTTATTTTATTTTTAAAACATGATAAGAAAAGAAATATATATGTTATTATGAAATGACATATATATAAACTAAAAAAAACAAGATAAAAATGGAAAAAAGGTTATCTAGCATAATTTAGTTTAAATGTCCAGAAATTCATAGAGGAGCATGGACGAATGAGTTATCAAATAATGAAGAAAAAAAAATTAGGAAAAAATGTACATAAATATTTACCAAGTAATGAATCAATTACGGCTAAAAATTACTTTGGGGGCACACCTTCGTTCTATGATCCCCCCTGAATTCAATGGCTAACAAAGCTGACAGTCTTCCAGATGGCAAATCAATTCTGATAAGTCATAGAAGAATATGAAGCAAAATGTTGGTTGAGCTTTTTTTTTTTTTTTTTTTTGTCTCGTCTTTTGGAGCGAAAGTCCAGGTTTCTTGTGATAAAGCATCGAGCGGACAAAATGGACAAGTTATGCGGTGACAGTGAGCGGTGAGGCTCGTGATGAGTGTTTCCTTGACTCCTTGGATTAAAGTATTTGTTTTTGTTTTTCATTCCCATGGCATTGTTAATCTATAGATTGCATTCTTGATACTATCTTTTTATTGATCTTTCAATAATCTGGTGGTGTCAATTCTAACTCCAAGTCCAACTTAATTAAGAGACTTTGAACATATCATCGACATCGACTACAAGGAATCTTAATGCATGACGTTCTAATTTTGCGTAAACCTTCCATTCAGATGTTGCATTACATCATTGATGAAGACTAGATACAGTTTGTGCTCCAAGTCTACGTGTTCCCCGGATAAACAAACACATGTGCTAAACAACAGAAATATAAAACCAAAAAAAAAAAAAAAAAAAAAAAACGAACAACAACAGAAAATTAGAGCAACACAGTTCGTCTTGCGTATTTATATTAAACTGACCTAAATGATTTGTTTAAGTATTTTTAATTTAAAAACACACCAAAACAAATATTTCAAATAAATATATAGGAATAGCTAAACTTTTGGTGATGTTTAACCGAATTTTCTCTAACATAAAAAAAGAATAGTTTACGTTTTCAGTCAGCATTCACATAACGAACGTATACTGGATTTTCTGAGCATTATGATTGGTTTGGCAATAGTGCGACAACTATGGTTCGAGCCTTTGACCGTCCATCATAGTCAAGTGTCTATAGTAGAACTTAGTAGTTCCTTGTTATGCAAGAAAAGACATATTACTGTAATATCATCAATCTTCTTAGATTTAAGCTTCTTCTTCCAAGTAGTTTCAGCTGCTTCCGCCACCAATTTAGCTGCAGTGGATTGATTTTTCCGGGAACTCCATACTAGCGATACAACTTCATCATTGCTAAGCATATCCCAAACCTGCGATTATATGTTAAATACCAAATATATTTTTCCATCGTACATAGTGAAATAGAAATCCAAAATTTAAATCACATATATGCTTTTACCCCGTCTGTAGCGAGTACAAGGAACTGGTCTTGAGTAGTAATTTGGTGGTGAGAGACCTCTGGAACCGCAATAACGCCATGGTCTTTGAGCCTGAAATCTCCAAAAGCTCTTGACATGGCTAATCCTGGTATGTCATGGTTTGGTAGCCACACCCTTTGGCTACTCGGTTCTGTTTTCATTGCGAGAACACGGCCTTTGCACATCCTGATCCTCTCTGCTTCACCTGCGAGAATTCGCTACAAAAGTATCACTAACACCTCTAATGATATTCAATTGCTCCTCTAGCCAATAAGAGAGTGAAACAAGCATACTAGGGACGTCAGGTGTTAGGTCGGATGTTAACTGTACTGCGCTGATCTCATCATCTTGGTTCATTGTCCCCAACACTGCCCTTGAATCACCGAGGTTTGCTATCAAGAGATTATCTCCCTATAAACAAAGGAATCGATCAGCTCCAACTTGTAAAAAAATTGCTGTATGACATTTAATGGTTGCAAGTGGACAAGTAGCGAAAGAAATGTACATGAGTAATGGCAACAACAGCAGTGGAGCCACTAAATGAGCATTCAAAGACTTGAAGAAGAAGCTCCTTGTCAACGAGTCTGAAGGCAGAGAAACAAGCTTTTTCCCACTTGTGTTCTTCTTCACAAACATGAGATTCTTGGTTTAGCTCATTCTTTAGTGTTGACATAAGCGATGGCAATCTATTCCTCACCATTTTGCTCACCATGTGCCCATTTTTGCCGTGCCCATCAAACACTCCACATAGCTCTGCATCCCCTGTTCCATACCCCTGCGGGATCATAACCAATTTAAGCACATTTCTACTTAACTTTTAACATTGGAAAATCTTAAAATTTCAGCATGTAAAGATGGTCTAATCTAGGCTTCGATTCAGTTTGCGTGTTCAAAATTATTAGCATCTCAAAAAAAATTATTTTTTTAAACACAAATTACAAACACTTTACAAAAGGTTTAAAATTTATAATAAGAAACTAAAATGTGTTAAATTCGTTAAGAAAAACTAACTTAGGATCTAAATACAAATGTAGAAATTGACATTAGAATCAGTCAAGGTGGATTATATATCTTGCTAAAATGATATAAAATGAAATCGCGCGTCTCAACCTGCACACAATATTATTACAATTCATAAGATTTTTGTATATTACTCAAAAATAAATCCAACCAAACAAGTTATCTTTGTGATGCGACTGTCCTAACCAAGTTATGGAAATGAAAATTAGTTCCTCATGAGAAAAAAAAAAGGAAAATATCAAAATGAACTACCAGGTAAAGAACAGCATTATCTTGGTTAAGCGCTTTGCTTCCTTTGATAGAGCAGACCGAACCGAGGCGATGAACGGGAAGGTCTTGATCTAAACCGAACTCTTCGCCATAACACACCACCGCATTTCCATCACCGTGCTCATTCTCCTCGTGTATCTCCGATGAGGAAGACGGCAACGAGAAGCAATGACCCATAACTTCACCAAATTACTTGGAAATAATATTTAACAGAAAACGAAAGAGAAGACCTTTTGATAATCGAATCCCAGATCCTTACAAATATAAAGATTGATTGGACGACCCATTCAGATCTTATATGAAATATGAACAGCCTTTTCTTGAAGTTGGAGCTTAGTTATAATTTTATAACATTATTACTAGTTACGTGGCAACAATATGAGTTCAAAATTTCAACGAAATCAATTATTATATGATAATAAAAATAAAGTTGACTTGTATTTAATATACTGAATTTACAACTATGTTGCCCGAGTTTTGCTTGAAAGGGCAAGTTCTGATCCTGCGCAGGCATTAGTTTGACAGGCATTCTACTTATAGATCATACCCTATTGAGAAAATGCTTGATGTGTGCTACCGAATATTTTAATAACTAATATACACTTATCCATATTATTGGAGGACTTTGAGTTTAATTGAATAATATGGTGAGCTAGCAACATTTAGGATTTAAGTGTGCTCTTGCCGGAAACAAAGTGCTTTGTGAGACTTAAACCCCGCCCAATTTCTTGAGTCCATAGTGAAAAGTCTCTGGCTCAAGGCATTTTCTAACCGAATCTCCACGTTTTCGTTCTTTTTAAAATTGACTCATAATCATTTTCATGCTTACCTTCATTTAATTTAGCAATTTGCATCGGAAACCTTCTTAACATAAATCATGATTTTTGTTTAATCGAAGAGTTAAATACAAAAAGTTATACAATTTCCATAGGCTACAACGTTTATATCTAAACAAGTTGATGCATCCATTTAAGATATGTAAGCAAATGAATTGTTTAGTGAGTAGTGAGTACTACCATCTCGTTTCACTAAACTAAGTACAAATGATCATGTAGTAATCCACTGAATCAATCTATCCTATCACTGATTCATTTCCAATCAACCACTTATATCTAGTTTGATCATTTTTGTCTCGGACCAAATCGATTTACGCATCTAGAAAAAAAGGTACATATGGTGAGATTTTGGTAAGGTTTCATCACTTGGTTAACTCCATCTATTCTTAGTATCTTTCGGTATCAACTTGTTTTGACTAGTCAAGTGGCCGTTGTTCGGCCACGTAGCCCAAATTCCCACATGCAGAAAACTATGTCGTGTTGTGTGGCCGAAGAATAACCACTTTGAAAGTGGTTGGAAAAAAGAACCAAACCAACCAAACCGACGACTAATTTAACTCTGGTTAACCGAATCGAACCGAAAATGCCGAAACAGTTTCACTTTGTTAGCGAAACGCAGCCGTCTTCGGCCCCATAAAGAGAAACGTATAAACTTTGACTTAACAACACGCCTTGGCCTTGCTCTGCTCCAATGGAAAAGTCGTGATTTTTGCATTTACCTACCTTCTTCGCATTTTCCCCTAACTTGATTCTCTCGAAAAAGCTTTTCGCTTTTAAGGGCCTAATCAAAACCCTAAACCCACAATCCAATTCCTCCTTCCGAAATTCGATTTCTCCTCTTCCTCTCTTTCTCTCTCTGTTTATCGCAATTGCGGATCGATTTGAATTTCTAGCTATGGAAGCGACGGCGTTATCAGCTGGATTTCATCCTCTTCTGAAGCCTAACGGATACAAATCCCCGAGGTCAGGGCTTCTCCATCGATTTGGTTTTGATCGCTTTAGGGATTTAGGATCGCGAATTGTTGCTGGAGACTTGATTTTGAATAGCTGCTATGAAAACAGATCATACCTGCTCATTGATTACTCTATGGACGATGATTCTTATGTAATGGCGAATTTTGGATAGCTAATCAATTGGTTTGATCTGTGTACAGGTCATGTTCTCAGAAGAATTCTCTATCTTTCGTTCGATGCGAGTCATCTAGCGGATTCAACAAACCGAAACCCGAAGGATCTATTGCGATCACGCACCGTGGATCGAGCTTCAAGACGAACGTGTTCGAGCAAGCCCATTCCGTGGCTGGAGACGCCTCTTCTTACGATGACACCACAGCTAAAACCCGTTCCCATGTCGCAGAAGATAAGATCGGTGTCCTGCTTTTGAACTTAGGTGGCCCTGAAACTCTCAACGACGTGCAACCATTCTTGTATAACCTCTTTGCAGACCCGGTGAGACTCTGAAATCTCTTCTTCGCTCTCGCAGTTTTTTGTTTGTAAAGTCATTGAGTGAGTTAACTTTCGTTTGTTGCAGGATATTATAAGGCTTCCAAGACCATTTCAGTTTCTCCAAGGGACGATAGCGAAGTTTATATCTGTGGTTCGCGCTCCTAAGTCGAAAGAAGGGTATGCTGCTATTGGCGGTGGCTCTCCATTGCGTAAGATAACCGATGAGCAAGCAGATGCTATTAAGATGGCTTTACAAGCAAAGAACATTGCTGCTAACGTCTATGTTGGCATGCGGTATTGGTTCCCATTCACTGAAGAGGCTGTTCAGCAGGTGATTGTCAGCTTAATCCTTATCTTGGTTGTGTTGATGGAGTTGCTTATCTTAACAAAGCTATTTACAATTCAAACAGATTAAGAAGGACAAAATTACAAGACTTGTTGTACTACCGTTGTACCCTCAGTATTCTATCTCCACGACTGGTTCGAGCATCCGCGTTCTTCAAGACTTATTCAGGTTTGTGTATGCCACAAAGCATATTGTATATCTGTTTTCAGATCTCTTAACAGAAATTATATCATTCAGGAAAGATCCGTACCTAGCTGGAGTGCCAGTTGCTGTTATACAGTCGTGGTACCAAAGACGAGGCTATGTTAATTCCATGGCAGACCTCATTGAGAAGGAGCTTCAGATTTTCTCTGATCCTAAGGAGGTACAGTTATTTCTCCCACACCCTTCATTATACATTTATAGTCTAAAACATTGGCTAAAATTGGTCTCTTGTCTGTATGATTTTTAGGCTGTGATATTCTTCAGTGCTCATGGTGTGCCAGTCAGTTACGTAGAGAATTCCGGAGATCCATACCAGAAACAGATGGAAGAGTGCATTTACTTGATTATGGAAGAGCTAAAAGCCAGAGGTGTTCCTAACGAGCATATATTGGCGTACCAGGTTTGGTCATATCATGTGTCTTCTCATGACCTCTTTATATCAAGTCCTCTAATTGATTCTAGCAATAATTCCTTATCTTCCAGAGTCGTGTTGGGCCTGTACAATGGCTGAAGCCATACACCGATGAGGTTCTCGTCGACCTTGGTAAGAAAGGTGTTAAGAGTCTACTAGCCGTTCCAGTCAGGTGAGAGAACATTTAATAATCTCCCTCTAAGCTCTTTTGATTCTTTAGTTATTGACCGTTTTTCTGCTGTCTTGGATTGGATTTCAGTTTTGTGAGTGAGCACATTGAGACTCTTGAAGAGATAGACATGGAGTATAGGGAACTAGCTCTAGAGTCAGGGATAGAGAACTGGGGCCGAGTCCCGGCGCTAGGTCTAACGCCGTCCTTCATCACCGACTTGGCTGATGCGGTGATAGAATCTCTCCCTTCAGCAGCAGCAATCTGGAACCCAAGTGTCTCAGAAGATAGTGAGTCATCAGACGCTTTCAGTTACCTTGTGAAGATGTTCTTCGGTTCGATCCTGGCTTTCGCACTGCTTCTCTCCCCAAAGATGATCGATGCTTTCCGGAACCATCTTATATAGAAACCTATTGAATCTCCAATGAAAAAGTTGGTTTTGTGTTCTCTAATGACTTGGTCAGGTTTAATATATATAGTCCAATGTATTGAAGTACTAGCATACCAGCTCTCTAATGAGCTGATGTGGGTGAGTAGTTCAATACATTGGACTATATGTATGAAATTTGACTAAGATGTAAACTAGAGAAGAAGGGAATAAGTTCTTGGGGAAGATACAGAGTAGATGTATTTAAATATGGAAGAGGCAATTTAACTTTAAACATAGTGCTACGTTTCTCTTAGAGATGAGGAAGGGGATGTAATCTTCTATGGTATTGTTTTGTTTTTTTTATCGGTATTATTTTTCTTAATCAAAAAGAGTTCTATCAATTCACATTCCATATAAACAAAACAGTAAAAAAGAACACATTACAGAAGAAGATTATATATATGTACACACACGTATGCATATTGGCATTAGGACAGTTCACGTGGAAACTGATTCTGGTCGTGTCTTGATTAACCCTGTACGTGAGAGATTCTCAATGGAGTTCGCAATAACTCTGGCGCTCGACTTCATATACCCGCCTGCACAGAGTTATCACATAAACGTCTTGTAATCCTTTAAAACCATTACTCATAGCATAAGGTTTTGGTTGTGTTAAATTCAATATCGAACCTGAAGTCAGCATCACAACTGGAATGTCTCTCTCCCTTGCAACTCTGAATACTCTCTCATCTCTACTTGTTATACCATCAGGGCTTATCTGCAACAAGAGTTACCACCAAGTTAGAGACATTATAAATGAAGAAAGAAACTAATATTTTGCTGAGACATTTTATAAGGTAAAAACCACAATGATATAAATTTACCTTAAGACACCCGAGAGGGTCTCCGTCTAAGATATCAGTCCCAGCATTGTAAACTACCAATTCTGGTTGGAAGTTACTGAAAGCAACCTGAGAGTTTTAGCACCATCCTAGGTTAAAGACTAATCATGTTTTTTTTCAGAGAAGCAAGTTTCTAGGTTATTCAGCTTCATAGTTAAGATAACATTTCATGATCCTAAACTATCATCGCCAAGAAACAAGAGATTAAGGTACTGTACTAATGCATACCTCAAGGGCTTGATCTAGCTTCCTCAAATACTCATCGGTGGTGGTCCCGCTCTGTAAAAATAAGGACATAATTATAATGTGACACAAAACAATCAAATTAGTTCAATCTGATACTTGGAAGAAGGTAGGCTTGCTTAGTTTCTTACCACCACCTCAACCTTCTGATCGATAAATTTCCTAGCTCTATAATCCTGGAAGAACAAAAACAGAACAGATAAATTGAACTGTTAAATGCAAACACAAAAGCATAAGACCAAACTGCACATAAAGATAAAAGAGGAATGGAAATGACTTCCAAAGAGCAAAGCTCCGAAAATGACAGCTTACAAAAGGGTATATCTCAGGATTGTACATATCCAGAATGTAAACGCGACCTAAGGACAAAAAAAATGTTATCAGCATATTGAACACAGTCAAGGCAAAGGATGATGTAATAAACAAATAAAGTTTATCATACTGTCATCGCCGAGATCAGTTTCGTGGCCATTCCCTTGATGAGCATCAAGATCTATTATCATAACCCTGTTCGAGTTTTAACAAGGTCAAGAACTACATTTGCCAAAGAGCCCCTCTAATAGAAGCAAAACGTTACCCATTAGAGAGAACATTTTTTTACCTTGATATTCTTAGACGAAGAAATGCAAACTGAATACAAAGAGAAATATCAGCAAAAGCACAAAACCCGCCTCCTCTTTCGGCAGTACAATGATGAAAACCTCCTCCAATGTTTATCGCCCATCCACGTTCTACTGCAAGTTTAGCTGCCAGAATCGTCCCACCAACCTATCACACACCCACACTGTGATCACCTTCTCCGAAACAATCAAAGAGGTAAGTAACAAAATGAATCTTTTTACCTGTTTTCGGAATGGATCAAGAACTTTCTGCTGCACAAGAAAATTTGGGAAAAAAGCAACTGGTGGAACCTATATTACACAGCAAAGCGTCAAAATGTATAAGAAACAAATTATTCAGTGACAAAAGAAACATTCCCTTCTCATGTTAAATCCACATCACCTCTGTTATCCTAGCGACAGTGGCACTGCTTTTCAAGCTGTTTAAGTAGTTCAACGAATGTACCTGATTCATTATAACCGTTAAGAAACCAATACATAAATGAAAGGAGCTATATGCCACACAAATCATTTCAAGCAAATAAAACTTGAAAAAAAAAAAAGTACCACTAAAAGATCACTATTCGAAGCTTGTAGAGGCTCAACGATTGATTTCTCCTCCAAAAACCCATCGGATATAAGGAACTTGCAAACTCGACCCCACTTGGTAGAATCAAATGGATGCCTGCACATATCAGATACCAAACATCAGAGTCAAAGATTGAAGTTAAAATTTTTAACATATTCTCATACTAAAGAAGCCACAAACATTCAAGAAATTCCTCAAGATTGGTCAAAAATGATACAAGAAAACTGCAAAGATTGGGCAAATAATACTCACAACTTCTCAATCCCCATGAAGGAGATGTCGTATCCCGATGAATAGATAATCGAAACCTGAAGATCAATCAAATTAGTCACTCAGAATCGTGAAACCTTATGGGAAAGAACACAGAAATATCGAATATAGATTGCCTTTGATTCGGGGACTTGGAAGTAGAGTTTGCTGGAAAGAATCCGATCTCGCCGGAGAGCTTCTGGGTGGGTCTCCATAGAAAACGACGACATTTCAGATGATTGGAAGCAACGGTAGAGAAATTGGGACGCTTTGATGGCGGCAAACGTGAAGAGCAAGTAAACAGCTGAGTCACGAGTTATATCGGTCCAGGTCGAGACGACTCGTGTAGCTTCTTGCATCACTTTTGTTTAAAAACCTGAGCTCTGTCTCTCCGAAGCGGCGAGATTTCTGTTCTTGGAGATATATACTTTCCAGACGCGCGGATGAGGCGCGTTGATCTGACTTTCCCTTGCCTGTTTTTAAAAGTCATCGCGACGACCTTTTGCTTTTTCCTTTTATTATTTGCTTGAATTATTCTTTTATCCCTTATTTTACATTTCAGTAGTCATTTTTTTATAGGAAATAAATTGGAAAATAATTGTGTTTAGCCAACAAGTAAGTAAAATATGACCTACTGAAATATATTATGTGGCATTCTTGTATTAATCATTTCTTAACGCATCAACATATTTAAAAAGGTATAAAAAAAAATAAAAATAAATAAGTGATCAAAGAATATTTTTTTGAAAATTGAAATAATAATGTTACTGTCGTATAATTTCTAACATGAAGGGTTAACGAATTAAGAAAACGAAAAACTATATTGATGGACGTATCATCACCATTTCCAAACCCATTTGCTTTTGAGGACATCAACAAACTTCTTATGACCATGACGATCATCATCCTTTAAGATCTTTCTTAGATAGAAACCATCTCTCTTCGCCACCCAAATGCATTCGTTCCCTCCCACACCGCACTGCTTCCTAAACCCTCCTTCGACAGAAAACACCGTCACCACGTCATCGCTCGTCGTTCCGAATGCGCTTCGAAACATGCACCGGAACTCAGTTTTCTTAAACGGCCACATGTTCATCGTCGTGAACTTCCATATCCGTGATTCATTTGGCTTTACCATGTTCCATTCGAGGTCGTCCTCGTTCGACCAGCACCGCACGGCCAGCTTCGTTTTCCTAACACTAGATACCCCCGAGATCTCGTTCCTTAGCTCTAGACGACCCGCCATGGCTGGTGCCGATAATAAAGCCGCCACCAAAACCGCCGCCACGAAGAAAGAACAACCCATGTTTCTTGTCATTTTGGTTTATATGATCGCTCTGTCTTGGGGCTTACGGAACAAATTGGGACAGGTGAAGAAGATGTAACATATAAGTATGCATTTTATGGCGATTATTTAGACCGTTACGTTACTGTTGTGGCTTACAAATTTAGAAGTACTAGAAGCTATTTTCCTCTATTTTTGGAGATAGAGAAAAGAGAGCAAATCCCATTAGTTGGAAACTCAAATGTTCTGTTTCAGAAACTTTGACCACAATCGTCATCATCCTTTCAGATTGTTTATCACTTAGGTTGAAACGTTTAGAGCGTTATGGCGAATGAACGTTATATACTTATATCATATTTTTCGAAAAATAATTCACTAATGTATTTTTATCAATAGTATGTCAAAAATAATAGATACGCTCTTTCTCATTTTCAACAAATATATATAAAGTTACATATTGTATGGTTTTATTACCACGAATAACAACATACAGAGACCTAAATGAAGACATTGTTGGGATCATCATAATGATCAACAACGCCAAATTGTTAATTAGCTCCAAGATTTCTGGAGGATATCATGTTGAACATACTCATTCCACCTCTCGTTACCGTACTTGTTACTATAAAATAGTGTCTTCCAATGTCTCAAGTAGAGTCCGTCCTTCTTAACGACCCAAGTGCATTTGGACCTGTCCCCACACTGCTCTTTCATCTCCCACGACGCAACTAGCTGTGTGTCCACTCGTCCGTACCCTGTATGGAAGTTGCAATAGAAGAAGGTGTGGAAGAGCGACATGGCGAAGGACCAGTCCTTTTGCTGATCTGGCCAGTTTTCTCGCCACCCGAGATCGTTGTCGCGTGACCAGCATTTGTACACAAGCCTCCTGTACCGACCCGAGAGTTCGTTCCTGATCTCTAGTTGAAATCCATGGGAGTGAGTCACCATCAGTATGGTGATGATAAGTACAAGAACTAATTTCCCATTGAGTGTTTTGGGAACCGTTTTAGTTCCCATATGTGTAGTTCTGTTTTTGTTCTTTCTTCGTTCTTTGCTGCTCACTCATTTTTTCTTCGTCTGATTTTTGGACGTTGATAGTGTTTGTACAGAAACTACTATTTTTAGAAATGTAACGGCTAAGGATTCAGTTATTGTCCGGGTCAAGGGGAGGAACAATTCATCATTCTCCTACAATTACTTTGTTGGTTTTTCTTTTTCTTACTGTAAATTTGCAAAACAGGTTGTTGCAAGTTTCTAATTAAACGAATGAATAGTCATCTTCTTTAGTGATGTTAAAAAATAAGTCACTTCAGCCAATGAAAATTTTTGGGAAAGCAATCAAGAAATTAACAATGGGAAAATAAAATTATTCTCTCTGTCTATTTTTTAGAACGTTTGAACGATCTTTCCCTTCATATAAAGGTCTTTATATTTCTCCAAACAAGAAAAAAAAGGTTGTTAAGGTGCTTTTTATTAACAACATGTCTGAGTAATTAGCGAAATATCTTTTTACTTTAATAATCCAAAAGAAGAGCATTCTTCTTTAATAACTTAATGGTTAATACTTAATACCACTGCTTAAGCATTAAGCAGGAAGACTAATTAGAGGGAGGCCTCAATAAGCAAAGGTAGAGAAATTTAATACGCAAACAAAGAGCAAAGCCGGCTAATATATAGTTGTAAAACTACGATCTTGAATAAATCCTAACGTTAGTGGGAGTCCTCTTCCTGTATAAGAGAACTTCCATGGACTATATAATATACCTACAAACATAACTAAGTCTAAAGATCTTAACACTACTATAACCTGAAAAATGGTGTCCCTAGGTCTTTCCTTCACCCTAGTTTTTCTTTTGGCAATCTTATTCACAGTTTCTGAAGCCAATACCAACAGAAAACTCCTGCAAACTCCCACTTACTACCAACCGCTATATTCTCCTCCTCCTCCACCGCCGATATATCGACCTAGTCCTCCTCGTACTCCGGTTTATCCTCCCCCACCTCCAATATATTCTCCTCCTCCTACTCCGATTTATCCTCCTCCACATCCAATATATTCTCCCCCTCCTACTCCGATTAATCCACCTTTGAAAGCTCTTCCACCCCCTCAATCTCACAGCGCATTCTACTACAGGAAATCTCCTCCACCTCCCCCCGGCAACCCTTGGTGGTGGTTGTTGTGAGGCGGTAAGAAATGGCTCAGGACAAGACATTTGCAATGTCTTAAAACATTAAGAGTGCATTACTGTTGTTTTAACTTGGTTTCGATGTCTCTCAGTTTTCCTAAAGGTAATTATATTTGTACGTGAGCGAAGTTTAAACATCAAATGTGGAGTCTTGTTAATCGATTAGGACTTGTCTTCGTTATATAAATGAAGCTACCAGTCGTGTGATTTGTTTTTGTCTTTATCCACATGAGACAAGAAAAAAGGTACACCTTGTTTTAATTCATTGAGAAGCTGAACCAAAGTTTGCCATTAACCATTGGTCATCACACTACAACACGATCAATTTCGTACAAATCACACACACACAAATCAGCTACTTCTATCTTCTTCACCATTTCTTCTCTCCCTTTTTTTCAACATGATCTGTTCTAGACCTAATCGTCGTCTTTCTTGTCGTCATCATCATTTTCTTTGTCATCGTCTGGTCTGGTGCTGTTGTGTTGCGCTCGTAAAGCTTCTAGCTGCCGTGGAGACCACGCCTTCCATGGCTCGACAAGCTTGTCAACAGGCCTTACAAACTCCAAGAATTTTAACAAAACGTGCGGATAATAGATCTCATAACCAACGAAATATATACCGTCCGGCCTAATGGCGTATTTACATAAATTCCCTCCACACAACATAGTTGTCATCGACAACGTCTTGATCTCGACATCTGCTGTCCCTTGGCTCGACAGGAATTTGCACCGGTGAATCACAACGGCGGTTCCATACAACGGAACCCCGAAATCCCATGAAAATTCCAGATCGGGAGACGATTGGTGCCACCGGAGAGATTTTTCACCCGACTTGCACCGGTAGACAACAGCTGGACGTTTTAATCCGTACATTTCGTTTTTCATCATTAGCGTGAAAGCCATGTCAACTGAGCTCCCTTGAAATATGATGACTTGCAATACAAGACACCAGACTAGGGCTTTTTTGGCAACACTATTTTCTCTTCTCATTTCTCTCTCTCTCTTTTTTTTCCGGTCTTCTTCTTTTGCTATTAAAACTTTCTCCAAATCTGAACCCCTTTTGGTTTTATATATAACTAAAATTGAAACGAAAAGTTATGGAATGAAATTAGTTTTGTAGCTACTAACAAGATAACCAATTCATGCATACAAGAGACCTAAGTTATCTCCAAAAATGCTGTAATTAGTGATAGCAATTGATTTGTTACACCGCACATTAAAAAGAAAACAGCATGATTGTTATGACTTCTAACAATATTTTCCCTAAATGCGTACATTTTCCTACGCGTGTATGTAGTTGCTCCAAAGCTTGACTTTAGTATTCAAAGAGTCAAAATTAGTTTTCTGTTCTAGACATTAAACGAAACAGTTATTCGGGGAAAATCTAAAAATCCTGACACTGAAAATGACGTTATGTGGATAATAGTCTAGATCCATGCATAGCAGCATAGCCTGTTTCATATCTTGTTTAGTTCACACAAAATTTGAGTCTCTGTAATTAAGAAACTACACAAAGATTGAAAATCGATCCAAAACCATATCCATTTAGATTTTTTGAAGGATGTTTTTAATTCAATTAGGTTTTATTTTTAAAAAATATCGTAAACCTAAAATTAAACCAACTTCGTAACCAATTCCTGACAAAAACCATTTAATTTGAACATCCTCTTGCAATGTTCTGAATTGTGATTTCATGTCGATTTAGTTACAAAGTCGGTTTAATTTTGATTTTGAATCACCTTTTATATTAAATTGAACAAAAGCAGTTTTGAAACTTCGTGTAGTTTTGGATCGATGTTCAAGTTTTGTGATTGGAAAGATTTGTTTTGTGTTGTTTCTTAAAAAGGCTCGAAATTGTGGGTGCTTAAAGCAAGACATGAAACTTACAGTGTGATTATGATCGATCACCCAAATTATTTAAATTGACAAAATTGACCTAGCCAGGTTTTAAAATATCATTTTATTTTAAGAACGTCTACCAAATTTTACGTTTGGCCATGCTTCGATTTTTTTAAACCTTTTTCAAACAAAAAAAAACGTCACTATAATTGAAGAAGTAATATTTAATGAACTACAAGAACAGAGTAATGTAAAATTTGAAAACTATACGTAGTTTGTATTTTTTTTTTTTTTTTCAATATTTAGTATCAGAAACTAATATGTAAAAGTGTAGAAAATGCACACTAAAGAAAAGATAAACAAAAATTCCTTGAACATTTGAATAACTCCATCATAAAGTTACTTTCAGAAACATCTTAACGAAGTCCTTCCTTTGATTACCATCTGTCTCTTACACATAAAATCCCTTATGGGCACTAAATCATTGTGAAACCCCTGAGCGACGTTGGCCTCCCGGAGCCCCACCGCCTTAGCTGCTGCGTCGTGGCCAGGGTTTCCACTTAGCTTCGAGGAATTTCCTCGGTATCAGCCTTGGATACCTCTCCTCAAAATCCCATTCTTTACCATTGAACATTATCCCTTCCGGTGTAACCTCGTGAACGGCACATTCATCTTTATAATTACAAATCTCGGCATCGATCGCGGTCATACTGATATCCACATCCGCTGTACCGAACACTGACCGGAAATGGCAGCGGTGGATCTCCTCTTCCAGTTTTTGGCCGCCTTCCAAGAGTATGTTGAAGGAATGGCCTAATGATGGCTTTTTGGCTCGTCGCCATCCATAGTCAAGGCCGCTGTGTATAGCTTTACAATGATAAACGATCTCTGGACGTTTAATGCCTTCCATTCCATTACGTATCTTCATTTCCGTTGTGACGAAATTTGACCTCATGGCGTAGGAAACCACTGTGACGTTCACCACAAGGAACCACGCTAGGCTTCTTATGAATTTATCAATGTTAAACGTCATCTTTTGTTTCCTTGTCGTGATAAGTTGTCTCGATCTATTCGTTTCCTTTGGGTTTTGGGATTTGATTTGTTCTTGATCATCCTTTAAAAACGTTTTTAAAACGGAAATTTGTTGGAATGGCCATATAATTATTTGTTGTTATTTTCATGTGGACATTTAGCTTTGATATGACAAAAAGCCAGATATAACAAAAGTCCAAAGAAAGTTAAAAATAACAGAATCGGTACTTAATTCGTAAACCTTTTTTAGTGGGAAAAACTGAACTCCCGCCTGATGTTTCAATTTCTTGACATACATCTGCGTTCGTGCCAACTATATTACAATCAATTTACGTTGTCTATATTTAGACTTAAAACTGTCTATTTTTTCGTTAAACATTTCACAACTTTTTAAAATATTTTAGAATCTTGTGATTAGTTGTCAATTATATCCTAATCAGTTATCAATTTAATATATAGTTTTAAATTTCTTTATTTCAAGTGATAATGTATATATATGTGTTTCTATGGACGGTCTCATTTTGTAGAGCGTGGAAATGGCTGCCATGGATAGAGCTTCTTCTCAGGTTTGTAATAAACTCCATCTTTTCTAATTGCGTAGCGACAGACATTACTAGGGTAACACCTAGCAGAGGTGTCAGGGTGAATATTGACAGGAATATTGACAAACCCACGACTCGACCGGAGATGGCAATGTACGAATTTATACTGGATCCGAGCGGTGTGTTCGAACTGAATCACAACGTAACTGTCTCCCGGTTTGCTCTTCCGCCAAACCTTGGGACCGTGAGCGCATACAAAACCAGCGTTTCCTTTCTTGAGACCATACAGTTCGTTAGAGACAAGGATACGTGTGACAGTGCTTGGACGTACTTTATACTCTGATTTGTAATCTTTCTTTAGGGACGCCTTAAAAGAGAAGACAACTGTGGAGAAGTTAGAGATTTGCAGCACGAGTAGGAGAAGGAGATTTGTAACAATAGATTTGGGATTCATCTTCATCATCTTTTAAGCTATGTCTCAATTTTTAAATTGATTTTTCTTTGTCTAATATATATTGCAGCGTTATGGCAAACTTGAAACGGATCTCCTTTCTTTATTATACCTCTTCAGTAACGAGCACTTTTGTGTAAAACAGTTTTTGTTCAATAAGTAACTTTTAACTGAATAAATAATTATATAACAGTTTACTTGTTAATACGTTTTCTTGTGTGTTTGCATGCATGTGGTTGCGATTAAGCGCTCACCGATATCATCTCTGCTTTATAATTAAGGGAGAGAGGTGAGTCGGTTTCAATTTAAACCAAAACAGCCGTGTTTCTAAGGGACTATATTTTGGATTTTGTTTTGCATTTTTTCATGTTACTAATGTTGAAATATAATAAGAAGTTCGTTCACTTATGCAGTTAATAATCTCTTCATCAACTTGGGAAAAAAACACTTATTAAAACGAAAAATATTAAACACCATTTCACTAAGAATTTCTGAATTGTGATTAATGTTTTCTGAACTACATAAGACTATGTTTTTCGTATCATCAAAATAAGACTTTCAAAAGGGAAAACAAAGATAATATAATCATATACACACCCATTTCCCGTAATACATGATTCAGATTTCGGAGGAGTCTCTTAATTTGTGATCCCAGGCAACTTTGGTTGAACGTGGTGACGAGGCCAAGGAGTCCAAGGAAAAAGTTCATTAGTATCTTTCATCAACAGACCTTCACGTCTGATCGCTAAAACGCATCTATAGCCGGGACACCGTCTTCCCAGCGCTGGAGTTATCTCAATATTAAGATTGATATAACCCAAATTCGACCGGAAATGGCACCGGTTGATCACCTTTGCGTTCGGGTTAACCCGGTAAAAGAAGAACTTCTCGAAAAACACGTCTCCCGGAAGAGACCTAGACCAGCGTTGTTTGCCAATGCTGCATTGGAAACCTGCTTTTGGCTTCTTGAGCCCTTTCATTTCATTGATGGCTTCGAAGATCACGTTGGTTCCGTCTTTGAGCTCGAAATCGGAGCTGTAGTATTCGCTGGGATGGATCGATTCGTAATCAGCAAAAGGGTTTATCAAAGGGTTGTCTTCTTCGCCTCTGGTGACTTGTATCACAAGGCATAGACATAGGGCTCCAAGTCCAACAAACAACTTCTTTTCCATTTTCCTGTTTGTGTTAATTATTTGCTTACGTTCCATCTCCTTCTTCTTTTTTTCTTCATATATACGAAAAGTATTTGTACGTTTGTATGCTGTAACACTCTATATTTGTCATATGTTTGTTGACATGATCGATAAATATAGTAACCTTTTAAACCGTAATCGACAATGTTGCTGCTATTTCTGCATAACTATTTTAATGAGAATGCGATGTCGATATGTTCTGTAATTTTGTTTAGAGTAATGAATTATAACCAATAAAATGATAGTATATATTAACAATGCAATATTTGGAAGAATATTAGTGGTCCAAGTTCTAAATCAAGTAAGATACATAAGAGGATCGATCTAACAATTTGAAAAACTTAATCTACCTCAACGTAGACATAAAAAAGGATGATACAAATTGTTTTAAAACTCTTTCTGCATTGTTTTCTGGTACAAATTGGAAAATTTGATCACACATCATATAGCCAATTTCGGGAGGCTTTGTAGTCACAAGTACAAGTACAGGACCAATGAAAAATCTTGGCTCATCCAATCATAGTCCGCTTTCTTCCTCGTTGCCTCACTGCATAAGCCAAAATAATACATTTTAAAAGATTTGAAAAACAGAGCTGGTTTTAAGAGGGGGACATGGAAGAGAGTTTGAACAAACCTTGCGCAAGCTTGTTAAACGTAGCTGACCATTGCTTTGACGACTTCCTATACGATGTTAGTATACGATCCATCTACATTCCAAAACAACATAAGCCATATGAGAAAACAACAACAACGAACAGAGCCAACAACAGTAGATGAAGTTACTTATGTATGCATCACTCCTTACCACATTCCCGCATGAAGAATGCATTGAGAGCAAGGCTCTTTCAAGTACATATAAATCAACAGCTTTGTCTTCAGGCAAAGTCGATGTGAAACTCAAACCGAAATCAATCAGTACCTAAAAGGAACACATATCCAATGGTCTTTAAAACATAAGTAAACTAATCATCAAGTGAACACATATCAGAAAAGACACTTACCAGCTGATTTGTTCCGCTTCTAACTAACATGTTTGATGTGGTCAAGTCACCGTGAGCCAAACCACCATCATGGAGCTTAGCAATAGCTTCTCCAATCTGAGCAGCAACATCATTTAACCGTTCCTCGACGATCCCATTAGCACCAAACTCAAGGAACACGTCTTTAACAGAGACGCCCTCAATATACTCAAGTGTCAAGGAGTGAATTTGAAGATCCACGGCGTAGAGGACCGGAGTGCAAACACCGAGCTTTCTCGCCTTTGTCATACACCTAGCTTCCTAATATTCAAGAACGTAATGCAAATATTTACTACTTTTTCTCTCAAGATTCAAACAAGAAGAAAAAGGAGATGCAGAAGAAAACCAACAGCATTCAAGCGTTTGATAGTGAGCTTAGAATCCAAAATCGGGTGTCTATATTTCTTCGAGAAGCGCTCTTTCACGATGGATCTTCTCCCAGCAAATGTAGACTCAAACACCCTCTGAAATAAAAACTGTAAAGGCTTAATCTTTTTTCTCTAAAACAAAGAACAATGTACACTGATTCACAGAGATACACTTACAGCTTCAGCTCCTTGTTTTATCAGAACGAGGGATTCGTTTTCAACGCTCTCCATCCTAAATCTTCTGAGGAGTCTGCACAAAAGCACCAAAATTCAACACAAAGAAAGATACTTTAGCAATTTTTCTGAAGTTCTAGCATTAAGGCGGCACACTAAAAGTACTAAATTGCAGAATTTTCATCGCTGCTCCGAAAAAAAAAATTCATACTTTTTGGTCTAAAACAATTCAAATCCATCGGATATACATAATTTGTAGCTCAAACAATAGATTTACACAAATAATGTTGTTGGCACTAGTTTGGTCGGAGGATAGGCAAGCAGAAAAACCCAATTTTTTGCGACAATTAACATTAAAAAGAGGATGAAGAGATGGAGGAAGGTTACGGGAAAGAAGGACTAACCAACGAAGATCTAATTCAAGGAGGAATGAATCTGGTTAAAAGGGCTGAATGAAGAAACAGAGCAGATTGCGTCGCCGGCCGCCGGAAAGAAGAAAGAAAATAGTGAAGGAGAACAACCCTTCGATGCTCTCCTTCCTCTTTTCAAACTTATTAATAATTTTTCTTAAGTCCTCTAATCTTTAGTTATCCTCATATTTATCTCCAAGTTCAAAAAAGTACAAAGACATCCAATTTTAGAGAAAATTTTGGAAAGAGAGATAATAATGATGACCTTTGTCTACGTTCGGTTTTACAACTGATGAAATTTGAGCATAATCACACAAGTTTAGTTGAGAAAATGTTTTACAATGAACATGTTACCAAAACCTCGATTCACTTTAGCAAGTTAACTCAATTCTTTTAATATTTTCACTCACATGCATTTGTTTCAAAACCTTCTTAAGTCATGAGGTTCATCTTGATTCTTGAAAATGGTTTTCGGTTATGATCCTTCAAGTCGAATTTATGAAGTTGCTCTCAATCGAATTCTTCACGATGATGTCACTCTGGTTCATGACTACCTACCTCCCTAACTTTTGAATATTCTTATTCATAATTCTTTTACCAAAAACAAATAATAATAATGATGACATAATCTCAATTGTTTTCTAATAATTATTTTTCTTCTTTTTCTAATACCGAATCTTCTGTTTTTTCTTTTACCGGAATTACATTTATATCGATTTTCGAGTTGGTTCTGGAAATAGAGACCGAGCTCATGGATCTAGGACGATATATTCTGTTCTTTGGCATTAATCTTGGGCTGTGATCTTCATCAGCTTCTTCTTCCCCATCAAGAACCCTACATTTATCTCCAAGAATTATCGGACGTACCAGCATCGATTTCTCTGCCTTGAGTTTCTTCTTCCTCACAGATTTTTCCTCCTCTGCGTCACGTTTCTTGGCTATGGACAACGTTCTCGACACTTGGATCGTTAGGCTCGCGCTCAGTTTCTTCTTCGTCGACCTAGATTTTTGTAACACCATGTTGTTACACGAATATGTTTCTTGTAACGCCGCTTTTCTTGCTGGAGGCAACGGAAGCTCAGGGTTCGCTTCTGTGTGATCGTCATCATGAGATGCATTGGAATCTTGATCATCTCTTTCCTTGTTATGCAAGTCATCGCTTATTTGCTCTCTTTCTTTGGTCTCTAGAGGAGATGATGATTGGTTCTCTGTCTGTATTGTTTCATGTGACTGAGTCTTTTTCCTGAAGCCGCAAAGGCCACTGAATAAGGCGATGCAGGCAGCCATCTTGCTCGTACGTACATACGATTATAAGATTCAAGATTTTGACGAAAGTGAAGAAAAAAAGTTTTTATTTCTTTTTCTTTTTGGTTTCTGTTTGTGAAGTCATTTTAGTTTTGTAAGACGAGTCAAGTTGCTGGAATGAAGGGGATTTTGGTTTATCAAGGTATTAAGATTTGTTTCTGTAATTCTTTCTAATTATAGTTTCAAGTAGAAAGAAAAAAAAAAGGGTAACTGACTAACTGTTGTGAGCAGCAGTTTTTTTTGTTAGCTAAGGGTTTTAAGTTTAACCAGTTAATCATATTAATTTTGGGCTTTTTAACGACCCAATGTAAGTGTTTTAATATTGAACAGTTTAGGGCCAATGTATTTACAATTGGTTAGTTTTCAAACCAATAAAAACTCCAGTTTTTTCAGAAAATAAAAACAATTAAAAGAACTCCTAATTAAAACTGATTCTGTTATTTTTATTCAAGAGTTTTGATTATTTTCTTCCTTTCTGAAAATTTTCTGTAATATACTGTTATGAAAAGAAAAAATCAAAAATGATTATTTACCAAAAATGAGGATGACATTTTTGTAAGTATTATGATTTACAGTAGAACCTCTATAAAACAATACTCGATAAAACAATAAACACTATAAGATAATAATTTTCTCCGGTCCCAACTCGGGCCAATGTAAAAAATAGCATAATGCGATAAGATGATAAGACAATAATATTTTTGAAACTCCTATGTAAAAATATAGTCCCAACAATAAGCTAAGATAATAATTATAAAACTAAGGCATATATATCTAAGACAATTTAGTAAAATATGACTCCAATGTAGTTTGTCTTTTCTGAAAGTTGGATTCCCGTTGGAGCTCATCTCGAATTTTTCTTATTGCATCTACAATTTCTGTGGTGTATTCTCAACATGCAGCCAAAAGTTGTGAAGAGTTCTCGAAGCCACAATTGCTTACGTGTAACTACTTGCACATGTCTTCCTCATCATCTTCAACTTCATCTTCACCATTAAGAACAGTAGACATAATTTCTTATAGACTTTGAACTTCTGAGCATGAAATATGTAAATAACAAAGTATAAGGAAAATTTGAATAAAAAATCTGAAAAAATATATTTCTATAAAGTTTCTTGTTTTTGATAGAATATTTTTTATCGATAAAATAATAACTCTATAAGATAATAAAATTTCAAAGTCCCAACATTATTGTTTATAGAGGTTTTATTGTATGTGAGTTTTCAAAATAGTGTGGATTTTGCTCAAGATAAACATATAATTTGTTTACGAAAATATCGTTGTGACTTGTGTATATTTTTCGTTGTCTATTATTTACTATCCCCTTTTTTCCCCTCAAATCTGATTTTCATTTCAAATTATTTGGGTACTGCGTCCAAAATATAGTGCCATCTAACAGAGGTTTCATTTTGTCGCCTTGTTCACTCTGGTTTCTCCTTCCTTTTCCTCAATTTGCTTTTATAACGGCTTCTGAAAAAGTTGGATTTTGCAGATCATTAATGGAGGAAAATCAGAGAAGCAGGTTCAGAAAAATCTGTGTTTTTTGCGGAAGTCACTCTGGTCGCAGAGAAGTATTCAGCGATGCTGCAATCGAACTCGGCAATGAACTGGTTTGCTCTAATTTTAATTCTCCGGTATTTCAAATATCGTTGCTCTGATGATAAAGATTGGCACTTTTCTGACAAAAGGAGCTTAAAAATCATAACTTTTCTGGTGTTTTGAGAGCCAAAAAACCCAACTTTTTAATTCGTCTGAATCATTTCAGTCATGGGTTTGAGTTCTATTTTGGCCCCTTTTATGCTGTGTTGTGACAGATATTACGAAGCGTTGTTGTATTTGGTCTAAAGTGTACAATGTTTAGATACGGTGTTTACTCTGTTCCTAGTTTGTTAATCTTTGATTAAAGCTCTGTAATTTGAATATAATTGTTTCATCTTTAGTGTTTCTGTTGGGTGGTGTTGCTCTGAATGTTATAAATGAATCAACTTTAGATTTGTTTTTGTTTCTCTAATGATTGGTGTGAATTGTAGGTGAAGAGAAAGATAGATTTGGTTTACGGTGGAGGAAGTGTTGGGTTAATGGGTCTGATATCTCGGAGAGTCTCAGAAGGTGGTTGTCATGTGCTTGGGTTAGTTTTAACACTCTCTTCCACTTTCCTTCATTTCACATTTGATGCAAATTGAAACTTCCATCTAAGAGATCTTTTCTGTAAATTTTTAGGATCATTCCAAAAGCTCTCATGCCTATTGAGGTATGTTTACTCTAGAAACCTTTCATTTCCTAAACTATTTCAAAACCTATGATGAGTTTGTGGACTGGATTGGATGGGTTTTAGCAGATATCTGGTGAGACTGTTGGAGATGTAAGAGTTGTTGAAGACATGCATGAGCGCAAGGCTGCAATGGCTCAAGAAGCTGAGGCCTTCATTGCTCTCCCTGGCGAGTTTCTTCTACTTTCAAAACTCTACCAAGTCCAAACAAGTTTTGTTATGTTTTGTTTCTCAGTTTTAGTAAAGATGATGAGCTGTTTGTTTCTTCAGGAGGTTATGGAACTATGGAGGAACTACTGGAGATTATAACATGGGCACAGCTTGGAATCCATAAGAAGACGGTATTTGACACCATTTCCCTTTTTGCTTTAAAACTAAAACCGGTGTGAAGACAGATACTATGTGTGATGCTGAGGATTGTATTATTTCTGCAGGTTGGTGTTTTGAATGTTGATGGTTACTACAACAATTTGCTTGCTTTGTTTGACACTGGAGTTGAAGAAGGTTTTATAAAGCCAGGCGCTCGTAATATCATTGTTTCTGCCCCATCTGCCAAAGAACTTATGGAGAAGATGGAGGTACCTAAAACACTTAAAGATTAGATTTTGTTTTGAATGGTTTCGTTTATAACAGTTTTTGGTCTTCTTGGCAGCTATATACTCCTTCACACAAGCACATTGCTTCTCACCAAAGCTGGAAAACTGAAGATTCTTGACATTGGTGAAAGAAACAGTCTCAACAGGAATTGTGTTTGCAGCAGTAGAAACCTTTTGGTGTATGGCTACGGCCATTATCATTCAGATTTGGATCATGCAGATTTCTTCTTGTTATGTATCAATCATAATGTCATCTGTCATTTACTTTTGGAAAGTTGTTGTGACAGATTCAAAGGTTTTAATAGCGACAGCTTACTTAGCTCACATGGAAAGTATTAGAAACTGTCTCTTCTGAAAGCAACTTTGGCTATGAGGGCCCTCCTTCATCTGTATCTCTTATTTTACTTGCATTGCAAAAGATTTAATCCCCTGTTTTGTCTTCACATTAGTATTTGAAGAAAGTACCAAATAACATGTTCAAGAATGGTGGATGATCTTTGATTCTTGAAATACTTTTACAATGTCCACAAGTTTATATCCTCCACAACTCTACTGGTAGATGTTGAGTGTTGACTATTACCATTCATGTTTAGCATTTTGTTACTCGTAGTTACTATTTGGGCATATTGCGATGAACTTGTGATCCGTCGAGACTCGGTCCATTCTAGGCCCATTTTCTCTACTTCTGTATAGTCTGGGTTTGAGAACTGAAGTTTTAGTCCGGCTCTATGCTTTAAGTAGCCCAATGAAATTACTTAGTTAGTTACACAGTTGGCATATGAATCCCTTTTTCAACTTCTTTTGCAAAAAAAAAAATTCAACTCTTGGTGTATAAATGTATCTGATGGAAATTTAAGTTATTGCATTATGAATTCATTGTTCTTGAATTATTGTAGAATTCAATAATTCCATTTGTGTCGACATTCCAAGTATTACTTCCTTTGGGATAAATTCCAAATACACTAGTGTCAATAGAAAAGACATAAAGGAATAGTAACCTACTATACTAACTTTGATTTTCTTTTCTTTTTGTTTTTTCTTTTTCTAATCAAAATAGATCTAGAGAGACTAAATAAAATGAAAGTCAACTGAAGATAAGAAAATGCATGGGGGAATATATTAGGATCCAAAGCAGTGGATGATGATAGTTCTGGAAACCACAAAACAGTCCCACTTTGGGATTTTGGATCGGACGACGAACAAACCCCATTCCTACACGTGACAGGCTGGGAATTCTCCACAGCCGAAAGTGGAAAGATAATGTGATGGCCATCACAAGATTTTAGAATCTTAAAAGGGGGATGTGTGTTATATTCCTCCAATCCATCAACGTTACATTCTCATTCTCAAAATAAAAACCACATATTTCTTTCAGTTATTATGAATTAATTTATGAGAGATCGTAAGTAACGTTGATTGAATATAATGTAGTGGCATAGGAGATTAGTTTTTAACAGACTGAGAACGAATTAATGAGATGGGCACTAAACAAAATTATTGGATAGGAAAAGGAAGGGAGGTGAAGATGGTAGAGTAGAGACTAGAGAGTTATTTTCATTTTCTTTGGGTTAAGACACCAAGTATATAGTTATATAGACCATATATCCATATGAATTACATGGTTTATCATTTAACTAAAGTCTTTTATAGTAAATTTTCTAAGTACTCTTATGCTAATTGTAAAAAAAGCCAAGGTTTTGTTAGTTTGTAACTCCCTTGCTCATAAGCAGAGGTAAATTTATCCGTCGACATGTTTTTCCACTTTATCAAAATTCAAAAATATTGTGAAAAATATATAAAATGTAAAACGAAACGCATTCCCACCAAACAAAAAAGGATAATGCTTAGAAGGGAAAGTTGTCAAGAAAGCACAAACACATGCGTGATTCCATATTCGGAATTTTGGGTTGGGTTTACAGTTGTAGCCTTTTAAAATGGAAGCAGAATACTCCAGTATCGCTAAAAAATCTTGAAAATGTTGACTGCATTCCGTCGGTTACATAACATTAGGCTGTTAGCAATCAATTGGGGTAATCAATATCAATCGGAAATGGAAATAAATATAGAAATATTAATGTTAAAATAATATTATTATTATCTTTGTTTATCTTCGTTTGAAATATCAAAACGCTCTCTTGTTTGTTCGGATATGCCTCCATTATCTTTGTTTCCAGATTCTCTGTATCAATTATCAAATAATTGGAGAGAAGATATGTTCCCTTGTTTGTTAGGATCTCTCTCTCTCTCTCTCTCTCTCTCTCTCTCTCTTCCCCGTTTTGGCTATAAAAAGCCACACTAGGTCTCTACTTCTTCCCACAGCCAAAGAGAAAAAAAAAAAATATCCCATAAAAGTTTAGAGCAATGTTCCTCTCTAATGGAACATCGATCGGTATATATATTCATAGAATTTAAAGTGGCACGACGATGACAAGGCTAGGGTTTGTGGTTGTTTCATAGATGCATGTCATATTTAGAGGTAGAGATGAAACATATATACTGTATGTAATAACGGTTGGTTTGAGTGATAAGAAATTGATGGTGACAGAAGAGAGTGAGCACACATGGTGGCTTTCTTGCATATCTGAAGGTTCCATGCTTGAAGCTATGTGTGCTTACTCTCTATCTGTCACCCCTTTCTCTCTCTCTCTCTTTTCACATCTCATGCATTTACAGAGTTATTATATCTTGATTTTAACTTTGATGATCGATTGTGTTCCATTCGTTTGGTTTTACAACCATGTCATATCAAAATATCAATTATTATGCCATGATTATGTAGGTTTTGACATTTAAGGACCATACCCCTCTCTTTTTCTCTTTCTCTTTCTCTTTCTCTCTCTCTCTCTCTCTTTGATCTCAATTTTTGCTTACCTTCTTCATCCACAAATAGATTCGGATATTTTCTTTAGCTTTTTTGGTCAAATATAATTTACTTAGTTTTATATATTGTTTTGTTTTTGAAAACCCTAACTTTTGGAATTCTTTTGTTTGATTGTATTAGTTTTTAATCTATTTATGCTTACTCTCTTGTTCCGTTCTTCTGTATTTAAATTTTCAAACCATATATTTGTCATATCCATTGGTTTGTTCTATTATCAACACGATCGAATTAGATCAGCATCATTCCCTATGTTTTTTAATCGAATTAGTTCTGCGACTACATCCTTCCCAAGATACGAGCTAATGAAGAACCTTGTCCCTTTTTCCACCCAAATCTGTTAATTCTAATATCTTTGTTAATATATATATATATATATATATATGTATCATTTTCATCTTCTGGATTTCATAGAAAAATCACACCCAACATACTGTATATATTTGCACAAAAACAAGTTCTCCAAATGGAAGACAAACAAAACTATATATAGAGGCTTGTCACAAAGAAGAAAAACAGCATGTCCAATGCAAAAAGAGTCATTAAACCGAAGCACTTAGAACATGGAACATTTTGTAATTTTCGCATGGAAATGTAAGCTCATCGACACAATCAACCGTACCCCAAACCTCACATCCATTGCATCTTGATTCTAAAGAAATCTTCGCATACCAAATCTTGTTTTTCCGTTGTTCCGTATCAGAAACATCCCACAAAACCAAAAGTTTCCCAGAATCGTCACCGAGTACAAAACGATTGCCAGTTCTTAAACCCCTTGTACTGTCATTGCGCAGTTCTCGCAAACCCTTGATCTTTCTCCATTCTTTACCCTCAGTCTTAGAAACAGACCACATTAATTTTCCGGAGAAAGTGCAACAGTATACTACATGCTTTATCTCATACCAAGCAGATACGGAGTACAATGGTAAACTCAATTGCTCTTTTACAAATTTCCATGTTCCATCTTTCGGCTCGTAGGCATACTCCTTTTCACCTACTACCGCTACGTAAAGCTTTCCTTGGAAAGCATCCAATATGATTAAATTATCATTATATTCGCGTAAAATATTGCGTAACTCTTCATCATCGACGCCAGGACAAGGCAAGGCTGTCCAAGTCTGAGTCTTCAAGTCAAACACCTCAAACCAATTGGCAGAGTTCTCGTCAATATCGCAACCTCCCAAAACATATATTTCCTCATTGACGAAAAGCGCACACGCGTTCTCTCGAGCCACGGACATGCTAGGAGCGTCACGCCATATGTGACTCCGACAATCAAAGATCCGAACAGAGGAAGACGGTTGGTCGTCGGGTCCACCGATTACGTAGATCTCGGAACCAAACGTTTGGGTGGACTGCCACGTTATGCGAGGAGAATGGGAAGAAGCAAACGGTGCCGGAACAACCGAGTTTCCTCTTGAATCCTGCTTAAACCTAATCTCCCCTGTCTGTTTGGTTAGGGTTTGGTTAGGTTTCGACCAAAGACTAAACCAGCTCAGATATGGTTGATTGTCAAACTCTAAGCAGACATAGAAGCATGTCTCTTCCGCTCCGATTTGAGATCTCGTCTTGTAGATTTGCATGGAAGATAGGAGAGCGTGGAAGCTCTTTGAGACGAGAGAAAGCGACGGATAGTTCCACCTTGAGACGCGTGCAAGAATCATTTCAGTTATTTCATCTGGGAGTGAAGAAAACGACGATGGTGATTGAGGAATCACTTTCTCCGTTGGTTCAACTTCTTCGAAGGTCACGATCATGATCGGCCGAAACTGCTGTGGGGAAGAAAGAAAGATGATAGATTTAGGGTAAACTAAATATTAACTTTTGTATACTAAAGCACAAGTCACCAATATAAAGTTGACATGTGTCAAATTAATAAAAATTAAAAAATCATTCGAATATCTTAACTAAAAGGTTTGCTTGGCCAATCAAATTCTGCCATATGGATTGAGCTTCAATATTAATTAAAAAAAAAAAGATAAAAGTTTATTTTCGTGGTTATATTAACTTTAGCACTTTATATAAACGTTGAGTTCTATAAACAAAGTTAATTTAATGGCTCATCTCTTTTAACAAACGAAAGATGAGCCACTTTAACAGTTTGTATTTTCAAACCATATCTTTGTTACAAGTTACAACCATTGATTTGTTTGCTCATCAACACGATCGAATTAAATCAGCGTCAATCCCTAAGTTTTTTAATCGAATAAGTTCTGGGACAACATCCTTCCCAAGATCCGGCCTATCTCTTTTTCTAAGCTCCGCGCATTTCAACGACATAATAGCAAAAGACTGAGCCTCTTGTACAGGCCAATCAGGCACGACCGGATCAAGCATGTCCTTGAAAGTTCCTTTACTGATTGCCCTAGAGACGTGGTGAGCAAGCCCCATGGGAGGCTTTGCGGTTATGATCTGTAGTAGCAATATCCCCAATGAGTATACGTCAGATTTTGTGGTCAACATTCCTGTTTGTTGGTACTCAGGGTCTATGTAACAAAATGTTCCTGCTGCAGATGTCATGTGGTATTGCGTCACATTGTTGGCTACTGACGCAGGGACTAACCGGGCTAAACCGACGTCACTGATCTTGCTCACGTAGTTCCTGTCTAATAGTATATTGGCGGGTTTGAGGTCTCGGTGAACAAGAGGTTCTGGTTTAGCTTGATGAAGGAAAGAGAGTGCAGTAGCAATCTCTGCCGCTATTTCGAAACGTTTCCTCCAAGAAAGCGGCTTAGAGTTCCCTCTGCAAAAGAGTCTGTCCTCTAAACTCCCATTTTCCATAAACTCATAAACCAAGCATCCATATTCTGGACATGCACCAAGAAGAAGGACCATGTGAGGATGTCTTATACAACTTAGAACCTCAACCTGTCAAAACGAGAGTGTACATATGGAATGAGACTCAAAACTTGTAATCTGCAAAAGCGAAATCTTGGATAACAAGAAATGAAAATCCCTACTTCTTGGTCAAATTGCTTTTTGCCTTGAGCAGCATCAGGTCTCAAGACTTTAATGGCAACAGGAGTGTGGTCAAGATGGCCTTCGTAGACAGGTCCATATCCTCCTTCACCAATTTTCCTATGATTTCCAAAGTTGTCCGTGGCTTCTTCGATCTCTTCTATTGTATATCTTCTGTAACGAACATTGTTTTGTGCTAAAGCACTCACTGCGCGGTCTTTGTCCTCTGATTCAGTCCTTGCTTTCATCTCTGCTTGCTTCCTTCTTTGTCCTTCAAGCTCTGCCATTCTTTGAGCTTTCTCAGCTGCTTCTAAGGCCGTTATACACTTTGCCTTCTCCATTTCTGCAACTGCCAATGCTGCTTCTTCGGAAAGCCTGGCTCTCTCGAATTTATGAGATTCTTCCATTTTCCATTTGTTTAGCTCGTTTGCCTATAACCAAAAAAAGAGAACCATTAGTACCTTATGCAACAAGAACTTTCCTCAAATTAAAACTATTTTCTCCGTTTCTTTTTTTTTTCATAGGATGTTTTAGAGTTTGTGAGTATTTGAATTATTTTGTGTGTTTTTTTTGGTTATTATTTAAGTTGTTTTTTAGTCGGAAAATGTTTAAAAATTCGTAATTTTAACCAAACCATTTTTATAAAAAAGGAATTGAGGAAATGGAATACCTTTCTTTTTGCTGTAAGTGCTTCTTTACAAGCTGAGCTGTACATGTCCATAGTTTGCTTGAGTTCAAGCTTTAACCTTCTCATTTCAGCTTCAATATAATTCTGCAAAAAAAGCAACAACCATGCACTTAGACCTTCTAATCGTAATACTTAAACACAGGAACAAAAAAAAAAAACAAAGAGCATTCAAGAAATCATACAGTATTTTGAGGAATTGACTCGTCAGAAGAACTAGTAGCACCATAATAATCTGAATTGCGAGAAGAGAGATCAACGGAAGGCCTCATGCCTAAAGCAATTTCTGATTCATCAGAAAATGAACTTCGCATAGTGGATTTCCTTTGCAACCCAACTTGGCTAAAGCTATTGTTAAACTCTATGGACCCATTGATATTGCTGTTCTGCCTTTGTGGCGTCGTGTTGAAACCTTGATTGTGTGGATACATCTCCATAGGAATTCTCTTTGCACCACGTTGGGCCCTAAAATGTAAATCAAGAAATACACTCAACGTAATTATTATTGTCGTCAAGAGTTAAAAAACGACTCACACTAATAAATAATATATTTCTTCATAGGTCATCACAAAATATACAAGTTTTAATTAGACAACACATTCCTATTCCAATATACTTGAAGAAAGATATTATTTGCTTAGCCATTTTAAAGAACCCATGGGTTAAGTTTTGGTTAACGTACCTAGGTACAAGATCTTGCTCGCTATCGGACAAAGATTGGATAAGAAAGCCAGAGGACGGTACACGAGGCGGGGCAAGCGTATTGGAGATAGGTCTTTGAGCTGGTTTTGAAGACTGGACTTTTCCTTTAGAAGAAATGACATAGACCGAACAAAACTCAGGCGTCGATTTCAGTACGCTAACTTGCACCTGATCATGGGGTTTACTAAACATAAAAGACCTAGCGAAGGTGTTAATCTTTGAGGATGATCCCAACACAAGATTGTTAACCAGGTTGTTGTTCACATAATCCAAGATTGCTCTTGCCACGTCCGAATCTTCTAGAATAACCTCCGTCATCGAAATCTACTAATTAAGATCGATTACGTTAAAACTTAAAACACATTATGGTTGGAACTTAGAAAAATGCTTAAAGATTTATACATACCCCTTTTCGTGCACAATAACCACGGTATGGAATAAAAAGCTGATTCAGATCATCTTTTCCTCCATCTACAATTCACTCTACCAATTATATTATTAAATTTTCAAAAAATCAAATTCAAGACTATAGGAAAATGAGTATAAGGTACCTACGATTTGAGAGACGAACATGGAGGAGAACAATGAATGGATTTTGAATCATATTGATGAGATGGTCCACGGCCCAGAGGACAGCGAAATGACTATGCTTCTCTTTGTCAATGGCAACCACTGTCGAGTTTACCGGAGAATGAATATCGTCTGACGAGTACGATGGAACCATTGTCGATAGATTGCGACGCAAGGCAGAATTATCTTCGGGAAACAAGAGAAGAGAAAGGGTTCTTGATTGTGGTCTAAGGTTCTTCTCTCGTATTCAACGGCTGGTGATAATACCAATAACCAACTATCCTAAAACTTAGCTGAGTGAAAGGACGACAAATCACTGATTGTTTCGCCTTTTCTTTTGGTCAAAAAGAAGAATAAAAAGGTTATTTTTAGATACGCGTATGGGCTAATACTCATCTACTATAGCAAAATTTAATTACATGAGATTTTTTTTTGTAAGAGAAAACATATTCTTAAAGTTAGTAAAATTACATGAGATTCGAGATTGACAAATGACAACTTAAAGTTTGAGAATTTTTATACATTTCTTGTTTGAAGAAGAGATTACCACTTTTTGAAAACACTTTTTTCAAGACATTTGATCGAATAATTGTGTTTTAAGCGTGCTGATATAACATTTTTCTATGGAAATTTTACAAACACTCTCAAAATAACCATTGCAATTGTTAACCCTCGAATTGGAGACTTTTTATTAAATAGCATATATTTTCACAAACACATTCTTATTACATCATTACAACAAATTTCTCATGAGTTTTATCATTTAGAGTAGTCTAAAATTGCATGTTATCATCAGCTCTAGAAAAGTAGAAAGTAATTAGTTAATTACAAACATTCTATTCAGAGAAGCAGAAAAAAAAAAGGTTTTCCTTCAAAAACTGATGGCAACTACGTGCTGTCCCTGGAACATTAATATACAAAAATGAATGCCGTCTTGTTTATGCAAATTGGTCGTCTTGCCGTTTTTTGTGCCACCGCAGAAACAGAAAAACAACACACATTTGTCTCGCTTTCAGCTTCATCTTCTCTCTACTCTTCCTTCCTCCATGGTTACGTCACTGCATCACCAACTACAACACTCTTCTCTTCTCTGGACCCACCGAATCAGATGAAGAAGCCCTACCGGCGAAATCAAGCATTAAATTTACTCACGCTTTTCCCGTGAAAGATTTTCAAAATTTTCTATTTTTAGAATCCCGTGAAGATCTCTGATTCTTTCCTTTCCGCTCTCTTCCAAAATCCTTGGAAACCGGTAAGAATAACCCATACAGATTTATCTGCTTCTGGGTTTAGATTCTTTGCTTCTAGTCGTAGCACAAAGCAAGTAAACAGTTGAAAAAAATCTCTTTTTTCGTTTAAATCTGCAAATGCTCTGTATCTTCTCTTCTTATAAATTTCATTAGAGACTAAACCCGATTCAAGTATTCGTATTTCGTTCCGGGTCAAACGATTCGGCCATATCTGAGACTGTCCTCATGTAAAAATCCTTGCTTTTATGGTTTGTGGAGCAAAAGTTGCTTCCTTTCGATTTACTAACACTGATTCTAAATCTGTATTATTGGCTTTTTCAGCATTGCTCGAGATTTGATTCCGGTTTTTTTAGAGTTTTATGAAGAGTGTAAGCAATGTCCTCTAATGATAGAAAAGATTCATCGGCAGATTCATACAATGGGCAGCTTCTGAGAGACATTAAAGAGGTAAGCAAAGCTCTTTACTTGAACAACGCACCTCAAAAACCTGTGCTTTCGTTATCTCCTGTCCCACCTAAGCCTGTTCCCAGATCTCGTTCCTCGGTTAGTTCCGGTCAGGGAACCAAAGAGAAGAAGAAATCATTGGTACCATGGGATTGGAAGAGACCCTTGAAAGCTATAGCTCATTTCGGGCAGCGTAGGTTTGATGTTTGTTTCCTTCTCCATGTTCATTCCATTGAAGGCCTGCCTTCAAATCTGGATGGTACTAAATTAGTTGTTCAGTGGAAGAGGAAAGATGAAGTGATGTCTACTCAGGCTTCCAAAGTTTTGCAAGGAACTGCTGAGTTTGAAGAGACCTTGACGCATAGATGTTTGGTGTACGGTAGCAAACATGGGCCTCATCGTTCTGCAAAATATGAAGTGAAGCTTTTCTTGGTCTATGTATCTCCTGTTGATACTCCTTGGGTTATTCTAGGGAAGCATTGGGTTGATTTAACTAGGATCTTGCCGTTGTCTCTAGAGGAGCTTGAAGTTGCAAGAAGCACAAGAAAGTGGAATACGAGCTTTAAGCTATCTGGACTGGCTGATTCTGCAGTGTTGAATCTTAGTTTTGATTACTCGGTTGTTACAAGTTCGGTATGTGATTCAACTAGTGGAAATGTGATGCTGAAGAGGGTTGGTAGTGTTCCAAGTATGGAGCGTAGATCTTCACCGGTTGATGATGGAAAGGTCTCTCATCAACTCTCGCCGAGTCTGAGTCTGGATCTTTCTCAGTCGATAGACTTTCTCTATGAAAAGCTTAGCGATCAAAACCCACAAAGATCAACAGGAAATGATGAGACTGATAAGCAAGCAGACGACAGTGAAGTTTCTTTCACTGGAAAAGGAGTAGAGATGTGTCAGCAAGAAAGTTCCAGGGTGGAAGAAAGCACTGATCCAAACACAGAGTCCTCTGGAATTGAAATTATTGATATTCATGAGATACTTAAAGATGAAGAAGAATCCTTTTTCGAGGAAACCCATTTTCCTGACCAGTTATCAGTGGCCAGCCATTCAGTTCCCGGAGGACCTAAGTCAGCTTTCAGGAGCCAGGTAAATTCTGAGTCACTGGAGATTAAATCTTCATCGGTCATGGATGATTCTACTGAGAAAGAAAATTTTGTGGAAGTTAAATGTAGTTACAAAGCGGCAAAAGTATCAACGAAGTCACTAAGCTTGGATGACATTACTGAATCTGTAGCTAATGATTTTCTAAACATGCTTGAACTTGAGGAATGTTCTTATGTTTATACATCAGATAGTGAACCTACATCTCCTCGTGGATATCTGCTTCGAGAGTTTGAGAAGGAGGTTTTGGCTTCTGGAAACTTTCTCTTAGATTTAGATAGACAAGCAGAGTATGTGTCTGATATTGATGAAGAATCGAATGATTTCTCGTTCTCTTCAAGTTCTTTGGGTGTTGGGAAAAGCAAGCGTGAGGGAAAATCTCAGTTGTTAATAAACAGAAGGAAGGCCAAGGTACTTGAAGACTTGGAAACTGACACTTTAATGCGAGAGTGCAGTTTTAACGACTCTCTATGTGGTTGCTCTGATGGGTTTGGAAGTCCAATAGAGCTTCCGGCTGAAGAGGGATTAGATTTTCCGCCACTTGGAGATAATATTGGTTCGTTAGAGTGTAAGGATGATGCATCACATCTGATCATGCAAGTTTCAATTCCGGTGGTACTAGTACCAGAACTAGGTTCTGATATCCTTGAAATACTGCAAAGTTTGGCAGCTTCTGGAATTGAAGGGCTTTGCTTTGAAGTTAATGCGTTAATGCCTTTGGAAGATGTTATGGGGAAGACAGTACATGAAGTTGTGCAGGACGCAAGATTTGGCAGGTTCACATGCTTTCCATCATGTTGATACATTATCCATTACATTTCTCGTTTCCAAGTTTATATAGTTGTCATGTTTGATTTTGTTTGTTTCTTGACTTGCAGAATTGTACATGATTGTTCTGACAAGAGTAAAGATGCCATGGTTCAGAAATCATCAGGACAGCTGGATTCGTTTCCTTTAAAAGAAGAGTCTGGGGACTTCGGATCCAATATATGTCTTGAAGCTCTCGCTTCCTTAGCTATTGATGGGATAGAACATCTCTCGGTTGAAGGATTAAAGATTCAATGCAGCATGTCAGACCAAGATCCACCATCAGGCGTTGCACCAAAACCCATGGATCAGTCTGATGCTTTAGAGTTGATTAGGCTTTCCTTAACGTTGGATGAGTGGTTAAGGCTTGACAACGGAGATCAAACCACCAAGCAGATGAAAAATAAAATTTCAGTGCACCATGACTGTCAAGATCAAACTTCTAGTGGAAAGGGTCATACTTGTAGGAACAAGTTGACAATTGCTCTTCAAATGTTGCTAAGAGATCCATTCCGAGATAATGAACCTGTTGGTGCATCTATGCTCGCTCTGATCCAAGTTGAAAGGTGTCTGGTTTCCTCAAATTTACCTGAGTGTAGTTTGGCTCAAGAAGGAAGAAATAAGGAAGATGATACACATTTGTGGAGAATCAGTAACATTGGTCTTGCGGGTTTGGAAACTGAGCTTGGTGTAGACCATCTGTGGTGTACAAAGACCCAGCAAGAGTCTGGATCCCGATGGTTACTCGCCAGTGGTGCTGGTAAAACCATCAAGTGTCAAGCTTCGGAGTCAAAGGAGATCACTGTATCAAACACACAAGCAACCAGAAAGAGCTTGGACACATTGTGGAGTATAACGACTGATAGGCACAATCAAGAAGGTGATTTGAGTAGCTCTGCTGTCTCTGTTCCATTTACAAGAAATCCAGACGTGATATTTTCAAATGACATAACAAAATGATTGTGATAGTTGCATTTTCATCGGCATATATATTGTTTTTTGTTTCCGCACTCTGCTTAAGAACCAGTCATGTTGATGTGAAAGCAGTCTCGATCATGATGGAGAATTCTTCGCCATCTAAAAACTGAGGACTGAGGTTCTCTGGATTATATTTCCACCAATTCTCAGTAGTAATAAAATAAGAGAAGTGTTACAGATTCATAAATCTCTCAAAAAATTTGAACATTGTCAACTAGTTTACATTGAATACAAGGAACTGGAAGCAGCATAAGTACAACAACCATAGAAAATGAGTCTCAAGAACAGATTCAGACTACACAAAACAGAAAGGTTCATAAATTCTTAAGAATCTTAGTTCATGTTTGAGTAGTGAGTGTGGGAGCCCTCGTAAGTTGTTATCACAAAGCTCGGATCATCTCTATCTCTTTCAACTCTTTTCTTCACAGGACAGCCATCAACTGAACATTTGTAGTAGTTTCTGCATATTACATTGAAATCATCACAATCAACCAGGGGCACTCTTGGTGTATTTGGGAACTTACTGATGTTTTCTGTATGAAAAGGTTGATTTTGAAAGATGTAACTAAGAAAGAATTGAGAAAATGTTGTTCCTTACCTTGGATTTGGGCTGTTCTTCACCATCTTCTTCCCATACTTTCTCCACTTGAAACCGTCGTCAAGCACTTCCACCTCAGACCTCGTCTTGAATGCAACTCTCTCTCTAACTTTCTTCTTTTCTTTCTTAACTTGGTTATCTTGCATAAGAAAAATAGGTACATGTTATTATGATTCACCTAAGAAGTCAGTTCCAAGTCCTATTGTCTAAAATCAGCACCAAAGAAGTGTATATTTGACATATCTTTGGATCACATATGAATCAAGATTCCATTTCTCATTCTAGATGATCCGATCTTATATGGTTTCCACAGAAAAAAAAAAAAAAAAAAAAAAAAAAAAGAGAAACTTACCGGTAGAAGCAGGGGCTATAGAAGCGGATACAGAAGCGTTGGTACTTGGAGATTCAAGATGAGTGAAACTGCTAGAGGAACCTGAGAAGAAGACAGCAGCAGAAGCATCACTGGTCTGGTAACCATAAGAATGAGTCATCCCGGAAACGGCAGACACAAGATCATCGTCCATCCATTCATCTGACAAGTAAAGCTCCGGAAGCTCGAACCCTGAGTGAGTATCATCGCTGGAACTCCTTGCTAAGTTTGTCTCTCCATTACTCATACTCAATCTTCTCTACGCGTATAAGAACGAGTGAATGTCTATATGTTTTCAAGAAAGCTTCCCTTTTCAGAAGTTTGAAGACTATCTTCGAAAGGAAGCTTCAAGGCAAGTGTTGAAATAATTTTATAAATATGTCTTCACTAGGAAACTTACATAGGAAGACGGATGCTTAAAAACATTTTTGGTCTTCTACATTTTACAAAGACTTGTGGTTGACTTGTGTCTTGGTCCACGCCTACTCTCTTTTTTTCTTCTCCTAAGTCTTTTCATAAGTCTCATCATCGTGCAAGGACTTAAGGCTTAAGTTACGCTACAACAAATTACCATCTTTGAGAGAAAAAAAACACATTTTTCATGCATTTTCTGAAATAGTTATGTTTCAAAGTAAGAAATGGTTTCAACTTTCAAGCAATAAAAGACATCGTTTGACTGATGTTTAAATTATAAAAGATAAGGACTTTCTCGATGGAATATGCAGTGAGTTTATTTTTCAACTTCTGGATTCATAAATATCTTTTTATAGGTATGAACTGAAAGCACTTTGAATTTTCCAGTCAATCGGACTTCTTATGTAAGTTCTCCGTTCTCCCTACTGTATTACTTATGCACTAACATAATCAAGATTGCAATATTTAACTATTCGGATTAAGATTTGTCCATCGGAAATATATCAAGATCTGATTTATGGACCTAGTGTGTTTGCAAGGATAAAACGACTTAGGGTCATAACTAATAAATCAACATCACAGCTATAGCCTATAAGTAGATCATTGACCTTAAGAAAAGCCATAGACGTGGATCATTGACCTAAAGAAAAGCCATAGATAACATTTCCTATTTTTTCATCTAATTCTTTCTTTTGTGTGGATTTGAGAGCTCAACAACTTCTACAATAGAACACGCTCACTCGGGGAAAAACGACTACGTGATAAAGCCAAATTTTATTTAGTTGTTGACTCTTGTAGGGGTGGATCATGGATGAAAACATTCACAGAAGATAACCATACGAACAAATTTTAACAAATCAAACTATGTTTGAAGAGAGTTTATTCCATCTAATTGTTGAAATCATTGAAACAATTTGGCCCTCGGAATGATTTGCTTGGTAACAACAAAAATATTTATGTAACACATGTGCAGCTCCATTCGTTGTAGTAATTTGATATTGAAAGATGTGGGAAAGTTATCTCATGTGGAGAAATCAAATCATGCATTCATCAAAATATAAATGTGTTTGTGGAAAATCATAACCATTGAACTATTCAAGGCACACAACGAATGAAACAGAGACATATTTCTTGACAAAATGACTCATCGGTTTACATTTTGCACAAGTGTGATTTTTGGGCCGGTTTAGCAGACCGGAAATTGAAAAGACGGTGCATTTTAGAGGGCGGTGGGCCGGCGGCGAAGAAGGGCATAAGAAAGGGTTTAGGACATTTTGTGAGAGGGGACCTGAGAAAATTAAGGGTATTGTAATGGCGCGTCGCAAATCAAACGCGCCGCCGAGTGTCACGCGGCCGCCGCCGGGTCAGCAGAAGCTCTCCAGCGCCGAGAGATCAGGTTTGTACGCCAGAAGAGAGGCGGCCAATGTTCTCCGGACGGTTCTCCGAGGTGACGCCAAGCGTCGAGCCGTTGCCTCCATTAAGTCACTCGTCCTGAGCCCATCCGTCCGCAACAAACGCGGCACTTACGCTCTTGTTTGCGAGACCCTCAAGCGTATGTTCTTCTTCTTCTTCTTCAATACTTTAATGCTTCACTCAAACATTCTAAAAAATCTGATTTTGAGCTTGTTTTTGTATGTATTGAAGATCTTAATGTGATAAAGGAGGTTCTGGAAATCGCTAATATACTGAATAGCAAGTGGAAGGTATAGTATTCATCATCGTAATTGCTTAAAAATTGCTCCTTTCACTTATAGTGTGAAAGGTATAGTATTCATCATCGTAATTGCTTAAAAATTGCTCCTTTCACTTGCCCTTTAATGCTTAGCTTTCATCTTTCTGTAGAGGCAAGAGGCTCTGGTCTACATTATTTGCTACGATATCCTTTTTGGCAAGGTACTAATAGCTCAACTCAAATGGTTTTTTCTCTACAATTGTAGTTATGTTTTGGCTTTTCTGAAGAGAAGTTGTAATTGCAGAAGGAGACTGCAGCAGTTGCTGATGCTGAGAAGTTTCTCCTGCGCCATAAAGATGCTCTGCTGTCAGGTGTGGCCACGCTTCTAGTGAAGAAGAAAGTCGAAAGCGTAGACGATTTGTTGGATCGTTCTCAGCTTCCTGGTATTGGATACCCTCCAAGCATATAAGCATGTTTACTGTTTTGGCTTTTTGAGCTCTTTGTCTTTATCTTGATTTCGAAATTGGATTGTAGATTTGATACCACGTTATGCTCGTGTGAATACACTCAAGATTGATGTAGATTCCGCAGTGAAGGAGCTGGAGAAACTGTACAAGGTACATTTCAAGTTGTTTACTTCTCAAAGGATGAATTTTTAATGTGCTCTTTATTTCTAGATTTCATTTTCTTGCAATTTTTTTTCCCACTATGAAAACAGGTGCAGAAGGATGAGACAGTTCCTGACTTGTTGGTGATGCCCCCTCGCAGCGATTTGCATGCTCATCCATTGGTCATGAATGGGCGTATATTTTTGCAGGTAAAATGGTGAATGATCTTTGTGGGTTCTGCTTAACATATTTAGTTTTGCTAATAGTTATTCCTTCGAATGATAGGGGAAAGCAAGTTCAATGGTAGCAGCGGCACTACAGCCAGAAGCAGGATGGGATGTAAGCCACAGTTCTCGCTTTCATTTATCCAAAAAAATTCATTTGGAGAAACATTAATAGTTGCTTTTGGTGCTTGTCATTGTGATTGTGGAATACACTTAACGGTTCTTGTCTGCCTAGTTACCGTTCTTGATTTTTCGTCTTTGTGAAGGTTCTTGATGCCTGTTCAGCTCCAGGAAACAAAACTGTTCATCTTGCTGCTCTTATGAAAGGACAAGGAAAAGTCATAGCATGTGAGCTAAATGAAGAACGACTAAAGCGTTTGGAACAGACTGTAAAGCTGTCTGGTGCTACCAGTATCCTTCTATTACCTTTAGCTTCTGTTTGATAGTTGTTTCCCAAGTGAAACATGGAATTGGTGAATAAATTTGGTTGGATAAATGCATCTCATGCCATGTCTGTCCATGATTGCTTTTCCTTAACCCAAGCTGTAGATATTAAAGTCGTTCATGGTGACTTTTTGAGCCTAAATCCGCAAGATCCTTCTTATGCAAAGGTAAGCATTACTTAAATCTGTAGCATGGCTGTCTAATTTTCTTGTAATTCCATGAAAAGTTAACCACCAATGTTATTAGGATCATTTACGGTTTTTAGATCTTCCTGAGACAGCTGCAATTAGGATATATATATCATCCAAGTTCAATTTCTTCATTTCCTTTTGTTTTGATACTCTACCCGAAAATCCACTCTCTGAAATGAACAAGAGTAACCATCTGATACAATTTGTCTAGAGTCTTGTAGCAAAAGCAGATGTTCTCATTTGAGCCGTTGTTCCGCATGTTTCCGTTTGGCTGACTATTGCAGGTTCGGGCTATATTGTTGGATCCTTCTTGCTCTGGCTCTGGAACCGTTACAAATCGTTTGGACCATCTCCTTCCTTCTCATTCAGCAGGTACGTAATTGATTCTTCTCTCTCTCTCTGTGTTATGTTACGAAGTGACTGAACCCTTAAGACACCTTTTCATGTAGATAACACAAAGTATGACGCTATGAGACTCCACAAGCTCGCTGTTTTCCAGAAGAAGGCTCTTGCCCATGCACTCTCCTGTAAGTTTACATTCTTATCTACACACACTAAGGGAAGCTTACTGAATATGTAAAGATGAATGAATGAGACCTAAAAGATTGTATGATTAATTAATGGTCGACCTATGCCAATGTAGTTCCACAGGTTGAGAGAGTAGTATACAGCACATGCTCCATCCACCAGATAGAAAACGAAGACGTGGTCTCATCTGCTTTACCTCTGGCTTCATCTCTCGGCTTCGAGCTCGCTACTCCTTTTCCTCAATGGCAACGTCGTGGTCTCCCTGTAGTTGAAGGATGTAAGTATCTCCCTTTACCATCTGGCTCCAACCTGATTGACTCTATTTCTAACAAGTTGATTCATGTTGGCTTTGGCTTGCCAGCTGAGCATTTACTCAGGATGGATCCGGTCGAGGACAAAGAAGGGTTCTTCATCGCGTTGTTCACCAAGACAAACAAAGTCGATAGCCCGGACTCGTCTGAACTTCCCGAGAGAGAGTGTAGAAGAAAACGCAATCAAAGCAGCGACCAAGCTCATCCCTTGCTTTGGCCCAAAGTGTATAGAGCTTGGAGATGGAGCTTGCAAGGGCGCAAAAGGAAACTCGTATGAAAGACCATCTCAGAAGACCAGCTTTCTGTTCTTACGTAGTAGTTGTCAGAATTTTGTTTCTGCCTTTTATCTTCATGTGTTACATTGAAATTTTGTTACCAAGGCATGAAAAGAACATCGGAATAGTTAAAAGACCTCGTACTATTTATTCGTATTGCAATGCACACAGTATTGTATTCAGTTTTTGCATCAAACCCAAAATACGTTACAGAGGAAGAGATTTAGACTAAACTCTACTTAAGTATAATCTAAAGTCGCTGAACTTTCATTTGCAATCTAGAAGATTAAACGTGAACCATATAAACAAAACATATCAGTGAATTTTATTTTTTTATCCGTCAGTAAAATACTCTATTGAACTTTTGTCTCTAATTTGTAGATGTGTATATCTATAATTAAATGTGTATTGAACTTTTGTAGACACATCTATTGAACTTTTGTCTCTAATTTCTAGATTTGTAGATGTCTCTAATCCACAGGAAGTGGGAAAAATAAAATGTGTGACCCATAGAATGGTGATGAAACAAGTGGGCGATCCGACAGAAGCCACCTCCTCTTAGACAGGGCTGAGGTAACCTTAAAAGCCGCGAGTTTCTCGAACCTTAACCAACCTCGGTTCTCCACGTGTCCAATCAAACTCCTTCCCATGCCTCTTCCTCTCACACGCCCTTTTGAGTCCGTTAAAGGCCGCACCTTTTTGTTATCCAACACGACCCATCGTTTTGGCTCTCTCTATTATTATTTTCAATATATTCTCTATCGAGTTCATAGATTTTGAAGCTTTTAAATCCACAGAGATTTTCTTCTTCTGCTGGTTTATATCTCATAGCAACTAGTGAATGAAGAAAGTAGTCAATGTTTTAGGGTAATTCACGAGAACCCATCTCTCTTTAAAAGCCCTCTTTCTCCATCATCTCTTTCTTAGCTCTCAATGATCTTTACTTACTATATTAAGGTGAACCTCTTTTGAGCATTTTTGATAAATAGTTCTGTGAGAAGTTAAATTTTCTTGATTTGTTTTTTCCTAAGGAAAGATTAGCTGAAAAATGAGTTTAGCCACTTTGATGAGAGAGGAGAAGAGAGTAACAACATCATCTTCTCAGGTACATAAGCCTAAAGATACAGATTGGCAAATGCTTGATAAATCAAGGTTTTTCTTCCTCGGCGCAGCTCTCTTCTCCGGTGTCTCCACCGCTCTTTACCCTATCGTAGTCCTCAAAACAAGGCAACAAGTCTCGCCGACCCGTGTCTCCTGCGCCAACATTTCTCTGGCGATCGCTAGACACGAGGGTCTAAGAGGCTTTTACAAGGGGTTTGGAACATCTTTGCTTGGAACCATCCCGGCTCGTGCTCTCTACATGACGGCTCTAGAGATCACCAAGAGTAGTGTAGGTCAAGCAACAGTTAGGTTAGGATTTTCGGATACTACAGCTACGGCTGTTGCCAATGGCGCAGCCGGTTTGACCTCGGCCATGGCTGCTCAGGTTGTCTGGACGCCGATTGATGTCGTGAGCCAACGGCTTATGGTCCAAGGCGATCTCTCCTTGAATAAGCATCTTCCTGGAGTGATAAACTCTTGCAGATACTCTAATGGGATCGATGCTTTTAGAAAGATTCTTTACACAGACGGACCAAGAGGCTTCTACAGAGGATTTGGCATTTCAATCTTGACCTACGCACCTTCAAACGCTGTCTGGTGGGCGTCCTATTCTCTGGCTCAAAGATCGATTTGGTCTAGATTCAAGCGTCCAAATGGCCAGGAAGATTCTTGTGGCTCGGTGGTGGTTCAAGCGATGAGTGCAGCCACAGCAAGCGGTTGCTCGGCTTTAATAACTATGCCTATAGACACAATCAAGACGCGGTTGCAAGTCTTAGACGCAGAAGAGAACGGGAGGAGACGAGCAATGACAATGATGCAGGCAGTGAAGAGCTTGATGAGAGAAGGAGGAGGAGTTGGAGCTTGTTACAGAGGGTTAGGACCAAGGTGGGTCTCAATGTCGATGTCTGCAACGACAATGATCACAACCTACGAGTTCTTAAAGCGCTTGGCCACAAAGAAGCAGAAATGATATATGATAAAACCATTCATACATTTCTTTGTGTTTAAAGACTTGAAATGAAGAAACAGAATTGGGAAATTTAACCGGAAACTTATGATTGAGTTTAAAAAGGTTTTCCTCTAAATAAACAAACATAAAAAGACAGCAAAAGGATCAAACCCTAAACACAGAGTTGTAACCAATGGTAAACTAAAAATGTCTTCCTAAGGAGACGAGAAGGAAGAGGCTAACTTGCGCCTAAGATTTACCACCAAATCACATGCAATCAGATCTAACCAAACAGTTAAGCTGTTCATCATATGCAACGCACATACACAGAGACTGAGTTTAGGACCGAGCCCTCTTGTTGCTGCAAGATGGGCACTTATACTGCTTGATGTGCTCAGCCCTGGCTGGTGTGATCTTCACACACTTGCCATGGAACCAGTTCTCACACAGGTCGCAGCAGATCCAGAACTCATCGGCGGCGTAGCTCTCACCACATGCCCCACACTGTGTCTCACCTTGCTCATCATCTTCATCCTCTTCAGCTCCTTCCTCTTCCTCTTCCTCTTTCGGCTCCGGCTTTGTGAACTTGGGCGGGCGCGTCTCTGATCCCCGCTGTAATGGAAAAACCAGAAATAAGAACACACGACTTTATGCCAAGACAAAACAGTAAATGAGACACAGCTTACTCAGAAAACATTAACAGCTCTATAAACAAACCATTTGGAACTACAGCAGAAGAAAAGAAAATGTCTTTACCTTGGAGTTTGATTTGGACTTGTTGCTGCTGTTGTTGGAAACAGAGGACTTATCCTTGGCTTGTTTCTTTGCAGTGCCAGCAACAACCTCGAAAATTGTTGGGAGGTCATTCACCATGTTGAAAAGCCTTTTCCTGCAACAAAATAGGTGGAACAACATCAATCACAAAGAACTGCATAAACCCTTTTAACCTAGGTCATAGGGTTTGACAAGAGCAAGTGGTATGAAGCAAGAATTAAAAAATGGAGTTTTGTGGTGTGACAAGGACAAACGTACCTATCAGCTTTGTCAAAACCAAACCTGGCCCCAAAAAAGAAGGCAACAGCAAGAAGCCATGCATCACTGTGCACGGCAACAAGGGACAGCCAATCCTTTTCCTGCATCCCATCTCTGGCAAAGTTGATGCCCAAGACAGGCTCTGGTAGCTCCGGGGGAACCTCCTCAGCTGGTAAATTCACTTCCCAGGTCTCATTCGGGTGCCCGTAAAGGCACAGGTTCTCCTTGTCTGCATTCACACAAGCAAAAAACCAAGTTGTCATTTTTCAAAACATACATGATGTCACAAAACACCAAAGGTCTCTCAATGGAAAGAGCACCCCAAAAAAAATATAAAAAAAAAACACTAAGCCAAACGGCATAAAGCAAAGAGACAATGATTATTTGACTAATTAACATCTGAAACAAAGGGATTTATCAATACAGTTTGGCAAGGAAAAACAAGGCCACCGGAAATTTATTACAGAGACCCTCAATGGTAAGGAACAGAATCAAAACATTCATTGTTGACTTTGAATAGATCAATTTAAAATGGCATTCAATGACCAAAACTAAGAACACACACAGAACAAACCCCAAATCTGTTCTCCCTCCCCTGTATTTCTATCAGTCAAACATCTCACATTCACGTGTCTTATCACAAGTCAAGTCAAGTTAATCCCCAAATCGTTGTTTCACAGAATCAAATCAAACCAAAATGAACAATTTTAATTTTTTTTTTTTTAAATCATTTCAACCAAGTCAAACAAAAATCAACACTTTACTCCGCTATCGCGCCCCTTTCACTTCGCTAAACGCAAAATTCAGAGAAATCTGACAGATTCAAAAACAGAGAAGACAAACCATGAACCCTAATGCTTCACTCAACAATCAGCTCAAAAGAAGGCACAAAGAGGAAAATTAAAAAAAAAAAAGACTGTGACTTTCGTCGGCGGAAATCAAACCCACAAATCTCAGAAGAAACACTCACCGGGATCGCAAAGTCGGTAAAACTCCTGAACATCTGCGAGAAAGGGGAAAATCTAAGAATTGAGTTTTTCCGGTGAATAAAAATGGAGGAAAAAACAAGGGAAATGGTGAAAGCAATTTACCAGTGGTTAAAGCCTTAATCATGCCAGCCCTACGACCTTTGAAATCCCTAAACACCTCCTCCACGGTGCGAGGGTTGTAAGCGCCACTTCCGTCCATTTTTTCTTACAGAACAGCTCTCGTCACCGAGACTCAGACACAGAGAGAAGAGAACTAGAGAAGTGTATTTAACCTGCCCTGAAAAATTGTGTGCGAGAGAAATGTGAAAAAGGGCGGACCCAAAACTATTAAGCGGATTTAATAAGATGAGCAAGAGTCCGCAAATGAGGAGAGAGAGACCGGGAAGGGATCTGATGAGGAAGCGACCACGGTAAGCGTAACCCTAAGAACCTCTTAGATCTTGACGCGTGTATATTTTAAATGGTTTAAATTGTTACCTGACCGCCGGCGATGACACCGGCAACTCCTGGTTATGTTGTGTGAGTAGATGGCGTTTTGATAGTGAGTAGTTAGATGTTTTTTTTGTGTGCTTTGAGATGTTTTATGGGATTAAGTAGATTCTCTGTTTTTCCGAGGCAAATTTATTTTTAAAATATTGTATCATAACGATATTTTTCGGTTAGTTTTTTGGATTTTTTCGCTCCTTAATTTTCTAGGATTTTTCAAACAGAGTAGTAAAGACGATGTTTGTTATTAATGAGAAATCTAACGAACTTTTTCTTGTCGAGATCCTATCTTTTGTCGTGCCGAATTCTTTAAAAAAGTTTGATATCATATCAATACATACAACTTTTTTTGGATTTTTCCGCTCCTGAATTTTCTTGTTTTTTTTTCAAACAGAATAGTAAAAACGATGTTTTATTAATGAGAAATCTAATGAACTTTCTCTTGTCGAGATCCTCTCTTTTGTCGTGCCGAATTCTTTTAAAAAGTTCTGTTCATATCAATATGTACGATCCTTTTTGGATTTTTCAGCTCTTGAATTGTCTATTTTTTTTTTCTCAAACAGAATAGTAAAGACGATGTTTTTTATTAATGAGAAATCTAACGAACTTTTTCTTGTCGAGATCCTCTCTTTTGCCGAATTCTGTTAAAAAGTTTGATATCATATCAATACGTACAATCAGTTAGTTAATTTTTTCATTCTTTATTTTTTTTAACAGAGAAATATTAAGAGAAATAATTACTAATTTTGCTTAGACTTTTTTAAAAATCAAAATATGTTGTGCTTTCACGCCCAGATTTTTATTATGTGGTATCAAAAAATATGTTCAACTACATTTTAGTTTTATTTTATTTTTGATCTTTTTTTTACTCAATTTGGAGTACTATGTATTTCATTCAAGAAGCTTTTACAAAAATCATTTTTTTATGCGCCAAATCATATGTTTTTCCAACAGAATAGTAAATAATTAAATATTCTGTTTTTTTCTTCTACAATACTATGGTTTTGATGAGTGAATTTTTTTTTGAACTTTTTAGCCAACATCTTCGGTTCTTTTGCACTAATTATTTTGAAAACATTTTAACAAAATTATATGTTCCTTTGTACCAAAATTGTGTTCTAAATGTCAAAGTCTATGTTTCGAAATCAAAATAGCAATTAACTAGCTTTTTCCCCTAAAAAAGTAGTATGCTTCTTGTTTTACTTGATTAAAACTGGAACCTTTTAACAAAATCCAATATTTTTTTTGAGTCAAAATCTATTTGAGCAATCTGCTTGATATCTCTAAGTTCATCATTTCATTTTCTCTTTAATCTCTTTTAAAATGATGGTTTCGATTTGAAAGGTTATGCAACTCTCTCTTTCTCTCTAAGGTTTCTGCATCAATAGCTAAAACATTTTAAACTTTAAATCTAACTTTTTGTTGAATTCAAAGGGTTACTTCCATCTGTGAAATCTTTTAATTTATTTTATTGTTATTTTCCTATATAAAATACAGAAAATTTTGCTCCCGTATTAACGACAAAAAAAATCTGGAGTCTGTGTCATATAACCGATAAGATTTTGACACATGTTAACTGTTAACCTTTCAGTTACGAAAAAAACTCTAAATTAATCTTATTGTTAAAAAAAATATTTACTTCTTTTTTTCTTTGTTATTTTCCTAAATAAAGCATTGACCAAATTTCTCCTAAAAGCTTTCACAAAAAAAAAAACAAGTTTAGATTCTTTTGTAACTCCAAATTTAACAGTTAACATGTGTCAAAATATACATATGTTTCAGATTCTGTCATTAATATGGGAAGAAAGATAAGGCCCCACTATTAGTCATCATCTATAACGCTCGTTTGACTTTGCTAATGACCACTTAAAAATATAAAAACCCCCCCTAAATGATTTTTGTTGTGAAAACTTTTAGGAAAAATTATTTTAAAAAGTTTTTTAGACGTATGTATTAAATAGTTTTAGATTCCCTCCCACAAACCCAAAATGATTTTCAACCGACGACTTATCTTTCGTGTCCAAGAATCAAGTTTACATTAGTTATTTAAACTTGCTCCCAAAAGTCAAGTTTAAGAGCTGTTAAAAAAGAGTCTGACAATTAGAAACTATAGTAGAGATAAGGGACAATCATTGACGATTGGTTTTTGAATTGAAAACATTTAAAACTTAACATGGTTAGAGAGCCAAATTTGTTCTCCAAATGTAATCTTTATGAGTGCGTATTATCCGGAAGAGAGAATCGTAATTACAAGATTTTGTTGTGTGTTTCCAAATAAGCAAGAGAATGAGAATCTCATATATAGTCATATGTCATGGTGTTATAGATTATTAAATTCTCATTGAATCAAGAGGGAAAAAAACATCTGAATTAAGGTCGGTTTTCTTAGATTAAAACTTTAAAAAGTTAAGATAAGAGATCAAAGATAATAATAAAGAGAAAGCTACATCTGTAAATTCCTCATTACAGCTAATGGTGTTAGCTAGTTGGCTCGATGGATGACATTGCTCGTCTCTCATGAAGCGAAGACTCGTTGAAGAGTGGAGGAAACATGAGCTTGAGAATTGACGGGTACATGAGACACCACAGGCTTCAACAATGCCTTCACTTCCTTAGGCAAATCGACTAAATCGAGCTGTTTCCTCACCTCGTTTGCTAATTCAATCACATACTCTTCCTCGTGCTCTGTTTTCACAACACTCATCAAACAACATAATCAAAATCATTCCAAAAGTTTGCTAAATTATTTTCTTTAAGTCATTAGGAAGCTCTCTCTCTCTCTTACCAATGTCGTGCATTGCCTTCTCCAGCTTGAAAAGATACTCCCGATTGTTCCCACAAGGTCCAGAGGCTGTTGCGATTTGCCTCGACATTTCTTCCAATGGGGCAGGGCCCAAGTAGTATTTGTTTGACACTTTGTCTGGTGTTGACGTAAATCTACACAAAAAGATATCAAACTAATTTAACATTGACTCTTCCAAATTATTCTCATCGAGAGACGAAATACAAAAAAAAGGAGACTTTTTATTCCAAACTTACACTATAACTCCGGTCAAGATTGGCTCAGAGGTGTCATTTTCCTGCATCCATTGAATTAAAAACTAAATATAAAGAAAAAGTTTATAAATTTGGGAAAAGTCAATAACTATAACAACAAGTTTCTTACAGTGTAAAACTCAACAAGGGTTTTTGAGTCGTATTCACACTCTCTTCGTTCCAAGTACTGCAAGAAAAAAACATGAGCAAGTCAATAATCAGATCTAACAAAAGAAACAACAAGAGAATCAATAAAGGAATCATTTTGATACCTCCATAGCTAGTTTCTCCTTCTCGGGTCCTCCACGAACACAATAAGCAGCACCCCACTGTCCATATATCAACGGTTTCAACATCAGAATTTCAAATTACTGTTTTTCTCTGTTTCAATACGAAAAGAAGAAATGTAGTTTCTTACGCAAATAGATCCGGTGGATTGCTCCAACGTGCAAGTTCTAGCAGGATGTTCAGGCGTACCTCTGTGATCGATGCAAGCTGCAGAAAAAATCGGACAACTTTTAGCAACATTGTAAAAATGAATACTTTTTTTAGCAACATTGGAATTGATTCCTTTGTGGAAATTCCATACGAAAGAGAGTTTTGTAAACATACCGAGATCGAAGACGCGTTTGTAGTCTTTGATGTAGCCAATGAGCTTTTCGTCAAAATCGAAACCTGGGTTCCAGATCAGAGATCCATATCCAAAAACCCACAAAACCATCTTGATTTTCTTTTTGGCCGAGAAAAGAAACGAACAAAAAGAAAACCTTTTTATGGTTTGTGTGTTGTAACAAAGAAATTTAGAAATCAAATGATGAGATTTTCCGGAAGAGAGAATCGTGTATTAATACAGAGCAAGAGTAGAGAGAGAGAAGATTTTTGTTAAGGCAAGAGAATCTTGGGATGGTTTGAGTTGTGATGAACATAGACGGATTTTTGGGGTTTATTCGTTTTACCGTACATCTCGGGCATTTAAAGCCGATCGACCAAACTTTCTAACTACTACCGTTTTCTTTTTTATCTACCGATACATTGAACCTAGACACCTTTTTTTAACCTTCCCTTTATTCTGAGCTAATACAAACAGAATTTAGGCCCACGTTTTTTATTCCACTCTTTTTATGTGCGTATCTTTTTGTATTTTCTGCTCATGATTTTTTGGGTGAAAAAGTTAAATTTTGTCGTCTTAAATATTAAATGGTAGATTTTGTAAGATGGAATGTTTATTTGCCAAACGAAGGAGATGGATGCAAGTATTGGTTGCGTTGTGATGAGAGATCATCAATCATCATCTTGGGGAAGTGATTCGTTGGGGGGCCAAATCGGTGGCTTAACTTTAGATGTGTCGCATCTTGTACCTAAAAGTTGAATAAATCTCTAGTTGCAACTTGCAAGGATTTAGCTACGGGTATTATGCAGTGGTGAATCTAGGAAAAAAATTATTAGAAGCATAATCTTTTAAATATAAATTTTATCAAAAGTATTATATGTTTGTTCATTATGAATATACAATATCATCATATATTATTTTAATGAAGTTTTTATCAATGCTAGTTATGTATATATGTTAGGGAGGAAAAAGAGAATAAACCAAAAATCCATATCTACCGACAAAAGAGACAAAAAAAAATTAGCTTATGTGAACATGATGTTACTCGAATATATAGCCAAATTAGCCATAAGTTACCAAATTCGAAGCTATATTGAATCTCAGATTGTAGTGATATTGAAAAGCCTCTTGTTATGCGAAATCAGTAATAGAAAGAGTTACTTTGAAAAGAAAAAATATTGGATGGTGGGCAAACATCTGATATAATTCATTCAAGTGTGTGATTAGGATATGTTTCTTTTTGTGCAAGTGTTGGTGTAAGAGAGAGTTTTTCTTTTTTTGTTCTCTTAATGCAAACGTAAGATCCAATTTAGTGTCCCGGGAAGGAGAAAATAAAAAGACATTTGAAAACCTAATTTGGAGAGTCGAAGAGGGCTATTTTGGAGTGAGGGCCGGAGTATATTTCTTTGATCGGAGGTATGGAACCTAAAATTTTGACCAAGGTCGAAGGAGGAGCAGAACATATACGCGTGAACACGTAGGATTTGTAGTTGGAGTAACATGAACAATTCATTTAGAGTTTTATTTTTTGGGTGAAACTATTTCGGCAAAGATTGTAGTTATAAATCATCCAATGAATCCCAATGCCAAGACATATAGCCCTCTTTAGTAATACCAAGTCCACGGTTCGAGCATAACTTTTTGGGCTGTTGAGAAATGATCTTTGCAGCCAGAATAAATAAAAATATATTTTGGGCTTTGAATTGTAAACAGATAAATAAAGCTTGTTTGGGTTCAGTTTTGTTACTGTATGAAAAAAAATTGGTTGTCAAGTTCTATAAAGCCATATAAAAATCAACCAAGATTACTCACTATTAGCACGTTGAGCCTGCGAGTTTCTTGGTTTTGGACCACACGTTTTGGTTATGGTGCAGATCGTTGTAGTAATTATCACTGCCCCAGCTTACATAAGACTTAAAGGAGTATTGTTTAACTCCAAATGATTTATTAGAGGGTGAATTGGCCAACTAGCCATATTGGGCATAATATTAAAGAAACTATCCATAACAAAAGGAAAATTGGAGAGTGTGTTGCACGCGCCCAAAAAAGACAGTTTTGCCATTCTTCTTTACTCGCCAATTTTTAAGGGAAGCTGATATCAAATATATACCAGCGAGCCGCAGATCTGAATCGCCACCGAGTCCAAACAAGAGCCGAAGCGCCGCCGCCGCTGCCGGAAAGAGAGCCACCGTAAAATGACGCAAAGAGAATCACTAGAATCGTCTGTGGTTCTCTTCATCTCTAACCTTCCTCCAAGAACCCTAAAACCCAATTTTCAAAATAATCCAGAAAATAGAAAAATTGGAGAAATTCACAGAGAAATCCAATTTCATTAGAGCTAGAGAAAATCAATACAACAACTAACATAATTAAACAATAAATCCAAATAACTAAACAATAACCCCTAAATACAAATCTGCAAACCCAAACTTTACATTCTCAAACCCTAAACACTACATTTTTAATCCTGCAAATCACATAGAGATCAAATTAGAATAAAGCTAGGGAGAATAGCTACAAAAACTGAAATAAAGAACTGAGAAAAATCGAAGCCAAGGATGAAATTCAATCAAAGGGGAGGAAGAAAGAGGAAGAGAGAGGTTGTGGATCGTGAGAGAGAGAAGAAAAAAAAAACGGTGAAGTGAAAAAAAAAAAGGGAAAATTGGAATTAAAGGATGTTTTAACTATATGTTTGGTGATCTATACCTTTTTTTTTGTATTTTGGGGGATTAGTCTTTACATGAGCTTAAAATACAAATATACCCCAACTAATTAAAAACTATAAATTTTTATTTAAATATACATTTAATAAACAAAATATATAAAATTTAGGGTTTATTGTATGTGAAAAAGTTTTTACGTTCTTTTTTTTGTTGATCTTTTTGTTGAGGTGTTAATCAAATAAGCTCAGAGCACCCTTTGCCCTAACTCAAGGTATTTTATTCTACTATTTTGAAGATTTTGCATTCATATTCAAACTTGTTTCATGAAACTGTTATTTTTCCCTTAATGATCTCGTGTGCTGACAGTAAGCTTCCAAAGTCACCTCATCAACACTGCTTTACTTTGTTTGCTCTCTTCTTCTTCTTCACTTATTTACCTCTGTTTTTCTCTGGTCTCTGCTTCTACCTGATCATTTACCTCTTCTCTTTAACGCCATGATCTAGATCTCCCGTGTCATATAATGTTCAATGCTTTAGCTTTTACACGCAAACCGATCGGTTTAGGGGTCAGACCGATCGGTGTAAAGACCGCAGAGAAAAAGTTTTATTAGAACGATCGATTCTTCGAGTAAATCGATCGTTTTTGATACGAGAACGAAAATCATAACCGACCCTGAGACAAAATTGTACGAACCGATCGGTTTCGCAAACAAAGCGATCGGTCTACGTTTTTCAAACGAATAGAGAAAAAATAACAGAAAGTGAGTTCAAATAACAGAAAGTGAGTTCAAACCACCAAAAATAGCAGGGAATAGAAGAGAAGTGCCAATGCACTAGTCTTGATACAAAAGAATAGCAATGACTTCAAATCAACAAAAAGAAAACCAAGTACTAAGATAACCAAACTCGAACTATGCCACATAAACAACATGTAGTTATATGGGTATATCACATGTAGCTCTGTTATGACCTTCATGACCACAACGGCTGCACTTGTGCCTGCGCTTCTGTCTTTTAGATCCTTGAGATCCTTGTGATGATCTAATCTTGTCTTCAAGTGAATCAAATCTTCTCTTCTTTCTTCTGCTAGATCTCCGCTTTGTCTTGGGTGGAAACACTTTTGCATCTTCAACATCTTTTGGGATACGCCATTCATCTTCAGGAACATATATAGGAAACAGTTGCTTACCAGCTGTGAAAAGGGAAGAGAATTTGAGCAGAAAAAAAGAGATGTTCAGTTCAAAAGAAACGTGATGAGAAGGAGGGAATGAGAAAAGAAGGAGATGACGATGGAGGAAATGGGAAAAGAATGGAGATATTTTGACAGATTTTTTGGAGATTTCGTTTCCTAATATTGATTTTCTTTTATTTTTAGAATCTAGTGACATAGAAGGTGCATTCTAGAGTTTTTAGAACATGTGTAATCTCTAGAATTTGCATTCTTAAAATCAAAGAAGACGCATTCTAAAAGTTTTAGAATATGTACAGACTTTAGAACACGGATTCTGAAAATTTTAGAAGGGAGAATACGCATTCTAAAAAGTTTAGAATATGTACAAATTTTAGAACATGCATTCTAAAACTTTTAGAATATGTTCAAACTTTAGAATTCATATTCTAAAACTTTTAGAACGTAGAATGCGCATTCTAAAATATTTAGAATATGTACAAATTTTAGAATATGCATTCTAGAGTATTTAGAATATGTTGAAACATTAGAATTCATTTTCTAAAAAAATTTAGAACGTAGAATGCGGATTCTAAAAAATTTAGAACGATAAGTAAATATTTTTTTTTTCAATTTTTGTTGTTACACTTAAAATTATAAAAATGTTACTATGGTGTTTTCAGTTTTTTATATATTTTTTCACATTTCACTGAATTTTTAAAAAATGATTTGATTATTATAATAATTTAGATAAGGCTAATTTAGTCAAAAAATGAACAAAATACTAAAAGGTGTAGATTACCAAACATAGATATGAAACATCCTTTAAATCCAATTTTCCCAAAAAAAAATTGTTTCATTTTGTTTCAGGGATAATTTCGTCATATTATATTTTATATATAAAATATCATAGCCTATCAATTGTTATAGATATATTCTTAATTGATTGTTTTTTTATGGTTATTCATTGATAAAACTTTATTAGATCCCCTTTACAAGTACAATATGCTTTTTTGTTGTTTTTGTCATCTTTATATTTTGGGTGAATTCGGTTGATAATCATACGAAAATTTGAGTTATTTTAGATAAATAACTGATGCATCTTTTACTTGCAAATTAGATATGAATTTCAGTGACTTGCTTTTAACTCCCATATTATTTTACAGTAAAACATGGTGCTATTTTTACTAACAACCATAATTAGCTTTGACCATATAGCCATTTCCCATTAGTGTATACATACAAAATGTACTCTTTAATTTCTCTGCAACAGTGTAAGTATTAAATATTGTCGTTGAGAGAAGCGAGAGAGAGAGGACAGCGATGCTACGAAAGATCTTACTAAACACATGTCACTGTTTATCATTAACTTTCTATTCCCATGCAACGCAAAGACAAATCTCCAACCTACCCGTTATTATTTACTACTCATTGTCGTTGAGAGGAGTAGTTCCTGTTTCGATTCAACTAATCATTGATCACAATATCACATATACATGGTAGCTCGACATTAACTCATCACTACATCAATTTTCTTTCACACAAAGAGTCAAACTAATAATAAACATTTTACAGAAAAAAATCATATTAGTTAATTCGAATGTATCCTGTATATATCCCTGTTTCATGAGATGATTAAATTTTATGTTTTTAGTAGCTAATTAATTTTTATATATTTTTAATGTTAAGTTTATATAATAGTCGTTTTCAAATTGTCAAACATACAAAATCACCCAAAATCATACTTAAATTTAACACGATAATGCCGTCTTCATTACTCAATATAAACTATTCAAATTTTAATGCAAACGGAGTATAACAAAGAAGACTCGAGATGTTGAAGAGAGGTCCCCATAAATAATAATAATTGAATTTCACTGTGCTTGTATTTTATATAAGCATCAAGATGGTCAAGAAAACAAACAATTATGAAGAGCCCTCATCATTAAATGAAGGCATTATTGGCTATGATTAAAACATAGAAGTAAATATTTTAGTTTGTTTTAATAAAAAAAACATTACTACTCTCTCCGTTTCGAATTACTTGTCGTTTTAGCCTTATTTTTATTTTTTAAAATAGTTGTCGTTCTCATTTTCTAATGCAAATTTTAGTATTAAATATATATTTTAGCCTTGATCTAATGAAGAATACTAATAGTCAATTTGCTTTCAAAGGTATAATAGAACTTTGAATCTATTTTATTAATCTGCGTGAAATCTCCTAGAATGACAAATAAAAGGAAACGGAGGGAGTACTAGTTTGTAGTGTAGAGTTTTGCTAAGAAAAAAAGAAGAAAAAAAAAGTGTAGAGGAGTTTTGACTTTGACCACATTGGAATCAATCTTTATTACGTACCCAATGGTTTTCAATGCAAAGTAGCACATGCATCCATCCAGTTAGAACCAAACATATGCATATGTGATTAATGTTCTTGAGCTTCTACTCCACGTATATGTGAAATTGTTTTTTTTTTGACACGTATATGGAAAATTGTACGCCCATCATAATATATTTTCAAACAACAATAACAAATTCTATGCAAACATGTGTATTTTCTTGTAATTAAAATTGATGAGTTTATGGTACATGTATACCTATATGCTAAGATAGCACTATGTTTTCTTTTATATATACATCCATTATAGTTTTTTTAACCGAAATCGAGATCCATATAAGATTCTTTCAGCAAATAAACGTGGAGATAGAACTATAAAATGGTAAGTTTGTCTACCGATTATACCATTTTTTTCCTGCTCTTTTCACATGTTAACTTATTTTACATTTACATTGATCATTCTACCATTACTTAGAACTTGTTTATTTGCCACCATTTGTAACGGTAAGTATATGCTTAGTAATTTTCCTCATTTGTAAATTTGAATTTTCTAATTGTAAACTAAAGATAGAAAATTCAGAGGTGCACCTTTGTAAACATGAAGTTTCTAATTATAAACCAAAGAAGGAAAATTCGTACATGTTTTTATCGATTTATAGATATTTCATGTTTTCAATCAATCAATTCGAAACAAAAGTGCTATTTTCTTAAAAATATGTGAAAAGTACATTATGTGCACCCACTAAGCAACATTACTTTCAGTTACTTTTTAGGATTTCGCAGGTTACATCATCCCTAACCCGTTCCTATAACAATGACTATTTTTTATTTTCTTTGAGAATACAGATGTCATCAAAACATTTGTACCAAATCGTAACATTATATAGTTGAGAGATTTCTTTGAAAAAATCAAAAATATTTAAAGAGCCATTGTCCCACATACAGAAGAATCACAAAATAATATAGTTAGACATAGATATTTTCAGTTGCGAATATTAAAATGGAGAAGGTACATTCAATAATCATCAACGACGAACACCGACAACAAACCATAGACAGACAAGGTACGAAGAAGTGAACCCGTTTCCAGAATAGTACTGTTGAGGGTACTCAATAATCCATTCCCTCAATTATTTAAAAAAATATAAAACCCCACCGTCGTTTTCTTGTTTCCCTCAATTATTTCACAACGTCTATATACTCTAAATTACTTATCTATTCATCATATCAAACAAATACCAAGATCCAAACCAAGAAACGATGTTTGTTGTTATACAAAAACAATAATAAACAAGTATGAAATTTTGTTTTGATCGCTGAGAATAGCTTAAATAATTGTAATTCCATTGGTTTTGTTATGTTGATCCACTAAACTCGGAATATAAAAAAAGAACAACATTAAAATCTGAGAAGGAATTGAAACCAAGATGGATCTTGAAAAATGATACACCTACTACAATGTCTTATTCCGAGTTAAGAGTTAAGTTAATCAAAACAGAGTTCTAGTTATATAACATCCGTATTGAAAAAAAAAAAAACGAATAACATCGTTAATTAGATCGGATGTTTGGATCACACTGGCAACAATTCTAAGACAAAGCTCAAATTTATAAATTGACTAAAAAAAAAAAAAAACATGAAACATGATATGGATGGATCCAAAGATATATAGCTAGATCTCGAGACTACTAACCAAACTCTTCTGCAACATTGAGTTCTTGCAATGAGCAATCGCTCCTTGAATAGCACTTTGCAACTCTTCCATTGAAGAAGACATACTGTTGTTACTGCTGCTGCTGCAGCTACCTCCTCCTTGACCACTCGGGAAACCGCCACGTGTCAGTACGCCGGAGTGATTCGGAGATGACCTCATAGACGACGGACAGCTCGCCGCGCATCGTCCTCGTTTTGTGTATTTCATTAGGTTTCCGGAGAAAGAGATCGATAGACCTCCCCCGGAGACAACTGTTGGAATGGCGGTGGTAGTTGAGGAGGAGGAGGCGGCGGTTCCACGGATGTTTCCGGAGTCTTTGAGAGATGATGACTCTGTTTTCAAAGCGGTGACGGTGGAGCTCTGTTTCTGAGATAACTTGTCGTATAAAGGTTTGACTTTTTTCATGTATTTGCGAATGACCTCTTTCGCTGTTGAGCTCATTCTCTTCACCGACGACGGAGCTGCGTTTGCTGCGGCGACGGCGGTTTTTGGATCTTTCTTGAAAACAGAGGAGAATCTAGAGAGTGAGAAACCGCCGGAAGATTTGTAACTTAGATTCTTCTTCGGAGGTTTAAAGAAGAAGTCTTCTTCGTCGGTCACGGAGCTAGGACGGGAAGAGTCACAGCAATCGAGCGGCGGAGGATGGAGGAGAGGGAAAGAAGCGGTGGAATCAGTGGAGGAGGAAGATTCGGTGGAGTCACGTGCGGCGGAGGTTGCGGCGGAGGAGGATGAAGAAGAAGAGTAGTCGGAGGAAGAAGAGCAGAGTGTGCGGACGAGAGAGAGACGAGGAGAGAGCTGAAGAGGGAGAAGCTGGCCTTTGTAGAAGAGCTCATCGGCGGGACAAAGCGAAGAAGAGGCTTTTCGCGGCGAGATTGAGATGTTAAACTCGAATTCCGATGAAGATGACGACGGAGATGAGTGAGATTGCGGTGGCGAGTGACGTTGACGTGGTTGATGTCTCATCGCGTTCTTATCTTTTTCTCTCTCTTTTGTATGATTCTCTCTGCTTTGTCTTAAATTTTGGCTTCTGTGTAAATAATAGAATGAAAATGCAATGTTTTTTATTTATTATTATAAAGTTTTATTTTATTTTTTATTATCGTTATTTAAGAGGATACTGCAGTGCAGTTGATATCATGAGAAAAGCCCACGATAATCGCCAGATTGAAGCTGTAGTCACATGCAATGCAATTAAATAGTGTTATATGGACCGTAGCATTAGAAAGTTGTTTAATGACGTTGATTAATTATAATTAATAACCAGTTTGTACTTTGTAGGAGTGAGAAGTGAGCAAAGCTAGTTGTGACCTGTGACCTGTGGTCCGATCTCTGTTTATCCCGGAATTTATGGTATCTTTACTTTTTTTTTTTTACAAATTTTTTTCTTCTAAATACAATATGTTGTGACCACTGCGGACTTTGTTGTGAAACACAATTCAAACCACTTGTAACTAAAATAATTAGCACCTAATGACATTGTAAACACTATCAATAAAAAAATATTTGGGTACAATGTGCACTTTGATGCGAGACGGAGCAAGATTGCATAGAACTATAGAAGCATAGAACAGTAGTAACTAACTATACCTTTTTACGACAGCGATGTTAGTTTGATTTTACTTTGGATAGGTAAAGTAAATGGTGATACTTTTTTGTTGGTCAATAGTAAATGGTGATACTTAACATCTATATAAAATATGAGAACGTCTTGTTTATACTGTATACTTTGGACATTACAAGAGAAAGTTTAAGAACAGTGATTCTATCACGTGACGCTAACGCCATGGGTGGCGATTTCTCGTCCCATATATGTTCTTTGATATTGCTAATAAATTCTCTATCAGTTTCGCATTAGTATTATATTCTCAACTAATTCATAATTACGCCGTTTATTATGTTGGTTGAATCGTTTTCTCATTCGTAAAGCAACTACTTTTTTTTTTTTTTTTTTTTAACTCTGGTATCCGGGCAGCCACATTCCCGACTATCCCCATAAATGGGGTCCAGCACCCCAACAAAAGAAATGTTAAATCCGTTGTAGCCGGGACTCGAACCCAGGTGGCGGGTATCTCAACTGAGGGTCCTTTACCACCGGGCCACAAGCGCCGGTTTAAAGCAACTACTTGATTATATATATCACATTCATGGACCTCGTGGCGGTGCTGGAGCCATTCACCCACCGCTAATTATTTTACCTGGTCGATTAACAAGCTTCACTGTAATTAGTTTGAAATATTAGTCATGGTGTGGTGTTGCAAACGTTTTGTCTACGTATCGCAATCTAATTAGTATTTCGAAAAAATCATTTCCAACAACATTTGTTAATTTTCCCTTGGTCCACTTGGCACATTGGGTTTTTGGGCTCCCTTTGATTATGGTACTTTAGCTTCACAAGCCATTTACCAATTCAATCAACGATCCAATATCATTGTCATGTCGCATTGACATATCTGATCCCACTATTGCTGGCTCTAGTATAATATGAGTTTCAATTCCTTTCGGATGTGCAAGTGCATTGCTCGCCTCTATGTCATTTCTATAGTGGCCAAAGGAGAGAACGAATCCAAATGAAATTGGAAAAGTCTACGCCAAATGCAACTTTTTGGCCTAATGTCTTCTTATACATGATAGTGTGCTTTTGTTTTTGCCTAATGTTCTATAAATGGCTCTAACACCAAATTTTTGGCCTAATGTTTACTTTTTAACCATTAGAAATTTTAAAACATACACTTTAAGTGGGTTTAGAGCATGTCCAGCAGTAAGACGGACGTATGAGTATCATAACATTATTATATTACTTTAATTTAAATTTATAATTAAATATTAAATATTAAATTGTGTTATCCATACAAACAATAACACCTGTACTCTAAGTCTCACGAACGTCTCTTATAGCTGATATGTCTCACCTTTTTTTACACTCTCTTTCTTCCTTTTTCACATTTTTTATTTATTTTTATTTATAAGAGATTGGTGCAGATCACCGCTGGACATGCTCTTAGAGACTTTGAGTTTGCGAAGGCGTAAGTTTGGTGCTACTTGTTAGGGCCATATAATGCAGGCGAATGAGCTAATGTCTCCAACATTTAAGGTAAGAACAAGTTTATTTCTTGTAAGGACTTTGCGTGCGGATCAACATAACTTGGCAAAGGTTACGTTGATGTCTACTAAAGTATGGTTACGAGTTGGTATCAACATCTTAGAAAGTAGCTTTTGAGGTCAAGTTTTTATTCATATATTTCATAGGATTAGTATGGTCTAGTGTCTATGTTAAGCTCTAGGACCATTATGGAAAGGGATCTTAGATTAAAAAGGTGTGGATGAATATTATAGATAAAAAGACCACAAACAAATGGATACTTTGAAGAAGCAATAGCAAATGTACAAGCAGCTTGCTGCGTTTGATTCCACTTCCGATAAAGTTTTGTGATTTTGTATTTGTGGAATCACTAAAAGCATGAAGGCGAAGGAGGCACTTTAATCCTAAGGTCACAAAGTCCATTCCAAATTGTATTCTTTCTTTTTTGAACTTTTTTTTTGCATTTTTATTGAAGAATAGTAGAGGTGCTATGTTAATGTTAGATCATGTAATATTTTGCATTGTTCGAATGATTAGGCAAAATAGTTTATCCCCACATAAATCATGTGACATGATTCCTTTTTTTTTCTCTTTCTTTTGAAATATTATTTACCCCCAAACATTAGCTTAATTCTAAAACTACCTTCAAACAATTCACAACCGTTGTTAATCTCCTTTTTGAGGTTAGGTACATTTTCAAGATACATTCTCTTTCCTTTTTCCTTTTCACTTGTCATGTATTTGTATTGTTAAGGCCAATTAAGAATAGGTTTTGAGCCTGCTATCAAAAAGAAAAATCAGCATTTCAGTCATAGTTGGGAATGAGAATGGGAATGTTTATGAACTTTTGATGATAGAAAAGAAAAGAAAACCTTGAGTTACTTAATCAAATGGTAATGATTCTAACGATTCTATCACTCATGTAGATTCTGTTAGGACGTATGAATTTAGAAAATCTTTTTATTTATTTGACTGTTGTTGTAGAACGATTATTTTTCTCTATACCATGTTATTTATCTATGTGAACATCTAAAATATTTAAAACTGTAGATTACTTTTGTCATCTAAAAGAGTGGATTTATTATTGTTTTGAGTATCATCTTTATTTACTTTTTTAATTAAGCCACAAAAAGTAAAATAAAAAATAAATAGATAACTTTATAAATTAGACCACAAAATAAAATGCTATCAATATCATTCCATCAAGGAAAGTTAAATACTCATATGAACGAACAGAAATTAATCTTGTATTTATTTTTGACAACGAACAGAATTTAATCAGAAACTAGAAAACTGGCTAAAGCCCCAAAGCAAATGAATCTAAGATAGTGCCAGTTTAAAAACCCATCATCTCTGTGATCGAAATCTCTAATCCAGGAGCTTTCGATCCATCATGTTATCGAATCATCTCCAGAACGGGATCGAATCCGCTAACCTGCTCTGGTCTCGTGTCCCTGAATCCGATGATGCTTCCGCCGACGGCGCCGGCCTACTCAACTCTCCCCGTGACGGCGGAGGTGTTGATAGTCTCGACTACGAGGTCATCGAGAATTACGCTTACAGAGAAGAACAGGTTACTACTGCTCCTCTTATCTCTTTGTATATCTCTCTCTCTCTCTCTCTTCCTCCTTTTGTTTCCGCTCTGATGATCTCGACTTCTCTCGGCAGGCGCATCGTGGTAAGCTTTATGTATGTTACTACGTTGCCGTCAAATGGTTCTTCTCTTTACTCATCGGGATCGGTACTTCTACTTCTTCTCCACCTTTTTTTTGTTTTCCTTATTGGTAGATATCTCCCGAATCAGATCGGTTGATTTTGTTTCTTCGTTGGTTCTTCGTAGGAACTGGATTGGCTGCTGTTTTCATCAATCTCTCAGTTGAGAATTTCGCCGGATGGAAATTTGCTCTCACTTTTGCCATCATTCAGAAATCTTATTTTGCGGGTTTTGTAGTTTACCTTGTCATCAATCTAGTCTTAGTCTTTTCTTCTGCTTACATCATTACCCAATTCGCTCCTGCTGCCGCTGGCTCTGGCATTCCTGAGATTAAGGGTTATCTCAATGGTAACTTCAATTTTCTTACTATGTTTTAGCTGAGAGTTTTTGTAGTCCACAGTGTTTTGACTATAATATTTATGTATTGAATTGTGCAGGAATTGATATTCCTGGTACCTTGCTCTTTAGAACCCTCATCGGAAAGGTGCTTTTGTGTTTGTGGAATGTTATGTTATCTTGGAAGTTTCTTCTTCATTTATATTTTGAAAGACACTTTTTTTATAGTTTGCTCTCTCATAGATATTTGGAAGCATTGGTTCTGTTGGAGGTGGCTTAGCGTTGGGGAAAGAAGGTCCCCTTGTGCATACAGGTGCCTGCATTGCATCGTTGCTTGGTCAGGTGAGCATCTGAGTCCCCTGTTATTTAGGCATAGAGATGATAGCCGAATGTTGATTTTCTTAGTAGTACTCTCTCCTACATCATTTCTCAGGAAACTAATGTTTTACTTTGCTTCTGTTGTTTCAGGGTGGATCCACGAAATATCATTTTAATTCAAGATGGCCGCAACTTTTTAAGAGTGATAGAGATCGTCGTGATCTTGTAAGTTCCTAGATGGTTTTTGTGAACAATGCTCTCTGATTTGTGTTAGGTTAGTTCCAAATCTCTCAAGAGAGCTTATTCTTTCACTTTTCGATTCCTTGAAAGGTCACTTGTGGATGTGCAGCTGGAGTTGCTGCTGCTTTTAGAGCTCCAGTTGGCGGAGTTTTATTTGCACTAGAGGAAGTCACATCATGGTAGATTCCTTTCCTCATCTTATGTTTAAACCATTTGAGGAACTTTTGCTGTCTATTCTGCTAGTTCCTTAGCAACTAGTGTCACTTGACAACAATGCATTTATCCTTAGGATATGTTAGCTAGTATGAGTCTGGAATGCTATGCTGTCTGCCCATTTTATTTAATTTGCATGTGCTGTTGAAGGTGGAGAAGTCAGCTTATGTGGCGTGTCTTTTTCACTTCTGCTATCGTGGCTGTTGTGGTGCGTACTGCCATGGGGTGGTGCAAGAGTGGAATATGTGGACACTTTGGTGGAGGTGGTTTCATTATATGGGATGTATCAGAGTAAGGTTCTAGCTTCAGTGCTCACTACTATTGTGCAAGGCTGATAGTGCTAGTTTTGACTTGAAAACTTTTCTTTCCCTCATTTAGCGGTCAAGATGATTACTACTTCAAGGAGCTACTGCCAATGGCTGTAATTGGAGTTATTGGAGGCCTACTTGGTAAGGATTTTTCCTTTCCTGCACTCTTGGTTCCGTTTATATTTCTCTTGACTGTTTCATTTCTCCTGTCATTTTTCTCCAGGGGCATTATTTAACCAACTTACATTCTATTTAACATCTTGGCGTCGGAATTCTTTGCACAAGAAAGGAAATCGAGTGAAGGTAATCTTTGATGGACGATTTACGAGAAGTTCTTAATTTATTTCGTTATATTTATCTTATTGAAGATCGGTTTTCTTGTTACTGAATTTAATTAAGTGCTACAAAATATGAATTTGCAGATATATGAAGCATGCATCATCTCTTGTTTAACTTCAGCAATCTCATTTGGGCTACCACTCCTAAGGAAATGCAGTCCCTGCCCTGCTTCAGTTCCTGAATCTGGTGGTATTGAATGTCCACGGCCTCCAGGAATGTATGGGAATTACGTAAATGTAAGACATTCTTATAGATAGATGTGTATATTTGAGATCTGTTGCATATTCTTCACAATGCCGATCTATTATGATGATATTTTGCCATCATTTTACTGGCCGATGGCAAAAAATGTGCTGCCATAAACATATACTATTTGTGAATTATACCTAATGAAATTTTAGCGCCCTTGTCAGATGCTTTTCTGGAATTCATTTCATGGTGTATTATAGAAAAAACTAGATAAACAGGCCAGAACTTTAGCAATGACATTCTCTTTTGTTTTGCGTCAATCATCGCAGTTCTACTGCAAGACAGATAACGAATACAATGATCTCGCTACAATTTTCTTCAATACTCAGGTATTTCTTCTAAACTATTTTCAAAAAATTATTTTCAGTTTTTACTTTGCATTATTTTAAACCAGACTATTACAAATGATTTTTCTTGGTGTTCTTTTTGACAACAGGATGATGCTATAAGGAATTTGTTCAGCGCAAAAACAATGCGAGAGTTCAGTGCTCAGAGTCTACTTACCTTTTTGGTATGAACTTCTTCCACTTGGTTTGTTGTTAATGTTCCTTTCCTGATCAACCTGGTCACATGTCCTTAATTTTGGTCTATAGTCCTTCGTAGGTTTAAGCTTGATTGAATCATGTGCATGTTAGCAGTAGGATAACGGACATGCTGATTTGACTTTTAATTGTCTGTCCTCTGATTCATTTTTTGTTCTGTTTTAAATGATGGACAGGCTATGTTTTATACATTAGCTGTGGTGACTTTTGGCACTGCTGTTCCCGCTGGCCAGTTTGTTCCTGGAATAATGATAGGATCAACTTATGGGCGCCTTGTAGGCATGTTTGTGGTCAGGTTTTACAAGAAGCTTAACATTGAGGAGGGAACGTGAGTCTCTTTGTGTAGCGCTCTATTGATCTTACCACTTTTTTTTCCAATTTGTTCGTGAACTTTGGGCCTTGATACAAAAAGTGTTTGAACCATAGTTATGCTTTGCTGGGAGCTGCTTCGTTTCTTGGAGGCTCAATGCGGATGACTGTATCTTTATGTGTTATCATGGTTGAAATCACAAATAACCTGAAACTTCTGCCTCTTATAATGTTGGTTCTTCTCATTTCAAAGGTACACTTACCAACCATTATCATTTATCTTGATTCTTGTGTTTTTAGGTACGCCGGTTCTTAATTTGTTCTGTTTTTAGGCGGTTGGTGATGCTTTCAATGAGGGATTGTATGAAGTACAAGCACGCCTGAAAGGCATTCCGTTGCTGGAATCGAGACCCAAGAATCATATGCGTCAAATGATTGCAAAGGAAGCATGTCAAAGTCAAAAGGTTGATATCATTTCTCCCTCAGCCAACCACTAGAAATGATAACAAGCTTCTTATTTCGTGCTTAACCAAAACTTGTTTTTCTTTCCGTCTTTGAAGGTAATCTCGTTACCTCGAGTTATCAGGGTTGCAGATGTTGCTTCAATTTTGCGCAGCAATAAACACAATGGATTTCCGGTAAGCATCGTTTTTTTCCCACACTGGTTTGGCTCCTGATTGCTTAGTCCTCTGTACTAAGTTTTTTTGCCTTTTGACACTTTACCAGGTAATTGACCACACAAGAAGTGGGGAAACACTTGTCATTGGGTTAGTTCTGCGAAGGTACGTGATTGCACATTTCTCTACCAACTGCAAAAGAAATTCCTTATATTAAAATACATGATTCTGAAGTTTTGCTCACCATGCAGTCACTTGCTTGTTCTCCTTCAATCTAAAGTAGATTTCCAACATAGTCCTTTGCCTTGTGATCCAAGTGCCAGATCTATCCGGTAAACTACTGTTCCACACTCTTCTTTTCCACTCTCTTTGGAAGGACTCATATTTTATCAGATAAATAATCTTTGATCCTGCGATCTACAGGCACAGTTTTAGCGAGTTTGCTAAACCTGTATCATCCAAAGGGTTATGCATAGAGGATATACATCTAAGTTCAGATGATTTAGAGATGTACATAGATCTTGCTCCGTTTTTGAATCCGTCTCCATACGTCGTGCCTGAAGACATGTCGTTGACAAAGGTGAGTAAAACCTCCGCTCTAGTTTCTTTTACTCATACACCGAAATACATCATCGTTGTTAGAGATATTTGATCCGTGTTGAAACAGGTATACAACCTTTTCCGGCAACTTGGATTGAGACATCTATTCGTTGTTCCTCGTCCTTCCCGTGTGATAGGCTTGATCACCAGGAAGGATTTGCTAATTGAGGTATGATCCATTCTCTTACATCCGCAGAGAGTTTAGTTATACAACACATTCCGTTAACAAAATCCGTCGTAGGAATAACAATGGTGAGATGTTGTGCAGGAAAACGGGGAATCATCAGCAGTGGAACTCCAACAGTCAACTAGTGTAAGGTCTCTAGCTTGCTGCTGTTCTTGTGCATAATCACAAATAACTTTGGGGGAGTCTCTCAAGTTTCGTGCTATGATTTTCTAAGCAAACCTCTCAAACAAGACTCTTTCGAAGTTGTTTAGTGTGTAATCTAATGTTATCTTTCCACTTTGACTAAACCTTAATTGTTTTTGGCTGCAGAGGTCGGTACAGTGAGACAGCAACGCGGATGGATGCTGCTGCACGTCCGCTTCTTGATGATCTTTTAGGCTAATAAAACAGTAAACATATATACAAGCGACTGAAGTTGGTAAAAACTCGGGCCAGATTCTTCGTCCATACTTACGAAACGACATGGTTTTGCCTCCCAAAACTGGTGTGCAGGATATATGATCATATCTCTTGAGACGGGATTGTGATAACGGTCTTCATTGGCTGCTCACGGAGAATAGAAAAGATACATGTAGAGAGTTTGATTGTTGTAATTGTGCAAATCTTTGATTATTTCTTGGTCATTGTATAATAATCCAGCCTTTTATGTATTACCTAGTTAACTTTAACCATATCGGATTAAAAACAAGAAAATAAAAGTTTTGTTTGCTCACGTTGTGATCTCCATAACCATAACACTGTAGTTAAAGTTCAACCTCACACTTGGAAAGTTAAAGTTAAGACTTGAGAGTATCTCACCGGTGACTATTGTCAAGTCAAGTAGTCAACTATAATACTAATCTTTTTATCAAAAATAAATAAATATAATACTATTATTTAAAAAGTAATATAAAGATAATTGAGTCACTCATATAGAAACACATCCAGGTGCAGTTCTCAATTTTAAATAAAAACATTCCTATTGTAAAATACTCTAATGAAAGTGGTAAACATGATGCTGGAAACAACTGGTCAGAGTTTTTAAGAAATCAAAGATTATATACAAAACTTTGGTGAATCTCTTCGTGAGCTTTTAAGGTACAAACGAAAACCATAGCTATTCAACAGCATAATAGTCATGAATAGAAAATAATTCGTAAGATTTAATACTATAATCAACTTTGACACTCAAGATTTTATTTCTAAAAATCCAAAACAAGATAAGGGACGGATTCTTGTTTACTCGTGTGTATTAATAGCTCAGACAAATATCTTACAGAGTGAACAGAAACGTTATATCCATTCACGCAGATTGTGCTTCGGATTAACTCAAATCCAGACGTAATAAATTTGTTAACGTATGTTACCATTTAAAATAAAAGTAAACTTGCCTGAAACAGATAAAAACAACCTCGAGAAATGTAAACACAATTTATGACAGCGAATGCTGACTGTAAGAACCCAAAAAGGATAAAAAAAAACATGAAATATTATCCAAATATTTTGACCAGCTAATCAGTTTTGATTCTTACTCCTTTCAAAACTAACATTCCATTTTAAGACGTTATCTCTATCTTCTTCTTTCTCATTTCTTTTTTTTGTATGAATCTTTCTTATTTCTTTATCTTCGTCTCTGTATAAATAGATAACCTTTTCTTTCTATCATTCTTAAGTTAAGATCTCCGCCTCTGCTTCTCTCGCTCTCCATTACAAGACAGAGAAGCACAAACACAAACAAAGACACACACACACACTAGCGTTTTGAGAGAGCTAGAAGTTAAAAAATGGCTGTAGTTATTTCGTCTAGCGGTAATTCCCCGGCTTTCGAAGGGAAGATGACCGTTTATGTCTTCATCTGTGTTGTTATCGCGGCTGTAGGCGGTTTGATCTTTGGTTATGACATCGGAATCTCTGGTTCGATTCTCTTCTCTGTCTTTTATCTTGTTTTCTTTTTTCCGCGTTGCTTATGTTTCAAGAAACTGAATCTAGCCTATTAGTTTAAACTGAATACTGTAGCCGATTGAGCTATTTGCACTTGTGAATACGTCTAAAAGATTACAATATTGGTTCCTTGACTAGCTCATGTAACGAATTTGTAGCCTTTTCTATATTTACTAATAAAATCTGAGATAATATTAGCTTAATTAGAAAAAGGTGTAAAATTGTAATGATTTCTAAACAATTATTTTTTTTAAAGAAAAAAACAAACAAATTTGGTAGCCAGATTTTGTTTGGTTTGCATCTGATGGTACTAATTTGAAAACAACAGGTGGAGTATCAGCAATGGATAGTTTCTTGGAGGAGTTTTTTCCATCAGTGTACGAGAGGAAGAAGCTTGCGCACGAGAACAACTACTGCAAGTACGACAACCAGGTCTTGCAGCTCTTCACCTCCTCTCTCTACCTCGCTGCGCTAGTGGCTAGCTTCTTCGCTTCCGCCACGTGCTCTAAGCTCGGCCGCAAACCCACTATGCAGTTCGCTTCCATCTTCTTCATCATCGGTGTTGGCCTCGCCGCCGGTGCTGTTAACATGTACATGTTGATCATCGGAAGAATCTTGCTCGGTTTTGGCGTTGGCTTTGGTAATCAGGTACAAGATTATATGAACTTTTACATTTTTATGAGATCTTGAAATTTTAGGATTTTTTCAAGAACTAAACATTATTGAAAAATGTTGAAATATTTTTCAGGCGGTGCCGCTTTTCTTGTCAGAGATTGCTCCGGCGAAGATTCGTGGAGGTCTCAACATTGTTTTCCAACTGATGATTACAATCGGAATCCTAATCGCCAACATAGTCAACTACTTCACCTCCTCCATTCACCCTTACGGATGGCGACTCGCCCTCGGTGGCGCCGGAGTTCCCGCGCTCATCCTCCTCTTCGGATCGCTTCTCATCTGCGAAACACCGACGAGTCTCATCGAGAGGAACAAATTAGAGGAAGGCAAGAAAACGCTCAAGAAGATCAGAGGCGTCGATAATGTTGAAGAGGAGTTTCGATCAATCGTCAACGCTTGCGATTTCGCCAGGCAAGTCAAGGCTCCTTACAGGAAACTGATGAAACCCGAGAGCCGACCTCCTCTTGTGATCGGATTGTTGCTCCAGTTTTTCCAACAGTTCACTGGAATCAATGCCATTATGTTCTACGCCCCGGTTCTGTTCCAGACCGTAGGGTTTGGAAATGATGCTGCTCTGCTTTCCGCGGTTATTACTGGAACCATCAACGTTCTCAGCACGTTCGTCGGGATTTACCTCGTCGACAAAACCGGCCGGAGATTTCTTTTGCTCCAATCTTCAGTTCACATGCTCGTTTGTCAGGTAACCTTTTCTCTCTTCTACTTGTTTCTTGTTCCCTAAGCAACACAACCTTTATTTAAGTTAGCGTTTCTTGTTTCACAAGTAATCCTCCTTAACTAACAATTTTCTCGAAACAGCTGGTCATTGGAATCATCCTAGCCAAGGACCTAGGAGTGACGGGTACGCTAGGGCGAGGAGAAGCCCTAGTTGTGGTGATTTTCGTGTGTTTCTACGTGATGGGTTTCGCTTGGTCATGGGGTCCACTAGGATGGTTAATCCCTAGTGAGACCTTCCCTGTGGAGACTAGAACCGAAGGGTTTGCACTAGCGGTCTCGTGCAACATGTTCTTCACGTTTGTGATAGCTCAGGCCTTCCTATCGATGCTTTGCGGGATGAAGTCAGGGATATTCTTCTTCTTCAGTGCTTGGATCGTTGTGATGGGGCTTTTCGCTTTGTTCTTTGTGCCGGAGACGAAAGGAGTCTCGATCGATGACATGAGAGATAGTGTGTGGAAGCCGCATTGGTACTGGAAGAGGTTTATGCGTCAGGAGGATGATCATGACGTCGAGAGAAGAAGTACTAGAGCTTTTTGATCAATTACGCTTTCACTTTTTTATTCTTTCTATTGGGAACAATCTAAAACTGTGATGGAGACCAAACTTGTTGATTCTTTAATTTTTGTATTATAATTAATATGATTCTTCGGGTCTGGTATCATTAATGAAAATTCCATCATACAGTTTTACGTTACGTGTGTTAAGCCGTTTGATACGAGAGCAATTAGTGTCCAATAAAAATAAGGATGAAGCTGTTAGCTAATAATGTGACAGCTTTAGCTTATAATTTGCCAGCCAAAAACTCAGAATTTAGCCCCCAGGAACAGGTGAATTTTGTCTTTTTATTTCCGTAAAAAAAAGTGAATGATGAGAGGGATATTGCATGAAAACATTGCTCATTTTATCATTTTAGAAGCAACTGATGCAGCTATGAAGGTAACTGCGACGCATCACACATGTGACCACTGACCTGTTAAACACCAGAACGACCACACACGAATTTTACCTTTTAAACCACCCCGACACGTATGGTCTGATATGCATGTGAAGTATATATAAATTAGGAGAAAAAGTGTGAACCGGAACGGGCCATTTGTACAACAAAAATTTCTCATTCTTTTTAATAAAATAAGTCTACCACTACAGTATACTAAATTACTAATCAAGTAATCATCATGACATAGATATGTAATGTTACACTACTAATTATGAAACAAAGAAATGTTATACTACCATGACATAGAAGAACCATCTTTGTTTGAAAATTAGTAATTTAACATATCACTTTATAAGCGAGATAAAAAGAGGATCTTCCGAACACGACCGACAAAAACAAAAACTAAAATACTTTCACAGAATATCCCACAAGAGTTTCGCTTCATTGAAATTGAAAACGTGTGGAAGAACGACGACATAACAAGCATCGACAAAGTCATCGTTTCTTATTCATAATACAAAAAAGCTTCGATACTAAACATACAAGTAGAGATTTTTCAGGTGGGGACGATGTTGGTCACAGAAACCATAACCATTTCGGCTTCGAAGACTATGGAATCATTCACCAAATATCCACCTTGTAGATCTTTAACCAAGATTATATTGTTTACTCCCACACCGTAATCCGGTCGAATCGGGTACCAAGCTGCAGCTGCAATAGCAAATTTCATTAATTTTAGCTAGTGTAGTGGTGACCAAAACATGAAACATGGTCTAATCTAATGTATCAATTTGTCTATATATTTTTCTTTTCCTCTCACTTACAATATGCTTTTTTGTGGCTGGAGCCTAGCTGATGCCTTAACCGCAGATTAACCGCTCCCCAAGTAGTTGTAGCGACTGCATTTGGTTTAAAGCCTTGAGCATACAGGAAAATAGGGAGTGCATGCGGTCTTCCATCTCCAGTTCCTTTAGGGTTAAACCCTAATCTCCTGATTAATTAACCCAAAACAGTCACTACAATACACTGACTACAAGTTGTACAGTCTAAAAATAATTAATTTATACAATATTGTTCTAAGAAAGATATACACAATACCTGGTTAACAAAAATATGCAATATTTTTCATCATTAGGTTAATGTGATTAGAAAAATTACTAACCAGTATCGGTCTCCGACGAGAAATTCGCTCGAGTAATAGAACTTATCTTCCAAGCTGGAGAAACGGCGTACCCTCCAAGTGAAAACGTTGTCCGGAGGGTTTGATACAAATGTGACTCTCTCTTGTTGCTCGGCCGGTTTAACGATAAAGATCTCAGCACCGAAAGAGCAAGTGTCCTGCACAATGTAACCAACGTTCGGGTTGTTGAATGTTGAAAGAGGGATCAACTGTCCATATCCCCACTCTTTATTTGCCTCGTTGTATCTCTTCACCGCTTCATCTGCAAACCCACAAGCACACAACTTTATTCACACTAATTTTTCAATAACGTAGTGAACAAGAAAACTTAAAGTGTATTAAGTGGGAATCGATTCTAACATTGACCAATATGTCGAAACATAACATGCATGTAAGAAAATAAACATGAATGCATGGATTAATATCGTACCAGTGACAGTCAAGTACTTGCGTTGTCTGATATTGTGGACAAAGAGTTTGAGATCAACATCGACTTCCCAACCTTTGGGAAGAGACTGTGTATCTTCGATCCTCACGTAGAGTGATATATGATTATCTCCTCCATCGGCTTTGTTACCAGTCACATACAAAATCAGCCTCCTAATTTCGTTCATAAAAAACAAACCCATTTTATAATAATATTTTTTAAAAAGAGTAAGTTAGATAGTGAGAAAGGATTTACCATTTGTAACCAGCAGCCTCAAAAACAGAGGATTCGTAGGGCTCGAATCTCTCCCTAATCACAGAGAATCTTGTTATTGTTACTATCTTGCTCGATGGCCGTGCTTCTCTCAACACACTAGTCACTCCTGTCAACGAAAATTTTCACAAGAATTATAAAATGGATTTTCAATCTTGAAACATTAAAAAAAATTATTACTAGACTGCATGCATACCTAAATTGGTGTTGAGATTGTAAGAACTATTATATTCTGTTTCTGAAACAGAGGAAACTTTGCTTTCTGTTACCTGTTTTTGATTTGTTCGTTAAAAACTATGTTTAGTTACTTTTAGTATTTGTTCAAACAAAAAAAAAGTTACTTTTAGTATAAGCAAAATAGACATAAATAAACAAAAAAGGACCTGTTGGATGAGGAACTCTGCAGAAGAGGAAGTGATAAAGACAAAAGCCAAAACTATGAGTCCCAGACTCCATCTCCCATTCTCCATTTTTGTTTCTTTGTTTAAGAGAAGTGTTTAAGGAAGACGAAGTAATGTTGTGACTTTGTAATTGCAAAGCCTTTGTTTTTATAGATAGAGGAATTTAGTCCCACTAGAAGCTCTTTGTAACCACGTGGTTGAACATAGCTGCAACTAAGCCACATTTCGGGTCAACTGTCAAAAATCCATATGAATTTCATCCGTTTTGAAGATATAATATGTTCTCATAAAGAGTTTTGTTTGTGTTGTGGGTGCTACAAGAAATAATCTGTTCTTGAAAAAGAAAAAAAAAACAGTATATGACAAAAATATCCCTGATTAAGATTCACATGATCTGGTCTCTCTTGACAATTCACATCTTATATTTTTCCTTCTGTACTAGTTCTAGAGAACGAGAACCGTTGGATGATTTGCAAACTTCTTTGGTGACTAATTTGGAAAAAAAATTTGTTGGGAATGGGTCGAGTTTCTAAAGTGATGAAAATGGGTGACATCCTTGGTGGCCATCCAAGAACCAAGATGCACTGGACTGTTGATGGAATGATGGTGAAAAATGATAAAGATATTGGGTTAGGCCCAAACACAATTGCCTGGCTGAGCTGTCTTTTTCTTCTTTTCTCATGCACATGATAAAGATAACGAACGATGAAAATGACGAATTGAAGTTGTTGCCAAAATTTAATTAAGTCGTGATCGAGTGGTTGTGAACAATAATAAATTTATGTACTGAGCAATGATCGAGTAATGATGGTTGGGACCTCCGAAGCTTGGAGTAAAAATACAATGATGGTATTTGTACGATGCGTATATATACAATGATAGTTGATTTTGGTGTTTGGGTTAATGATCTCAACCGTTCCTACTTTAGTATGTCGGCTCCATTGTTATTAGTGTGGTTATTAGGAATAATATTTGACATAGAAGTTAGAAGTGATCTTAAATATATATATATATATATATATATATTTAAGGGACATATGTTAATCCACTCATTGGTTATTATTCTCTAATAACTTGTTTCTCTTGTTATCCTCGATCAGCTACTCTACCAACAATTTTCTAAAACTTCATTCATGGCTTTTCTTCATTGGTTGATCCGGTACACGGGGGGCACAATCGTTTCCTTGACCAGAACTTGGAGTTGCATCAATATTTACTACACCACTCTTTACAAGAAATCAATTCCAAGGGACCGTCTCTCCTTTTCCTTTCCCCGATGGCCGGTGGTACCAAAAAGCATGTGGATTGAACGTGGTCGTTGTACTTGTGTCTATATCAATCTTCATAACGCGGTGGTCGTAATTTCAATTAATTATGACAAGCAAGTAATCACGCGCGTGTGAAACGTTTTGCTTAAAAAGATACATTTTGAACATTTTCCACCGACTATACTTCACTGAGATCATCGACTCATCATCAGTGAAAATAGCAATAATCTAATCGAATATGATCCTGAATGAGTAATAACGATAACGAACGAGTAAAACAGTATTGTTTTTTTTTTCCACGACGAAACCACGTTCAATATTTGTTACTTGTAACACAAGTCAATAAGTAACCTTATCTGTCTGCCTGTATATATGTAAGACCTTCACAAAACAAAAAAATCACATATCAAAAAATGGCTACTCAAACATGGTGCTTGTGTTTCACATCTCTCGCTTTTCTCTTCATCACTTGCTCTTCAGCTGAGTTCCTCATCCAGCAGGTTTTGTTTTCTTTCTTTCTTTCTTTTTTAAACCACTTTTTCGATCGATTTCGTTTTTAATCAAAGTAGTGTTGAAAAATGAAAAACCAATCCAGGTCACAGAGGGCAGAGGAACAGAGTACAACAGATCTTACAGTCTCGAGGCGGATCTTGGTACTCTTGCTGTCTGAAATCATTTTTCGTTAGATTTTCTTGGTGAAAATGAGTACTGAAACCTTTTTCTTGATTTTCCTGGAAAATTTTGTTGCATGACAGGAGTGACAAGTATTTTGAGAGAAGAGCGACCATCGAGTAAGATAGTGACAATAACAAGCTTCTCTGTGATTAAGGAGAGATATGAATCCTACGAATCCTCTATTTTTGAGGCTTCTGGTTACAAATGGTAAAAGATGTTACACTCTTTGCAATTTTTAAAAAAATTCTTTATTCACTTTTTAATTGGGTCTAAATTGATGAAAACAAAATCAGGAGATTGATCTTGTACGTGAAAGGGAAATCTAACGACGGTGGAAGTGGTCATATTTCACTCTACGTGAGAATCGTAGAAACACAATCTCTTCCCAAAGGTTGGGAAGTCAATGTTGATCTCAAACTCTTTGTCCACAATCCGAAGCAAAACAAGTACTTGACTGTAACAGGTACTTAAAAATGTATATGGATTTTTACCTTTTTAGTATATATATACATTTTTATTTACTAGACACATTATTATTTAGATGTATAGGCCATATTTTTATACTTTTATTTGGAAATTCTAGATTTTATATATTATAGACATAGTATAGGTCTGACTCTTCCATAAACCGGATTTGATTTATGATTCGAATATTTTTGCATAATTTGTGGATTGCAGATGGAACAGTGAAGCGATTCGTTGACGCGAAAAAAGAGTGGGGATTTGGACAGTTGATTCCTCTCTCAACATTCCACAACACGAGCGAAGGGTACATTGAAGAGGACACTGCTTCTTTTGGTGCTGAGATATTCATCGTTAAACCGGCCGAGCAACAAGAGAAAGTCACATTTATATCAAACCCTCCAGATAATGTTTTCACTTGGAAGATCCTTCATTTCTCCACCTTGCAAGATAGGTTCTACTACTCTGCCGATTTTCTTGTTGGAGACCGATACTGGTTAGTACTTAATTTCTCCTCACATGATATATATTTTAAGGGATTTCCGCAGTAGTTAAGTGTAATAACGGTTTTTGGTTAATGTATAATCAGGAGATTGGGATTTAACCCGAAAGGGAATGGAGGAGGAAGACCATATGCACTTCCACTCTTCTTTTACGGTCAAGGCTTTAAGCCAGATGCAGTTGCTACAAACACTTGGGGAGCGGTTAATCTACGGTTGAAGAACCAACTAAGCACCAACCACAGACAAGTACATGGTAAGAAAACTACCGGTGGATATTTATGCACAATGCGTACAATATTTATTTATGTACAATGTATAAATATAATACATATCCACCAATTGATATAAATTGTCTTTTTTTGTTTCTTTTTCTTTTTGCAGCTGCAGCTTGGTACCCGATTAGAAGCGGTTTTAATGTGGGAGTGAACAATATCATATTGCTGAAAGACTTAAACAATGCGACAAAAGGGTATTTGGTGAATGATGCCATTATCTTTGAAGCTGAGGTGGTTAAGGTCTCGGTGACAAACATCGTTTCCGCCTAAAAATCTCTACTTCTTTGTCATCGATCAAACGCAGTTATGAATAAAGAGACGTTTGATATGAGTTACTAGTAATAAGCCGAAGTTGTTGATGCTTGTGTTGTAATCGTTATTTCTGTTCTTCAAGTTTTTTATTTTTCTTGTTTTGCTATCTATGAAATAAAACTGTCCTACTTAAAACCATTGTTTTTAATCATCATCTTCAAATATTTCGGTTTGAGTACAATGATATTCCTTATTGTAGTAAAATCGAATCAGATACTTTAAATACCCAAACAAGCAAAAATAATAATAGCGAATGTGTATTAAACTATTCTTTTCTTCTTGTTATGAATAAAAAAACAATTCTTTTCTTTTTCAACGAACCCTTACTTTGTACGTAACGTGTCTGTCTATATAAATGTGTAACACATCCTACAGCCTCGGTGCAAATCTTGGTATGTATGCTTGCTCTCTTAAATCGTTTATCTTTGGATATTCTTGGTGAAATCTGAAACCCATTTTTTGTGTGTAGATTTTCGTCGAAAGTTTGGTTGACAGGAGTGATGGCTAGAATGTTGAGAGAAGCGCGACCCTCGAGTAAGATAGTGACAATCGAAAGCTTCTCCGTGATTAAGGAGAGACATGAACCCTACGAGTCCTCTGCTTTTGAGGCTGCTGGTTACAAATGGTTTGTCTTTTCTCACTATTTAGTTTGTGATTTTTTTTTTAATATAATGGGATTGTTTATGTATGAATTCAAATCAGGAGGTTGATTTTGTACGTGACTGGTAATAAAAACGATGGAGGAAATAATCATATTTCACTCTACGTGAGGATCGTAGATACAGAATCCCTTCCCAAGGGTTGGGAAGTCAATGTTGATCTTAAACTCTTTGTCCATAATCCGAAGCAACAAAAGTACTTGGCCGTTACAGGTACATACCGTACATGTCAAATTGTATATCGATTTTTCCTAGACCCTTTTCTAGATAGATAGGCCAAAGTTAATTCCAGCCTGATTTTGGATTGTGGATTTCAATTATTAATTAGTTTGATTTTTTTGCATGGTTATGGACTTTACGTAGATGGAACAGTGAAAAGATACAACGATGTGAAAAAAGAGTGGGGATTTGGACAATTCATTCCTCTTTCTACGTTGTACAACACGAACGAAGGTTACATCATGAACGACACATGTTCTTTTGGTGCTGAGATCTTCGCGCTTAACCCGACCGAGCAACAAGAGAAGGTCACATTCATACCAAACCCCCCATACATAGGCGAAAGAATGTGTGAAGGTTTGGACTCAGATGACCCCTATATAGATATTTATAATTTGACTAATTTACGTTGATCTTGACGTCAAAAGTGGTAAAGATGTTTTAGATCTTTGTCATGCAAAAAAATAATACGTTGAATTTTGAAAAGCCGTACTGTTTAGAACTTTAGACAACGTATATACGAATATCACATACTTAATCAATAAATTGTATTTGACTTTGTAAACATAATCTAGATTCCTCTCCGGACAATGTTTTCGCTTGGAGGATACATCATTTCTCCACTTTGGAAGATAAGTTCTACTTCTCGGACGAGTTTCTCGCTGGAGGTCGATATTGGTTAGTACTTTTCTCATTGTACCTATATATCCAATTTTGGTAATTAACCGAATATTTTAGCTCAAAAAGTTGAAACTGTTCATGTGAGTTCCGAAGTGGTCAAGTGTAATAACGGCTTTGGTTGATGTATAAATAGGAGATTAGGATTTAACCCGAAAGGGAATGGAGGAGGAAGACCACATGCACTACCACTCTTCCTATACGCTGAAGGCTTCAAGCCAGACGCAGTCGCTACAAATAGTTGGGGAGCCGTTAATTTGCGGTTAAAGAATCAACGAAGCTCCAATCACAGACAACTATATTGTAAGAAAACTGACTATAAGAAAAAAAAAGGTGAATAAAAAATTAAAAGTTGATCTAACTTAAGTTAGTTGTGTTTTTGTGTGTGTGGGGGAATGAATTCCAGCTGCAGCTTGGTACCCGATCCGAAGCGGTTATGGTGTGGGAGTGAACAATATCATACTGTTCACAGATTTAAAGGATGCGTCGAAAGGGTATTTGGTGAATGATACCATTATCTTTGAAGCTGAGATGGTTAAGGTCTCTGTGACCAACATCGTTTCCACCTAATAATCTATATCCCTTTATATCGATTAAATAACCTTACGAAATAAAGAGACGTTTGATGGAGTGTGTAATAAAATAAGACGAAGTTGTTGATGGGTTTGTAAGCTTACTAAATAAAGAGACTATGTTTGATGGGTTTGTAATAAGACGAAGTTGTTGATGCTTGTGTAATAAAAATCTATTTATCTAGTTTTTCTTCATTGGTTGATCCGGTACATTCGTTTCCTTGACCCAAACTTGGATTTGCATCAATAATAACCACACCACTCTTTACAGGAAAACCATTATCTTAAAACAGTTCTAAGGCCTAGAGGGACCGTCTCTCCTTTGCCTTTCCCTGGTGGACCCAAAAAGCATGTGGATTGAACGTGGGCGTTGTACTTGTGTCTATATAAATCTTGATTGCGTGGTGGTAGTAATTTCAATTAATAACTATGAATATGATGACTTCATTAATGAGTGGTAGTACCTATGACACTGCGTCGAGTTTTGCGGCAGTGCACCTAATTAAGTAATCATGCGTGCGAAACGTTTTGTTTTAAAAGATACATTTTCCACCGACTACTTCACTAAAGATCATCAACCCACGTTCAATAATTTTTACTTGTAACTAAAGTGAATAATTAAGTAACCTCACGTGCATGTCTCTATAAATGTAAGGCCTTCACAAAACAAAAACCACATCTCAAAAATGGCTAATCAAAAATGGAGTTTATGTTTCATATCTCTTGCTTTTCTCTTCATCACTTGCTCTTCAGCTGAGTTCCTCATTCAACAGGTTTTGTTTTCTTTCTTTCCTTTTTACTTAAACCACTTTTTCGGTCGATTTGGTTTTTATAAAAGTAGTTTCTTACAATGAAAAACCAATCCAGGTCACAGAGGGCAGAGGAACAGAGTACAACAGATCTTCCAGTCTCAAGGCGAATCTTGGTACTCCTGTTATCTGAAATCATTTTTCTTTGGATTTTCTTGGTGAAAATGACTGAAACCTATTTCTTGATTTTCCTGGAAAAAAATATTGATATATAGGAGTGACAAGAGTTTTGAGAGAAGAGCGACCATCGAGTAAGATAGTGACAATAACAAGCTTCTCTGTGATTAAGGACAGACACGAACCCTACGAATCCTCTGTTTTTGAGGCTGCTGGGTACAAATGGTAAAAGATCTTCCACTCTCTCAAAAAAACAAAAAAAACTTATTTATTCACTTTTATATTGAGCTTAAATTGATGAAAACAAAATCAGGAGATTGGTCTTGTACGTGAACGGTAATCCTAAGGACGGTGGAAGTGGTCATATATCACTCTACGTGAGAATCGAAGACACACAATCTCTTCCCAAGGGTTGGGAAGTTAATGTTGATCTCAAACTCTTTGTCCACAATCAGAAGCAACACAAGTACTTGACTGTAACAGGTACTTTAAAATGTATATGGATTTTTACTAGATCCATTATTCGTTTTTAGATATATTGGGCAGATTTATTTCAAGCCACTGGTACTTTTATAAAAAAATTTCAAGACTTCAAATCTTATAGTCTGGTTTGTTGTGACTTTTCCATAAACCCGATTTGATTGTAATTTGGATATTTTTTTTTTTCATTATTTTGGATTGCAGATGGAACGGTGAAGCGATTCAGTGATGCAAAAAAAGAGTGGGGATATGGACAGTTGATTCCTCTTTCAACATTCTACAACACGAATGAAGGGTACATTGTGCAGGACACTGGTTCTTTCGGTGCTGAGATCTTAATCGTTAAACCGGCCGAGAAACAAGAGAAAGTCACATTCATATCAAACCCTCCAGACAATGTTTTCACTTGGAAGATGCTTCGTTTCTCCACTTTGGAAGATAAATTCTACTACTCCGACGATTTTCTTGTTGGAGACCGATATTGGTTAGTACTTTTTTTAATAATATGATAAATTTGAATATTTTTACCAAAAAGTTTAGACCAAAGTCCAAATAATCAAATCTCAAAGGCTGAAACGTTTAAGTGATTTCTGTAGTGTCCCAAGTGTAATAACAGTTTTTTTGTTAATGTATATTTTATTTTATCAGGAGATTAGGATTTAACCCGAAAGGAGATGGAGGAGGAAGACCACATGCACTTCCAATCTTCCTATATGCTCAAGGCTTTAAGCCAAACGCAGTCGCTACAAACACTTGGGGAGCAGTTAATCTGCGGTTAAAGAACCAACGAAGCGCCAACCACAAACAAATATATTGTAAGAACCCATTACTACTAACGTACAAAATAAAGAGATCATGATTATCTCCTGGAGAGAAAATCAGTGAATGAAATTAGTATTGATATAAATTTTTCTTTTTACACTTTGCAGCTGCAGCTTGGTACCCGATTAGAAGCGGTTATGGTGTGGGAGTGAACAATATCATATTGCTTAAAGACTTAAACGATGCGTCAAAAGGGTATTTGGTGAATGATGCTATTATCTTTGAAGCTGAGATGGTTAAGGTCTCTGTGACCAACATCGTTTCCGCCTAAAGATCTTCACTTCTTTGTCATCTATCAAACGCAGTTACGAAGAAAGAGACGTTTGATGAGTTAATAGTAATAAGACGAAGTTGTTGGTGCTTGTGTTGTAATCGTTATTTCTCTTCAAGTTTTTTTTTTTGTTTGTTTCTGTTTTGTACTATCAATGAAATAAAACTCGCCTAGTTTTAAACTTTTCGGTAGATGTTGGGAAAAACCTGGCCAGCTTTCCATGGAGTAGTTTGTTACATGGATGAAGTCAACCTATTCGAAAACTAAATAAGTTTTTAATTTGGTTTAAATATAGTTTTTTTATATATATCAATGAATTGACCTAAAACCATATGGAAATCGGGCTTAATGGTGATATGCAAGTCATTAGGCTATAGGTAATAGGTTCGGTGAGTTGTCGTGAATGATGGCTGGAACCTCCGGCACTTGGAGTAAAATGATGATATTTTTCCAGTACATAAATTATCCTCGATCAGCTATTGCACGAACTATTTTTTTAAACTTCGTTCACGGCTTTTCTTTATTGGTTGACCCGGTCGGTACAAGGGGCACAACCGCTTCCTTGACCTGAAAACATTCGATTAAATTATAGTGGGTGTTGGTCCTAGTCATATATATATTGACTAATTGGTGATAGTAGTTTAATTTAATAAAAATAAATATGATGGATTCATTAAGGATGGTGATATGACCTTTGACATTAAGTCGATTATTGCATTAATAATGCAATAAGTTGAGCAATAATGCTTCAAATGTCTTGCTTAAAAATAAGATATATCCTAAGGAACCGGCTAAGCTCAATCAGACTTCTCGAGGCCTCATGTACTGGTTTGCTACAAAAGTTTAAGTTGTAGAAATAGGTCTCTTTTCCAAAACAAATTTCAAAACAGTGAAGCACTTTACTGTACTTGGAAAAGTATAAACTGAAAACAACGATTATCCAATCGAACCTGATCCTTTACGCATTCATACAAAAATAATACGATAAGAATAATAAAATGAGTAGGATATATATATATATATATTTTTTTTTTTTACGATTCCACGTTCAGTATTATATTTTGTAATTGCTAGTTGCCTAGTTGTAACTAAAATCAACAAGTAACCTAATGTGCCTGTCTATAAAAAAAATGTAAAGCCTTCCCCAAACAAAAAAACAAAATCTTAAAAATGGCTGGTCAAAAATGGAGTTTGTGTTTCCTATTTCTCGCTTTTCTCTTTATCACTTGCTCTTCGGCTGAGTTCGTCATTCAACAGGTTTTGTTTGTTGTCATTCTTTCCTTTTTAAAGCACTTTTCGGTGGATTGGCTTTTTATAAAAGTAGCTTTGAATAAATGAATAACCAATCCAGGTCACAGAGGGCAGAGGAACGGAGTACAACAGATCTTACAGTCTCAAGGCGAATCTTGGTACTCTTGCTGTCTGAAATCATTTTACTTTGGATTTTCTTGGTGAAAATGACTGAAACCTTTTTCTTGATTTTCATGGAAAATTTTGTTGACAGGAGTGACAAGCAGTTTGAGAGAAGAGCGACCATCGAGTAAGATAGTGACAATAACAAGCTTCTCTGTGATTAAGGAGAGATATGAACCCTACGAATCCTCTGTTTTTGAGGCTGCTGGTTACAAATGGTAAAAAGATCTTACACTCTTTCCAATTTTTTTTATTCTCTTATATTTATATATTTCTTGAGTTTAAATTGATGAAAACAAAATAGGAGACTGGTTTTGTACGTGAACGGTATGTATGTAGACGGTGGAAGTGATCATATATCACTCTACGTGAAGATCGAATATACACAATCTCTTCCCAAAGGTTGGGAAGTTAATGTTGATCTCAAACTCTTTGTCCACAATCCCAAGCTACGCAAGTACTTGACTGTAACAGGTACTTTGAATTGTATATGGATTTTTACTAGGCCCACATTATATATTGCCAAATTATTATGTTTTACTTTGCAATTCTATATTTTTTATATATTATAGTGATATATTTTTTTCTAGAAACCGAGTTGATTGTGATTAGATGTATTTTTGTATAATTTGTTCATTGCAGATGACACAGTGAAGCAATTCAATGAAGCGAAAAAAGAATGGGGATTTGCACGGCTGATTCCTCTTTCAAAATTCTACAATACGAACGAAGGTTACATTGAGCAGGACACTGCTTCTTTTGGTGCTGAGATCTCAATCGTTAAACCTGTCGAGCAACAAGAGAAAGTCACATTCATATCAAACCCTCCAAACAATGTTATAACTTGGAAGATACTTCAGTTCTCCAATTTGGAAGACAGATTCTACTACTCTGACGAATTTCTTATTGGAGACAGATATTGGTTAGTACTTTTCTCATCATGTGATATATTTGCATATGATATCTTAGACCAAAGTCCAAACTAGTCACAGGGGTTGCAACTGTTACGTGATTTTCGCAGTGGCCAAGTGTAATAACGGTTTTTGGTTAATGTATAACTCAGGGTATTAGGATTTAACCCGAAAGGGTTTGGAGACGGAAGACTGCATGCACTTCCAATCTTCATATATGCTCAACGCTTTAAGCCTAATGCAGTCGCTACAAACACTTGGGGAGCGGTTAATCTGCGGTTAAAGAACCAACGAAGCACCAACCACAAACTAAAATATTGTAAGAAAACTATTGGTGGATATATATTCCTGCAGATTAACCGCTCCAATAAAAACTCATACAACGTATACTATTACAGTAACTTGGGAAGCAAGATTACTCTAGTTTATACCGATGCGGAAATATCCTCAAATAAAAACTAACAGAAAAAATGTAGCATATTATTATCAGTTGAGGAAAATAATTCAGATATAAGTTGTTGTCTTTTGGTTCCTTTACAGCTGCAGCTTGGTACCCGCCTCGAATCGGTTTGGGTATGGGGACGCATGAGATCATATCGCTTACAGATTTAAATGACGCGTCAAAAGGGTATTTGGTGAATGATGCCATCATCTTCGAAGCTGAGATCGTTAAGCTCTCTGTGACCAACATCGTTTCCGCTTAAAGATCTCTACTTGTTTGTCATCGATCAAACAAACTTATGAATAAAGAGACGATTTGTCAGTTTCTAAAAAGACGAAGTTGTTGACGCTTGTGTTGTATGTTCGTAATCGTTTTTTCTGTACGTTCTTCAAGTATTTTTCTCTTTCTGTTTTTGATAATGTTTGTTGCTGTTATCAATGAAATAAAACTCTTTTGGTTTTAAAATTTTCGATAGATGTTGGGGAAACCTGGCCTACCTTCCATAAAGTATTTAGTTATATGGATAAAATCAACCTATTCGAAAACATAAATAAGTTTGGTTCCATTTCCATTTTTTATATATGAATTTCAAACAGACCCCAAAAGAAAAGAAAAACTGAACAGATTTCTTATGGAAAACTAAGATTTGATTTCATATTATTTTCAAAAAATTTATCCATAACAAAAATAAGTACTAATTAAATCGTTAGTGCACACTTATTTATTAGTATAGGAGCATCTCTAAATTTTGAATCATTTGGAAAAGAGAATAAAAAAAACAATACTGCAGAAAGAAGAAAACATAACAAAAACTTATAGGCAATAATTCCAATGTGGCTATAATCCTAATTAAGAAGCAAAATCTGCAAAGGCCAAAGAGACAAGGAGAGCCACCACGGCTGCGACTCCAGCCGCCACCACACTCGGGAGAGAAGTGGCGAGGCTAGGAGAAGGACCGGGGACTCCGGCTGAAGGAATAGTAGTAGTCGACGGAGGAGGAGAGGAACTTGGTTGCTCAGTGAGTGGTGTGGAGGAGGCGGGGTGGAGCACGTGGATGTCAAGCTTCTGACCGGCGAGGCAATGGCCTGGAACGCCACAGAAGAAGAAATGGTGGCCGTGGTTGGTGAGTGTGATTGTGTCGTTTCCGGTGGTGAATGTGGAGATTGGTTTTGAGCTGTTGCAGTTTTTGTACATTGTGTGCGTCACTCTCATTACGTTGTGGAATTGTGGGTTGTATTCAAACACTGTCAAAACCAAAGTTTCGTTTTACACATAAAAGTAACAACATTTATACATGTTCAAAGTAAACCATGACAAACAAAAGTCTAATATTATTTTTTATTTATTTATCGGATTATTATTTTTTAAACCTAAAAGTAATAATGATTAGGGCGTGAATGGTACTTTTACTTTCCACCAAAAGCTTACGCACTTAAGAATTAAGATTGCTGGAGGAGGACCCACTTTTCGGACATACGTTGTAAAACATACAGTAGAGATTTGCTCATCTGAATGTAAAATGATAAGAAATTAAGGAACTCACAGACAGTATCACCAATGTGGAAAGTTTTGGTAGAGGCCCATTGCTTGTAGTCTACGTTGGCTATGGTTGTCCAGCCAGCTGAGTCGCCGACTTTGTACACCGCCGCTTCACTCAGCCGTAGCATCACCACCATACACACCAAAGCCGCCACCATCCTCGCCGCCATCGACCAACTCTCTCTCTATCTCTGCTTCTTCTTCTTTTTCTTTGGTCGAGAACCCCACAAGGTTTCTACTCTAATTTCTCTCTTTATTTTTGTATGTATATTTATACAAGGAGGTATGTGAATGTGAGTGGTGTGTTGTGTGTATGTATGAGGAGGCCACTTTATCCTTTTTTGGTTAGTTGGCTAATTTGGAGAAAGGAGTGACTAAAAAGCAAAATACTGATAAAGATTGCTTACTTTACTTGATTTAACTGTATTTTATTTATAATTACTGACTTGAAATATTCGAAGACTGTCTAAACTTAAGATACATTATTTTCGCCCAAACAGTTATAATTACAAATTTGTTAGTCTTTTAACTATATTTATATAAAAAGTAAAAAAGAGTTATGAACAATCATATTCAAGTGAAACTAATCAAAAATATGTGTATATATTTATATAATATAAAAAGAAAAGTATAAGTTGTAGAAGTGTTCGCATGGTTTAAAGTTTGGAAGGCTTGTAAGGAAAGAATGTTGAGTTGGTTGGTCTGCTAATATTGAACCATCTTTTCATATTTGTACTTCGCAGTTACTCTTCCTCCTACATCTTGGTAACCGAATTCCTTTACTAATTTAAATTATATGCTTATGATAAAATCTTTCATTTTTTTCTATCTTAAGCAATTTGTTCACTGCAGAACTCAGCAGCGACTGTAAAACTAAACACTTTTGTTTGTGTGGGGAACAAACGGTTTAGTGTTGTGTGCCATGTGATGTCCATAACAAACCCATTTCGGCCCATTACTATATGCTACCATCTGTTTATAGGAATTTCTAATGCAAAATTGAACTTTGAAAATACAGTCATTTTCTCATTTGTTGATTTTACACTGATTACCAAAAGAAGAAAAAAAAAGACAGAACACTTGTTGGATTTTACATTGAGTACTTTACCTATACACAAACGAAGTTTTAAGTAAACGAAAGTAACTAAAAGCGTATAAAAAACTGTATTTGCCTTCATCTATTTGGTGTTGTTATCACCTGTTTGTTCTCTCTTTCTCTCTTCTGCTTCTACTTTGGATTTAGAGCTTAAACCAATTTAGAGCCGTGTCGAAGGGTCAAAGCCGTTAGATTTACCATTACTCTTCTTCCCGTTTACATCACCGTTCACTTTCACATGATCATTGTGATCATCCATGAACCTAGCCCAGAACCAGTGCTTCTTCCACACTCTCTCCGTCATCTCCTCGATAGGCACGTTCTTAGTCTCAGGAAGCAAGAACATGACAAACACAGACATAACCAAAACCCACGACGAGAAGAAGATGAATATCCCAAACTTGAAATGGCACAGCATCGACAAGAACGCCTGAGCGATTATGAAAGTGAAGAGCAGGTTGACGCAGACCGTCACGCTCTGTCCAGCGGAACGTGTCTCCAGAGGGAAAGTCTCGCTAGGGATTAGCCACCCGAGCGGTCCCCAAGACCAAGCGAAAGCCGCCACGTACGTGCAGATCATCACCACCACCAGAATCGCAATACCTTTCTCTAGGTTCTCAGAGTGGTCTTTGACTTTGATGCCGAGGATGATGGCGATCACGACCTGAGAGAAGAACATTTGCACACCGGCTTCGAGGAGAAGCACTCGGCGACCGACTTTATCGACGGAGTAGATTGAGACTAGAGTGGAGAGGACGTTGACTGCTCCGGTGACCACCGCTGAGTAGAGAGCAGCGTCGTTGCCAAATCCTAACGTGCTGAAAAGTACAGGCGCGTAGAACATAATCGCGTTGATTCCAGTGCATTGCTGGAAAATCTGCAATCATCACAAAGAGAAGATTAGCATTTGCAGCTGAATCTAATTCCTCAGCTTCGAAATTGGAATCAAAATTGAGTAGATTCGCTTAAGAATTTAGGGTTTCTGGATCTTAATTTCTTCAATTTCCGTTCAAATCAAACGCCGTGAATCGACATCGAAGAAGGAAGACAAAATCGATTTTAATTTCCGATCACCGATTTGAGTGAGGAGAGATATGGTTTAGTTACGGACCTGCAAAGCGACGGCGATGACGAGCTGGGGGCGATTTCTGCGTTGAAGGAGGTTTCTGAAAGGGTGTTTGACTTCTTTGGCAAGACGGCTAGCTTCGAGGAGATCTTCGAACTCTGGTTCGACATTATCGGTGCCTCGAATTCGACGGAGAACTTCTTTGCCTTCGTCGAGACGACCTCTTTCGACGAGACTGTTCGGTGTCTCCGTCACCAATAGAGCTCCCACCGTCAGGAGAAGCGCCGGGATTCCGGCCAAACCTAGCGATAATCTCCATCCCCATCCTCCTTCGATCCTGCAAAACAATTAATTTTAGTTACTGGGCCCCTTTTAATACAGTATGGGCCTAATTAGAGACTTTAATGAAGCCCATATGTGTTGAGAGTCAACGCAGTCGAGATTAGGGCATGTCATCATCATGACTTTGAAAATGGGATACGACTAAGACGTAGGCATGTGGATAAAATTTCCCGAAATCACGGAATACTTTTTTAACCTACTCTAAAAGTTAAAATGCTCTATTTTTATTTTATTGCAACTGAATTATGGATAAAACTTGTTTTTTGTGTAAAGAAAAGGATAATACAGACGACGGATAGCCAAAAGTTTGACAAAAAGGAAAAAATACTTTGGAAAAACTTTAAAAAGTCTATGCAACGAAATATATTTTCTACAATGTTATGTGAAAGAGACACTCATGTCAAATTTTATCAAAAAAAAAGACACTCATGTCTAATAATGATATCATGACCATGTGACCACCATATATTTGGATTTTTTATATGTTAAGTTTCCGTTGTAAGAATCTTCAACCCTAAGTTTCCACACATTTTAATTTCATATTATCAACGTAATATAGGAAAAAAGAAGAAAAAAAAAGTATGAGGAAGGAGAGATATTTACTTGGCGGTCCCATAGTTGACAAGATTGGCAAAGAGGATACCAATAGTGACGTTAAGCTGAAACAGAATATTAAGACCACCACGGATCCTAGTAGGTGCAATCTCGGACAAGAACAACGGAACAGCTTGATTAGCGAACCCAACGCCACAACCAAGCAATATCCGGCCTGCAATAAGCATGGCTAAGTTTTGAGCCGCCGCGTTGAGAATCACACCGATGATGAAGAAAACGCCGGCTATGAGCATCGTTGGCCTCCTTCCGAGTGTCCTCGTCGTGTATGAAGCAAAGAACGTTGCGGTTAGACCGGCTAGGTATAGAGATGATGTGAAGAGTTGTAGTCCTTGGTTGTCGTATTTGCAGTAGTTGCTGTTTTTGTCGGCGCCGGCTTCTACTCGCCGGTGGACCACCGGGAAAAACTTTTTCAGAAAGTCCGGCATCGCTGTCACTCCACCTAACCATATTGTGATGTACAATCATTAAAAAATATATTTCTATTTCGTAAGGTTAAATCTCATTCGGAATTTACAAGATACGTACCCATGATATCATACTCACAAATAGTTGTTTACTAATGCGTTTTAAGTATAAGTTGTAGGCAACCAAAAAAAAAGACTTACATTAATTTTGTCACTATACTATTATAACAAGGACGGTCTAAGATTTTATATTATTTTGTAACTTCAACTATTAGATTAACATTGAACTGGTTAGTGAAATTTCATTTTGATAAAGCATTTTCTATTAGTCCTCTATGTATTAGGTGAACCAAGAAGTTGTTTGTGGTTGGTGAGAACAATCCCATTTTAAAATTTTTACCTTAGATACTTGCACTAATAACAAAAATTTATGGATCCTTAAAACCAAATTTTATTCTACTTTTGCATATGTAATACAATATTGAAGGATAATACTATATTTACAGAAGAGAAGTAAGAGATGTGTATATATATTCATACCGGAGACACCAACGTCGTACCCAAACATGAGGCCGCCGGTAGCAGCCATGATGCAAGAGACGATAACTATAGGAGTTATCTTTGCCTCAAACACCACTCCGTTCGCGGGAGCTGTAGAAAATCCTCCTCCGGCCATCTTAAAGGGCTCTTCAGAAACTAAAATGTAAAAGTTATTTTCTCTAACGAGTTAGAAAAAGGAACACTTAAATTAAAAGACCATTGAGGTGTTTACTTCTTTATATAGAAGAAGAGGCAGTGAAGCACGTACAGAAATTGTTTGCAGCCAGTTGGATGCTTACACGTCTATTTTTATGTTCACATGCTCCTGAGTCATCAAGTCATTGGTCAACAAACGTTTCTTCTGCTTTATGTGGCGTCTCCTTAGTCCTTAGTTGAATATACAATATGCCCTATCATCATAAGTCTTCTCGTTCTTGTTATTATATTTATCCTCGAATATTATAGATTTGCTGTTGTGTTAGATTATATATGATTCTCCTCCCCTCTTCTTATAGTGTTACAATTTTTATATCGCTCAACGTGTTGTGAAGATCTTCCTACCGAATCAAAATATCTCATACTTTTAAAATATGAAAGATTCGAGCGGCTAACCTCGTGTGTTGGTCATACAAATTTGCTGTCATGCAACTTGTGAATATCTTTTGTACTGTTTAATTAGTTTTTGAACGTTATTGCGCTGTATAAATGTCTATGGAGCCAAATGTTTCAGTTTTGCGGCCCCATCCTAATTTCAATTGTAATTGATTTGACTAGTTAACTGGTTCTTAATGGAATAGCTCTCCAAGAACTAGACTGACCAATCCAACCCACCGACTTCCTTAATTAAGCTATTATATGGATCCAAATCTTAAAAGCATATGTGTAACAATAATATATGCTATTATGCTCACCACTCTATCCGATTATCGTTTTCTCGTTTAAATGCGATTGTATAGAACAAAACATATACTTTATTAATTTTGTCTAAACCAATAATATTATATTTTTCTAGACCAATTTCTTAATTTGATTTGTTTTTTTTCTATGGGTTTCTAAGATACTGTCACGTTATTGTGTATATCTTCTTGCAAATTGTCACTTTTGTACATTTTATGGGTCCATATCTTTAAAAGCCAATAACCATATTTGCTCACTGGTACTCCATTATTGTTTGCGCGTTGAAATGCAGGTATGCAACCATTCAATCTACAATTAATATATAGTGATTACAAAATAATTAAAAATTTGTAGTTGATTTATCTGATCCAGTTTTAATTATGGTTTTTATTCTTTATTTTGTTGCTTCTGGTAGGTGTAGTTCCTTTACTTAACTTACTTAACTAAGGTATAATAACAACACATGCACATTCAAAATTGAATATCCATAGTGTATATTTATTGTTGAAATATGGTACGACGGATATAATGTGTTTAGACGTGTGAGTAAATCATAACCACTACACAGGTAAAATTACTTACGTAACAAAAATCCTGCTTGGACCAAAAGTGTGTACTGTTATACTTTTCAAACATCATTATCCTGTTGAGAGTCAACGATTCTAATTTGACAAAAATCAAATGAAAGGAAACAAATAGTAAAACGTGACGATCATTAAAATTAAAAAGGGATAAGACGATATAATACTCTAACTCTAACAATGAAAAAGGTTGCATACGTTTTACTATTATCATTCATGTTTACAATAAAAAAGACATGTGTATATTAACAAAAACAGCTGTAAAGTTTTATTATTATCCTGGTTACAGAAAATAAAATAAATAAAAATAGCCGCATACATTGCTCCAAAGAAGAAAATTATTATTACATGTCATTATTTCTTCTTATCTGTTGCAGATTTCTTCCACTTTTCCCCCTAACACGTAAGGTCGGTAATTCACCGCCCAAACCCAAATTATCCAAACAAATCACTTTGTAAACCGATTGCTGTAATATTTCCCAGAATGGAACAAACTAAAAGTGAAATTATCCTTTTAACAAAACAAAAAAGTGAAATTATCCTGATAAAACCGATATATATTGCTACGAACAATAGTATCATGTAAAGCCTAAACGTTCTATTTGAATTTCTTTTCTTTTCTAAAAAGGATTTCCACCACTTTAACAAAACCAAAGTTTCACCAACCCAAATAAAACGAAACCGTTAAGTCGGTCCTACTCGAATCCAGACCTGAATAACCCCAAAATCTGATTAATGGTGTTAAAACAAAGTCACATTTGACAATAACGGTCAACTAAAAATGCGTCAAAAGTATTAGATAGTAAGAAAAAACAAACAACACAATCTGAACATGTCTTTGTAGAAGATATTTCAATTATAGCACTCTAAAACCCAACAAAGTGACTAAGAAAATTCAAATAAAGCTCACATTCAGAAGGAAAAAGAAAACCCAATAGAAAACCACACCCTCAAAATCTTATCCCACCAGTTCAAAATTGCAATATCCGAAGTCAAGAGGAAGAATAGAAAAAGAGAGAAAAAAAAAAAGAGATTGCAGCAAGAAACTAACCCAAGGAAATACTAAGACAAGTGAGAACAAAACATCTCAAAGATTAGGTTTTTGAGACCAAAGTAGTAAAGATAAATCAGCACAATTATCCTAGGAATACGATGATGATGCACAATTCCAAGAGTTTTGTGGCATATAAGTTATAATTGCAAGTGAATTATTGACTAGCAGTCAGCATGCTAGAAACAAATAATAAGGAGGAAGACAAGGAAACTTGAAAAAGACATTCATTAATTTATGCAAAGTCTACTTTGCAATGCATGAAAAAAAAAGCCATTAAACGAAACCCAAAAACTGACCAGAAACAAGAAACAAATCTAAACATATCTTCTTTGCCTTTTGAGCGGCGGTTGCTTGTCTTGCACTAAACTCACTAAACTGGGACGAAAAGAAGGAGAGCAAACAAGTGCGTGGTCATGAATGAGCGGAAGATAGCCGGTTTTGGGGCAACGTACACCGAGATTGGGAGCTTCTCCGAGACACACAGACTCAAAGAGTCCGTCTTCTCCAATGATATAAGCGATTTGGTCACGAGCGGTCCTGTTCGTCTCGTTGGGTGGAATCCCACCTAGATCAAACACCACAGCGACTTTCTCTCGCTCGTCAATGAAGAAGCTCCCACCGTCAAACTCGTCGAATCTAACACCCGTGGGTGGAAATGAACTCAAATCAACTCTCAGAAAGCTGCTCCAGGACACACAGTCGGGCTCAACCCTAGTAACCCAAATCTCAAGTATGCCATCATAATTCATACCCTCCTGGTAATACAACACCGCAAGCTTCTCATCTCCAACGCACGAGAGGGTCACAAGCTCTTCGTAAATAGAGTAAAACGGAAGAAGCAGACGAGGTCCAAACTCCTCTCTTGTGAAATCGAAATAGACTAAGAAATCTCCAACCTCATCATCACACTTGTCACCAGCATAAAAGTAGGTGTTTCCCTTGACAGACACTCCGATGCGAGAATAACCTATATCCCAGTCGGGAGTGACCTTGAGGACCCTCCATGAATCAGAGCTCAAACTGTAGATCTCGCACACTTCTTTTCCACCACCAGGAGGGCTGCGATTCCAAAACCTCATGATTTTGTGGTTACCGTCGACATCGTATCCGAGAGCATACCTGTCTCGTGTGCGGAATTTTCGTAGGGGTCTGATAAACCTTGTTTGATGCAAATAAGGGTTCCACACCATGAGCTGCTTCGACTTCGACTTGTTCTTAGTCACGCATAACAATAAGCCCTGAGTGTGAAATACTTGAGAGATGTCGAACTGATTTAGCAAGTCTACCTGTTGCATAGAGAGATCAACCGAGTCGCCCTTCTGCTTGCATTGGAACCTGATTGTAAAAACCTTGGAATTCATCGTCATGAACCCTAGAAACTGCTCTGTTGATGTCGCTTCGTGGCCCAAAATCCAGCTCTTGGTTAAAGCGTCCCACGATTTGCAGGTGGATCGCACATGTCTCAGCGATGTTACCGGAACCCTCGTGAGTATCTTCGCCCCGATCACTTCCCGTGGCAGGTCGTTGATCCTCGTCGTCGGCATTCTTCCAGTTAGGGTTCTGTGTGGGTTTAGGTTTAGGGTTTATCAGTTTATGACATTTTGTGAAACTCGGCTTCTAATTATCCCTATAGAAATTTTTTGATACGAGCAATTGCTGTTTTTATTTAACTGTAACCATTTTTTAATAAGAAAACTAGTATTTTCTTGAAAAAAATTAGAGCGAATCGAATTCCTAGGATAATTATGGTGATTTATCTTTACGTACTTTTTACGAAAAGAATGGTTTAAGTAAGACGTATTTTTTTTTTATTCTTCTCCATCATTGGTTTATGAGAATAATAAAAAAAAAAAATCAAAGAAAATTATATATTTCCATCATATAGAAGATATTTTTTGGACATGTTTTGGCAATTTCCCACAGGGAAAAGCGAAACTCCTATAATTTGATTGTTAATGGTTTTCGAGAAAATGTGAAGACTGACAAAAAAAATCTCTTATCGTACCGCACCACACACCTTCAATGGAGAGCATTGGCAGCCATTGTTGCAACTCTCCTTTCACCTTCATCACCAGACACTCCTCTCTTCCCAAACTCACTCACAGAGTTCGTCTTCTTGGCCGCCAACAATCGGAGCGTCTCCGAAACAGAAACTCCCCTTCTCGCCTCACTTGCGCTGCTTCTTCTTCTTCCTCCACCATGTATATAACTTCTTTCAAAATTCGAGCTTTCTCTGATCGGAATCGACTTCCATTTCTAATTTAAATTTGTCGAATTTTGATTTTTGGGCCAGAGAGGAGCAGCGGAGGAAGAAGGATCCGTCTGGGACGAAGGTGAAGTTGAATGTGAGGCTTAATCATCAAGTGAGCTTCGGCGAGCATGTGGCTATGTTCGGATCAGCTAAAGAGATTGGATCCTGGAAGAAGAAATCGCCTCTTAATTGGACTGAGAACGGATGGGTTTGCGAGCTCGAGCTCAGCGGAGGTCAGGTTTTGGAGTATAAGTTCGTCATCGTCAAGAGCGACGGCTCACTCTCATGGGAATCCGGTGACAATCGCTTCCTTAAGCTACCCAATTCCGGAAATTTCTCCGTCGTCTGCCACTGGGACGCCACCAGAGAAACCCTTGATCTTCCACAGGAGGCCGCCAATGATGCTGCTGGGCAAGACGACGGCGAAAACCGCGAAACCCAAGACGTCAGTGACGATAGAGTAGTGGGGAGTGAAAATGGTAAAAGCACACTGGGTGGGCAATGGCAAGGCAAAGACGCTTCCTTTATGCGGTCTAATGAGCATAGCGACAGAGAAGTCGGAAGAAATTGGGATACTAGTGGTCTTGAAGGCCCAGCTCTCAAGATGGTTGAAGGTGATCGCAATTCTAAGAATTGGTGGAGAAAGGTATCTTTTTTATTCTCCTCCTTGTTGTTTTCCTTTTGAGGCTGTTGAAGAATGAAACATTCTCTTGTTGTTTTAATGTTTTGCAAGCTTGAAATGGTACGCGAGGTTATAGTTGGAAGTCTTGAGAGGGAGGAACGTTTAAAGGCGCTCATATACTCTGCAGTTTATTTGAAGGTTTCTCTTTTCATCTTTTTAATAACCGAATCTATCTTTCTCATATGTTTGAGAGTAGAAGTTGTTTATCTTTGATTTTTGTCTTTCTTGTTGTGCAGTGGATAAACACAGGTCAGATTCCTTGCTTTGAAGATGGAGGGCATCACCGTCCAAACCGGCATGCTGAGATCTCCAGGCTAATATTCCGTGAGTTGGAGCACATTTGCAGCAAGAAAGATGCTACCGCAGAGGTGACTCATTTAAAGTTCTCTGCTTTCACAGCTTCCCCTCTCTAGAATGTGTAGCTGGTGTGTGTGTGTCCTTAGCAGCTTCTCTAAGATGGATATGATTTTATTTTGGTAGGAAGTGCTTGTTGCTCGGAAGATCCATCCGTGTTTGCCTTCTTTCAAAGCAGAGTTTACTGCATCGGTCCCTCTAACTAGAATTAGGGATATCGCCCATCGCAATGATATTCCTCATGATCTCAAGGTATTAATACTCTCTTTAGCTGTTTTTGTCAGTAGATGAGGTACTGTCAATAGGTATTCATAGAAACCATATTTTGTTCCAGCAAGAAATCAAGCATACTATACAAAATAAGCTTCACCGGAATGCGGGTCCAGAAGATCTAATTGCAACAGAAGCGATGCTTGAAAGAATTACTGAGACCCCAGGAAAATACAGTGGAGACTTTGTGGAGCAATTCAAAATATTCCATAATGAGCTTAAGGATTTCTTTAATGCTGGAAGGTACTATATTTCTGAAGCCGAACTTATTCTTTCATCATATTCTCACATAGACTTGCTATATGATGATGGCACAACTTACTGTGTAATTCAATAGCTGTTGTATCTTGTTGCAGCCTCACCGAACAACTTGATTCGATGAAAATTTCTATGGATGAGAGAGGTCTTTCCGCTCTCATTTTGTTTTTTGAATGTAAAAAGGTAAGCTCTCACTTTTCTTTTTCTTGTTATTCAGTGCTGAATGGTATGCATACAACAAATATTAGAGTAAAATTAATTAGCCTGCATAAAGATAGAGTTCAAATCGATATTCACACCGTCCTTGGTTGCATTCTCTGTTCTTAGAACGGGAAAGAAAATCAAGCCTAAAGGCGATATACTTTCAGAAAAGCCACAAAAGGAGAAATATATGTGGCATTCATACGAAGTTTGTTATTATAATATCTTCATGATATGAGACTGACTACGAAATTCATATTTCCAGCGCCTTGACACATCAGGAGAATCAAGCAATGTTTTGGAGTTGATTAAAACCATGCATTCTCTGGCTTCTCTAAGAGAAACAATTATAAAGGAACTTAATAGCGGCTTGCGAAATGATGCTCCTGACACTGCCATTGCAATGCGCCAGAAGGTGAGTTTTTTTATACAATTCCGAATTATCATGTAACAATTTATTTATGTAAACAGTTTGTTCCTTTGTTTAGTGGCGCCTTTGTGAGATTGGCCTCGAGGACTACTTTTTTGTTCTACTAAGCAGGTATGCATAAGATTTTGATTGCTTTTCGGAGCAATATTTCCTTTGGAAGTTATTTTTCCTCCAGTTTTTATTCTCCGCCTCATGTCTTGTCAATGATTTGAGTAGATTCCTCAACGCTCTTGAAACTATGGGAGGAGCTGTTCAACTGGCAAAAGATGTGGAATCAAGAAATGTTGCCTCGTGGAATGATCCACTAGATGCTTTGGTTTTGGGTGTTCACCAAGTAGGTCTATCTGGTTGGAAGCAAGAAGAATGTTTAGCCATTGGAAATGAACTCCTTGCTTGGCGAGATAGAGACCTACTTGCAAAAGAAGGTCATTTTCTTCTCTCAGTTATCTCAACTCGTTCTATGTAACTCTGAGCTGTGAGGCTAGTTTGCGGTTGAAAAGAATTTGCAAGCTATAATTTTAAGCTGAAAATGCTCCTTATTGTTTTCCATGAAGGGGGAGAGGATGGAAAAACCATTTGGGCCATGAGGCTGAAAGCAACTCTTGATCGAGCCCGGAGATTAACAGCAGAATATTCTGATTTACTTCTTCAAATATTCCCTCCTAATGTGGAGGTACACATTGTCCCATGCCTTACATTCTGAAGTAAAGGACATACAGGACCAAATTATTACTCTGATGCTAACTAAATAAAACGTGCTTATTATTACAGATTTTAGGAAGAGCTCTAGGAATTCCAGAGAATAGTGTCAAGACCTATACAGAAGCAGAAATTCGTGCTGGGTAAGTAAGCTCAATACTTCCTAGTACTTAGCATAAGCCGCCATACAATTCTCTTATTGCTTATCTTACCAAATTTTGTACTCTTTCTGTATTACCCCCTGATACCTGTGGTTCTGCTTTACAGCATCATTTTTCAGATCTCAAAGCTCTGCACTGTTCTTCTTAAAGCTGTAAGAAACTCACTTGGTTCTGAGGGCTGGGACGTCATTGTACCTGGATCAGCTGCTGGGACATTAGTTCAGGTACATGGAGAAGGCAAATGAATACATTAGCTAAGATTTTGAACTACTACATTGTTATACATTTTTGTTTCCTAGAAGGAAGTATCATTTCAAAGCTCAGTTATATACTCATAATGTCTAGTTACAGTGCTATAGAAATTTTCCAGTTTTGACGTTGCGTGTGAAGTATTAACACCGTATGCTTGGTTGTTTTGCAATGATTGAAATTTCCAGTTAGCTATGCCTTAGGCTTTGTAATTTTGAAGATAATTCACATTTGCAAAAATTTCTCTGGCTTTTGTAACTGCAGGTTGATAGCATTGTGCCGGGATCATTACCATCAACTGGCGGTGGTCCTATTATTCTATTGGTCAACAAAGCTGATGGCGATGAAGAGGTTTTTGACCTACATTCAACCTCACCGTGATTCTTAATATCATACTAAATTTACCTTATAACATGCTTTGACAGGTAAGTGCTGCTAATGGGAACATAGCTGGAGTCATGCTTCTCCAAGAATTGCCTCACCTGTCTCACCTTGGCGTTAGAGCGCGGCAGGCAATAAACTTTTTCCCTTATTTCATTTCCCTAATATTTTACTAAAAGCATTGCATTGCTGAAACTCTTTCATTTCACATAATTTCCCACAGGAGAAAATCGTCTTTGTGACATGTGATGACGATGACAAGGTCGCTGATATACGGCGACTTGTGGGAAAATATGTGAGGTAATCTTTCTGACGTTAAGATTTTGTAGCCAATCTCTCAATCTGCCGTCAAACAAGAAAGCTCACGTCTCTACTCTAATGTTGTTTCTGAATATGAACCTTACAGGTTGGAAGCATCTCCAAGCCATGTAAATCTGATACTTTCAACTGAAGATAGGAGTCGTCCTTCCAAATCCAATGCGAACAAAAAAACGGTTAAGAAAAGTTCCTCATCTTCCAAATCTACTGATGATGAAGAGTCAAAGCCTAATTCCTCATCTTCTGATACCCTCCTTTACTCATCGAAGGTAAACTTTTGATATCTCTGCGGTTCCATACACCTCACATTCAGATCGCAAATAGACTGATATAAAACTTTCATCCATAGGATATCCCTAGTGGAGGAATCATAGCACTTGCTGATTCAGATGCATCAACCTCTGGTTCAAAAGCTGCTGCTTGTGGTCTTCTTGCATCTTTAGCTGCAGCCTCTACTAGAGGTAAAGTTTTGACTTACGTGGACTAAGTTGACTGGAACCAAATCTTTATTTTCTTCTAAATTACTTTATCTGGATTATAATAAATATGCAGTGGACAGTGAACACGGAGTTCCTGCTTCCTTTAAGGTTCCAACTGGAGTTGTGATACCTTTTGGATCGATGGAGTTAGCTTTAAAGCAAAGTAATTCGGAAGAAAAGTTTGCGTCTTTGCTAGAAAAGTTAGAAACCGCTAGACCCGAAGGCGGTGAGCTAGACGGCATATGCGATCAGATCCATGAAGTGATGAAATCATTGCAAGTGCCTAAAGAAACAATCAGCAGCATAAGCAAAGCCTTTACCAAAGACGCTCGTCTCATTGTTCGTTCAAGCGCTAACGTGGAGGACTTAGCCGGAATGTCAGCAGCAGGACTCTATGAATCGATCCCCAACGTGAGCCCTTCAGATCCTTCAGTGTTTTCGGATTCCGTTTGTCAAGTTTGGGCTTCTCTCTACACGAGAAGAGCTGTTCTGAGCAGGAGAGCTGCTGGTGTCTCGCAACGAGAAGCTTCAATGGCGGTTCTCGTTCAAGAAATGCTTTCTCCAGACTTATCTTTCGTTCTGCACACAGTGAGTCCAGCTGATCCAGACAGTAACCTCGTGGAAGCCGAGATCGCTCCTGGTTTAGGTGAGACTTTAGCTTCAGGGACGAGAGGAACACCATGGAGACTCGCTTCGGGTAAGCTCGATGGGATTGTGCAGACCTTGGCTTTTGCAAACTTCAGTGAAGAGCTTCTTGTGTCAGGAACAGGTCCTGCTGATGGCAAATACGTTCGGTTGACTGTTGACTATAGCAAGAAACGGTTAACGGTTGACTCAGTGTTTAGACAGCAACTCGGTCAGAGACTCGGTTCGGTTGGTTTCTTCTTGGAAAGAAACTTTGGATGTGCACAAGACGTTGAAGGTTGTTTGGTTGGTGAAGATGTTTACATTGTTCAGTCAAGGCCACAACCTCTGTAGAAACTTCTTTATCTTCCTATAAAGCAAGTAATAATACAAATGTCATAATAAAATCTGCATTTACTTCATTACCATATATGAATGTATGTTTACTAGTAATATACTTTAGAAAAGTTTGTGGAACTATCAGATTTCAGTGTTATTATTAATTAACTTAAATAAATATAGATAACATATAGATAATCTTTTTTTATCAAGAGATTTCTTTGAGAGAAATAATATGTACAGATTTGTTCATATCATTGTGTCACTTTTGACTTATAAATACATTTTTGATTTAATGCGTAGATATTGATACTCTTTAGTTAGAACATTTTTTTCAAAAAATAAATGTGGATGTTTTTCTATTAGTAAATTAAAACTGCATCAACAAATCAATTATACAATGTAGTATTTAATTTCTTGCTAAATATATAAATGTAGGATATAAATCTCCTATAGTATAATCATGTATCTCCTATAGTATAATCATACATGATTATTTTCCATTCATGTCTCTTGCCACATGGTGTTTGGCTAATTAAAATCTCAAGAAATCGACATTAATTGATCTAAATCTAAAACCTAAATAAGTAAATATGATAAGTTAAAGGGATCTTGGCCAATCTCGTGAAAATGTAAAATCATCTAAGAGAAAGCAACGGATGAGATTTATTACCAACATAGAAAAGTACAAAAAGCCACTAGATCTCCCCCGAATCCAAACACAATCCAACTGATACTGTTTTTAGGTTGTGTAATTGAGGATTCATTCTCAATGGTTACTCCTTTAAATACAGAATGCAGATTTTGAGTTTCATAAAGAAAATAAGTTTCTAGAATCCCTTCTTTATATTTTCCACTGATAACAAGAAGAAGAATAAAAGAGAGATATATAAAACATGACGAGAGATATAGCTGAAGATGTTCCAAATTTGGCAGAGTCAAAGTTAACAGCTTTGGTCGTCGATGACAATTTCGTAAACCAAAGCATACATCACAAACTGTTGGACCGACTAGGGATTCAAAACGACGTAGTTTGTAATGGAAAAGAAGCCGTCGACGTTCATTGTTCCGGCAGAAACTATGATTTCATCCTCATGGACATGGATATGCCCGTCATGAACGGTATTCAGGTATTTATTTATATTTAACTCATTAATTTTCGTGATTTGATTCTAATGTTTCAAAATTTTATATTATCTAAGCAACAATTTTTTTGGCGGGTCAAAAATATCTAGAAAGAACAAAAAAAAACTAGCATGTTCATTTTAATGTTAATTTCGTTTCACTCTTATCTTTAGCTGAGAATTTTCTCAATGGGCGGATTTGTTATTTCAAAAATTAAACCGATTGAGTTATTTCAAGGATAAAAGGTTTTTTTATGGTCTAACCGGACAAGTTGGGTTCAATTCAATGTGTTTTGGAAGAAATAAGAATAGCTTCTAGAAACTAATACTTATGTTTGGCTATAAAATTTAGATTGATGAGTGGTTTAGCTAAGTCTATTTTCAAAAGGACATGTTTGTTTAATGGTTATTGATTATATCATTTTGTGTTACAATATAGGCGACAAAGACACTAAGGGAGATGGGGATAGAGTGCAAGATAGCAGGAGTGACGACAAGAGCGGACGAAGGAGAGAAGAAAGAGTTTATGGAAGCTGGCCTTAATGACTTTCAAGAGAAACCTCTCACCATCTCTAAGCTTCTCTCTATTCTTCATAAACTAAATTTTTACGTCCAAACCTAACCTCCATTGTTAATCTCCACCCTTTTACTATTACATAATTATATCAAAGTGTAAATTAAAAATTTATACTTAATAATGATGGCAATACCAATTTAGTAAATATTGAGCAAGCGTGGTTTCGTTTAACCAGTTCAAAGTGAGATGTGGAACAAAGTTGAAAACTTAGTTTAGGTTAGGAAAACAAGATTCAAGTCCCTCCATAATGAATTCATTCCTAGTTAACTTAGATGACAAGAATAATCGGCATTTCACAACGATTAGTTAACCAATAAGATGCTTTGTAGCCAAATGAATAGAGGTTCATAGAAATCAGCGATGTATCACGTGAATAAAACTAACGTAAAGTTAAATCCGAAGTATCTTGGCTTATGAAAAAAGTGTGACTCTTAGAGTATATTATTATCACTTATTCATTCACTACTACCGTTATACGCAAGGCCCTTGTGTTAGGCTCTTTTAGCGCTTAAGTTTCGAATTTTTGGGTTATTTAAAGTTTCAGGACAGAAGTGTGATGACTGATGATCATGAAATGTTTCAGGTAACCCAATTTTTTTTATAAAAAAAAATAACCCAAAAAAGCAGCTTATGTTAAGTTAGTTATTTTTTAGTAGTGGGATTAGTTTCTGAGAAAATTATTTTTTTTCCGGCTTGGTTTTCGGGGATATTTAGTTTTTTTTCCGCCAGTTCTACTTCCCTCATATGGACTTTGTTTCTCTCGTTTGGGCTTATGTAATTCTCGGTTATAATTCAAGTGTTTTGTTTATATAATGTAACCTTCCATTTGTTGTAACAGAAGAGTCATTCGATCGTGACCTTGTTTGAGCGATAACCAGAAACTCCATTGCCTCACTTTGCATCAGAATTCGAAAACCAGAGCTTCAAAATATATTAGTAGAGAATGATGATCTGCCTCTAGCTCCCCCAATAAATCAGGCATCAATTGAAGATTACCGTACCATCCATGCAAGTGTTTTTATGCTTTCGTATTCCACGCTTGGACCAAATGATTCGATGCCTCTAATATGTACGAGATATTATATAAATTTTTATTAATTACAAGCTCATTTACCACAACAGTTTTTTGTTTTCTTGTCAAATGAAAACAGTACATGTATAGTTTGTATATTAAAAGCTTGATTCAAATTAAAGCAACAGACACATGACGGAAATGAAAAAAAGTCCTTAAAAAAGTAACAGCAGAAGATTAAAAAATAATTAAAAAGGAATGTATAAACAATATATATATATATATAAATATAAATATCTCTATATATATATATATATCTGTATATATGTGTCTGCCTCTCTTTCGCTGCATATTTATATAGCTGCCTCTCTTTCCCCATTTCCTCACTTTTCAGCATTCAACCAAAATTCTCCTTTCCTTCAGGTTCGCTTTCTTCTCTCAGATCTTTCCCAATGTCTCTCTTACACAGTTTCTCTCTGTTCTGTCTGAAAATCTTCCTGTGGTAATCATTAGTAACGGACTCCGAATCGGATTCGGATTCGTGTCTTTCATGTCATTCCCTCCAATGCTCGATCTTACATTTCGTCCCAAGTTTGCATCTTTATTAGATCATTTGATTGATTCTCCAGCTGTTACATTCATTTCTGGGTATCGATTAGTATTGCGTTTTTTTCCTCCACATTTGTTTAATCGGCTCTTCTGAGGAACTGTGTAAGAAAACGATGAAAATTGTTTATTTTTCAATTGTTCTTCAATCGGATCTGATTGCGTTATTGATCTACAAGTTTAGCATTTAGATCTGCGATTAAATCACCTGGTTTTGGATTCTTCTAGAATTGGATTGATCGATTCTCTTCTTATAAAACAAAACATTGCTGAAGAACACATTTCACGGTTGAATTATTCTAAAATTTTCATCTTTTGTTCTGCCGGATCTGATTTCTTTTGTTTGATCCAATTACGTCAGCATTTGTCTGTGCTTACATCACTTGATCTTTCTTTCGTCTTGTAGAACGTGTAAAGCAATGAAATTCCCAACTTTTTGTTCCCTTTGGATCTATCTTTTTTCCTCTTCTTATATATGCTTATCATTTCGATTTAGATCTGCTCTTAAATCACCTGATTTTTGGTCTATGTATCGATATTCTAATGAAATTATTCTCTTGAGAAATGGTTAACAAGTAAAATTCTTCTTCACAGGTAATATTTGAACAACTTACTTAGTAACATGGGATCCGTTATCGATGCTGCAAACAAGGTAATGATTTGGCAATTATGTAGATTATGTGACTATAAGTGACACATTGTTATACTTATAGCTATGTGAATTTTTTTTTTTGGTGTATTTTCTTCAGGAGGTTAATGGAACCGCAAGTGGGAAGAAACCTACAGTTATCTTTGTCCTTGGTAAGTTCATTTCTCTTCTTTGTGGTTTTCTTTATGTGATCTCATAGATAGTTTGCATTGACTTTATGATCCATGAGATGTTCTCTTAAGTAGACTAATTGCAGGTTATATGTGTATATCTTCTGAGCTTATTTCTTGTATGTGTCTCAACAGGTGGTCCAGGAAGTGGTAAAGGTACACAGTGTGCGTACATTGTGGAACATTATGGTTACACACATCTGAGTGCTGGAGACCTTCTTAGAGCTGAAATCAAATCTGGTTCTGAAAATGGGTATGCCTTTAAACTTTCTAGCATTGTCTTATATATATACACATAAGCATCACCGACTTCTTCGTGAGGCTGTTTGTTATTGCGTTGGTTGAAGCTCTTGTCTTTTGTTTTCTGATTTTTTTGTCTTCTGCAGAACTATGATCCAGAATATGATTAAGGAGGGGAAGATTGTGCCTTCCGAGGTTACGATCAAGCTTCTACAGAAGGCCATTCAGGAAAACGGGAATGACAAATTCCTCATTGATGGTTTCCCTCGTAATGAGGAAAACCGAGCTGCGTTTGAAAAAGTTGTAAGTACCATTGACGATATCTATGTTCTCCTTTTCTTTTTTTGGAATGCAATACAATTGCTTGATTACATGCCTTTGATGATTCTTGTAGACTGAGATTGAACCAAAGTTTGTCTTGTTCTTCGATTGTCCTGAGGAAGAGATGGAGAGGCGTCTGTTGGGCCGAAACCAGGTTAATAATATGATATGAAAAGCTCTGTCTAGGCTCATGTTTACATATATATATATATATATAAATATTGATTGTTGCCTCCATTTCTGTTGTTGAAGGGAAGAGAGGATGACAATATTGAGACTATAAGGAAGCGTTTCAAGGTGTTTCTTGAATCTAGCTTACCAGTGATTCAGTACTACGAAGCTAAGGGGAAAGTTAGAAAGGTAAAACATTTTCTCTTGTTTAAATGCATTAAGGTCCAGCAATTATAAGTTGTAACAAAGCGTTGTTGTTGTATTGCTTACCTTCAGATTCATGCCGCAAAGCCCATTAAAGAAGTATTTGAGGAGGTGAAGGCAGTCTTTTCTCCTGAAGCTGAGAAGGTAAAAAACAATAGTTGTGTAATCCTCTAGTAAGTGAAAAGGAAAATAAAAGATTCCTGTGAGCCACCTGTAATGTAGAGACTTGTAACTTATCTTTACAGGTCTGAATAATGGATTGATGAGTGTTCTGTAAGATAAAGAATAATGCATTTGCATATACTTTGATGATCCAAGTTTCTTTTATCTTTTTGCAATTCCATTTTAAAACTGCTTAGCACGGAGGCCAAATAGCTGCAACTAATATGATAGTCATTATGCTAAAAAGTTCTGTTAGATTCCTATGTTAATAATTCAGTGAATGTTTTATTTAGGTTGCAGCCTAGGCAGCAGCATCGTAAAGAGATACCGAAAACTGATACATTAATCAGGTATGTTATGTATCATCTGTCAATGGTGATCATTTTATTTATTTATGTTCAAACTCAACTCTCAAGTTTTGTTCTATAAAAGTAAAAATAACTTTAGAATCTGGAATAAAGGGTGTGGAAGCTTATGCTTGTTAATAAAGCACACATATGGTATCTAATTCTGTAAGAATCTTTAGGACCGAAAGGATTAATGTCTGGTTTCTTGTCAAATTTGCAGGTAACAGGAAGTCTCTCTGTTGGCCGTACTATTTTTTTACCTTATAACCATATGATTACTGTTATTATTATACACCTTTTACCTATTTTGTAATTTTTGTTTTGTTTTTGATTTTTTTGTACTTGATGAGACTGTGATTGGCACTTTTGTCTGCCAATCCTCTATTGGTTTAATGTAATTTTCATACAATTGAATTCCTTCATGAGATTATTATAATATACTACTAGATAAAAATATTTGCGTGTTATCCTTTTTGGCATTAATTTATTACTCTATGCTTGCTTTTATGTTTGCACCAAATCCGTATTATTGGACTAATTATCAGAAGAACAAACTTAGTGTTACTAATGTATGTGGGGGTAATGCATTAACCAAGACGTTTTTCAACATAATGTTTGTTTTCGTCGTTTACATTTCTTATGGGTGAATTTTAAAATTGGAAAATGGAAACAATGGTAGCAATATCATAGGTTCGAAAAATACCAAATGTAGGAAAAGAATCTGTTAAAGATATTATAGTAACATTTAACTTAAGTTTATAAAATATGAACATATTAACCGTTGCTCAGAACAAATATATGAATACATCAGAGAAACACATACATAAATAAACTAATACTACTAAGAATCCATGCCTCATACATTTTTAGAAAAAGAATGCTGTTCAAACATTACTTAGTTATCGAATCCTTTTTAAGTCAAACACAACATAATTAGCAAAATTCTATCCAAGTCAAATCAAACTAAAAATAGCAACACCATAAAAAGCACACACAGAAATAACAAATGTGCTATATATAGATGCAAAAACTCAATATATAAAGCCCCTTCCTCTCTATCACACAACTCACATCCATCAAACAATAAACACAAGTCTTATAATTTTGCTTTGATAATAAAAAAACAAAAAAAAAAAAAACTAGTAAGAAAAAATGGCAGGAAAAGCGTGTATGGTGATGGCATTGATCATGATGGCATGTGTTTTCCAAGCATGCAACGCAACGGATGTTAATGAAGACGCTCAAGTGAATGAGGTGAAATTCGATTGCTTCAAAACCTGTTCCATAGATTGTGGCAAACAGAACAAACCTTGCTACGATGAGTGTTTGACGAAATGTGGTCTCCCAAAGAGAGATAATGCTAAATCATCATCAGCTTCCACCGCCGTTTGATCATATTTTTATTGAAAATAGTGATTTCTATTTTTGGTGATTTGTGTATTTCCTATATCGATGTGATTAAAACTACTACGGATGTCTTCTATGTCTATAATGACGAAGAAAACCGATAATTATAATAAAAAATTTAATTTATTTATGTTGTATTTTGTGTGACAAAGACTTGTTTTTCAGATGTATAAACCTATCGTTTTATAATGATAATACATGAAAGAAAACTATAAAACAAAACGATTCTATTATAATGAATTAACGACACGGTTTCTTCTGTCAAAACACATGTGATCCCAATTCACATAATAACAGAAACGTACAAAGACAGAAAGAAGAGTAAATAAATAGACTAACCACTTAACATTAAATCATACAAAACTCAGAAACATGGAATCTGATCCATTATAATAACCTAAAACATAAAAGACCCATCAGCTTTCCCTTGTTTCTCAAGCAATCTCTGAAAATGCTATCTGAGGAAAACCTTCTCCTTTACTTACTTTTTTGGCCTCTCTCTTTTTTCTGCACTGTTTGTAGTTAAACCTTGTCTGAAGCATACATCCTCCATGATTGCAATCTCTACCGTTCGAAACAAATGGTTGACGCAAGCACGGAAAGATTCGCATTAAGAACACCAAAAAAGGACAAGGATCTCTCTATCAAGAGCAGAGACCATTAGCTAAGAACACTTTAAAACCCTCTCTTGTCAGGACAATCTGCTGCCCTGTGTCCTGAACTTCCACAATTGAAGCAAGCACCTCCAAAGCTCCTGTTTACAAACATCAACCAATCAATTAGTTTGGGGGCAAGTGCGCAGATAAATATAAACAGAGATTGTTTGAAACTTAATAAACTCACCTTTCTCGGGAAGGAGCTCTGCTGCTTGAAGATCTTCTGTTATCACCGCCACCAATCAACCAATCATCAGAACTTCCTCTGGAACTACCCCCACCACGGGACCAGCTGCTTCCTCCACCACCGCTGCTTCTACTTGCTCTGTTATCATCACCTCCCCAGCTATCACGTCCTCTTGATGATCCTCCTCTACCGCCAGATCTTGACCCTCTTGAACCTCCTCCTCCTCTAGGCATCCTGTCTCTGCTGGAGAACCGTCCATAGTTATCACTTGACGGTCCATCATCTTGCAGCGGAGGCAACTACAATCAAAACACAACATGTCAAAAAGGGTCTTATGAAAGAGTATGAAATGTTGTATCAAAAGACTAAGAGAAGCCGGGATCAATACTTTTGTTATCACGGACAAACTGTTTCCTTCTGGCACTTCTTTCTCTAGCAGCTGTTTGGCGATGTCCTCTGGTAGATCAAAAACAGCTCCTTGGACCTGAATACACAGCAGAATCAGAATCAGAAAATTTCCAAATTTTTGAAATACTGCCAATATAACAATCATTTCAGAGCCACTGACCCTTTCATCTGCGATCAAGAAGATTTTTCCAACTTCATCTGCAGCTGAACGGTAAACATCTGAAAGAAAACCAGTGACAGACCTCGCAGACAGGAAGCCTCTAGAGTTCGTTGGATCTCGTATCAATTGCAACGTCACCCATCCCTGCAGTCCAAAAAGTTAACTTCAGCTCATCAAATCTAAATAATGGACTTAAAACCCATAAGACTTGATAGTGGATGTTGAAGTTTATAGGACTCTCAAGTAGCACTCTTATAAAGTCAAAGACCTCTCATATGTGTTCCTGAATCTAAAAGCATGATTGAGAGTTAATACCTGCTCATGACTGAGGAGAGATCTTGATGAAGGTGGCTGAGAGAAACCACTAAGGTGAGCTAGCGCTGCAGCTAAAGCATCTGTTCCCTTTTCCTCATATAGTTTCTGAGCAGTTGCTGAGAAAAACTTTATCGACTCAGGATGAACACCGTTTAGAGTGGCCACCACATGGTCTGCAGACGCTTCCAACAAGTCTCCAACGGTTGGTGGGCTGATAAATTCAAATCTGCAGCCTACGTCACGCTCCAGAGATCTCACTGTTCTCTTTTGGCTGCCGGAATGCATGAGAATGGCAGAGCCTTCTTTCCCTGCACGCCCAGTACGACCAGAACGATGCACGAAAGTCTCTGGGTCATTAGGAAGTTCGTAGTGGATAACCTGTAGAAGAAAATGTCAGAACAAACAGACAAAACATGCCATCAAAGAGGATAAAACCATGTATACTGAAACTTTGAAAAAAAACTTACTAGATCAACGTTAGGGATGTCAAGTCCACGAGATGCAACATCAGTGGCGACTAGAACTGTAAATTTCCCTTGGCGGAAACCATTGAGTGTTCTCTCTCTTTGATGCTGAGATATATCTCCGTGAAGTGCTTCGGTTGGTAAAATGTTTGACAATGCTAGAGAGACCTCGTCTGCATCTCTTTTCGTCTGAGTGAAAACAATGGTCTTGCCACCCTTTGCATACACCTTCAAGTTTTCAAAAAGTTGAAATCATCAATTCAAAGCTAAAGAAACCAATCCATCATCAACAGCAAACTATAAGCTGAGACATACTGTTATAAGGTCGCTTAGAATAGTTCGCTTTGATGTCGAAGTGGCTGTGATTGCATAAAGTTTGATCCCCTCAGCGAGCTTCTCATCTTGATCCCCAACCTGCCAATCCAGTAAAACAAATCAAGAAGATAGCATTAAGCATCTGAGTCTAGCTGACAAAATGAGAAGGGAACAAAGAGGAAAGCTTTTTTACCAGATCGATATTCAAAGGGTTGTTAAGGTACTTCCTCGCCAACTTCTTGACCCAAGTAGGCATAGTTGCAGAGAAAAGCATGCTCTGTCTCTTCTGTGGGAGATTCTCAAGAATCGATTCCACGGCCTCCTCAAACCCAACAGCAAGCATCTGGTCAGCTTCATCAAGCACCAAATACTCAACTTCTCCCAATTTGAGACTCCTCCCTTCGATCAAGTCAATGATTCTCCCAGGAGTTCCAACAACAACATCAACACCACGAGTCAGAGCACTTTGCTGAATGGTATAAGATACACCACCGTATACACAAACAGTGCTCAAGTAAGGTGCAGACTCCTTAATCTCCTTCTCCACTTGCTTAGCTAGCTCTCGCGTCGGCGCAAGAACAAGGAACTTAGGAAGACGACCAGGTCTCCTGCTCAATAGGAAACAAAAGCTAAACATTAAGAGAATCCAATTGTAAACAAAAGGGTATGTAAAGTAAACAAGAAGAAGGACCTGAAAGCAGTGTAGTCTCCAGCTTGTTCAGTGAGGCTTTTGATGATGGGGATACCGAAAGCTAAAGTCTTTCCCGTTCCCGTCTTTGCACGAGCTATGATGTCACGTCCTTGCAGCGCAGGAACCAACACAGCTCTCTTCAATCAAACACATATACCAAAACATTATGTCAATAGAGACTCAACATATCCTCTTAAGCTCTCTAGTGACGAAGATAAAGCAAACAATTTTCAGGTAATCCGCAAAGGAACCATTTTTATAATCTGAAATTGGAAATGGAAACCTAAAGTTAAGGTAACGAACCTGAATTGGGAAGAGATGAGTGATACCGCGCTTCTCAAGAGCTTCACCAAGACGCTGAGGCAAACCGAGTTTTGAGACAGCGAGCTCTTCAACATCGTCGGAGTTGTCGCTGCTGCTACCGGCGCCGTCGAGGTCGTATTCGTCGTGGTCAGAGAGACCGAGGCTCTTGAAAGCTTCCTCGCTGAGAACGGAATTAGGGGTAGCGACGGCGGAGGGGATAAGAAGAGAAGAGGAAGATGAGTGGATAAGACGAGTTCTTCGGAGAGAAATGGGAGTGAAGAAAGGCTTATCCAGAGACAGAGCTAAGCAACCGAGCCTCTTCTTGGAATTGGGTTTGGAGATTTCCAGGTGTGGAACCTGGTATAGAGATTGAACTCCCACCGTCGACGCCATTTACCCGGGGAGAAGGAAGGAGGAAGAAGAAGGAAGGAGAAGATGGATAAGGTGAGAGTTGAGAGAGTGAGAGATTTTTGAAAGGCTTTGCAACCTTCCACGCTTTTTGCTTCTCTGCTCCGCCCTATCTTTATTTATTTCTCTCCTTCTCCTCAAGTGGTGTAAAAAGATCAGATTCACAAATGGGCCTTCATGGGCCGGCTTATGTGAATCTAGGCCCATTACATGATGATAAAATCCGAACTGAGCACTTTTGTTGCTGCCGACAAATTATGAAGTTTATAATTGTACGTTAACAATTAAGAACCATATTGTAATCAACATTGTTGGATTGGTATGTGAAGGAGAATAGATAATTCCATAAATAAATGTTGGAAAGGGAAATAATTTAGGGTTTGAAGTTCACAGGCTGGATTGGATGGACGTTGAACGGATTCCAACTCTTTGCTTGATCTAAAAAATCTTCAGACTATAAATAAATAAATAAAATAAAAAATTCCCTTTTTTAATTTCTGCAAAAAAAATTCAGACTTTGCTTTGCTGTTGAAAACCCATTTTCATAAGCTTTCTCCTTTTCTAGAGGGAAGGAAGAACAGGGAGGAAGGCTTATCAAAACCCTTATCTCAAAAATCTCTCTCTGCCGCAAATTTCTCTCGATAGGGTTTTTCTTTTCCTTCCTTCTGTTTTTGCTTCGTTACTACGGTTACATTGTCCTCCTTCAATTTTCAAGGTACGCTCTCATCTTGATTGCGTGATCCACCTACTCACGGATAATCTCTCAATTCTGGGTTCGCGTCATTTGATCCATAAACCCACATCAATCCTCGACTCCCACTTGCCGAAATTTTCCAACTTTAGTAATCGCCAATTTGGGCTCGTGTTTTAGGGTTCTTGTTTCTGCTCCAATTTCGCTGCAAATCCTTAATTGTCCCGAGGAGAAGAATCAGGAGGCAATTCGAACTTTTTCTAGATCCGTCTTAGCTCTTGTTGAGGTTTTTGTCTACCCAAAAATCTCCTTTTTTGCAATTTGCATGATTATAGTTTGTTCATAGCAAAATGTGTCTTCTTTTATGCAGAAATGGCGGATTTGATACCGTTTTACCTAAACATTGTGGCGTTTCTATGTACTGTTGGAGCCATTGCGTTGGCGATATTTCATATCTACAGGCATCTCCTGAATTACACGGAACCAACTTATCAGAGATATATCGTTCGCATCGTCTTCATGGTCCCGGTCAGTATAATCATCATCTCTAACCCCAACTGGACTACTGCATTGTTGATTTTTTACCTCCCTGACATGTTCTTGATTGTTTTCTTCTTTACTGCCAGGTTTATGCCTTCATGTCATTCTTGTCTCTTGTGCTACCTAAAAGATCGATATATTTTGATTCCATACGAGAAGTGTGAGTACTGTGACCATGAAAACTTTAGTTTGGACTCAATAGCTCTTAGAGTTGGTCTGTTTCCGTTTAAATTCAGTGGCCTAATGATATTTGCATCTCTTGTTACCTTTTTGGTGTCTCAGTTATGAAGCATGGGTCATTTACAATTTCTTATCGCTGTGTTTGGCATGGGTTGGTGGTCCAGGAGCAGTAGTAGTAAGTTTAACCGGCCGCTCTTTAAAGCCATCTTGGTCTCTCATGACATGTTGCTTTCCACCAATAACATTGGACGGGTAAGTTTGCAGAAGTGAAACCAAAATCTTTTTGACTGTCTCTTTGGTTGTCTCATGCAATCTATTGACACATGCAACATGGTCTTTTCGATGCAGGCGATTTATTCGACGATGCAAGCAAGGTTGTCTGCAGTTTGTGATTCTAAAGCCTATCCTAGTGGCTGTCACGCTTGTGCTTTATGCAAAAGGGAAGTACAAGGATGGAAATTTCAACCCTGATCAAGCATATCTCTATCTTACCATCATCTATACCATATCCTACACGGTGGCTTTGTACGCACTTGTGCTGTTTTACATGGCATGCAGAGATCTGCTTCAGCCATTCAATCCAGTCCCAAAGTTTGTGATCATAAAGTCTGTGGTCTTTCTAACGTATTGGCAGGTAATTTTGCATTTCTATCTCAAGAGTATTTGACTGAGATCAACTCTTGCCTAATTGTGTTCTGCTGAATCCTCTTCTTTGTACAGGGTGTTCTAGTTTTCCTTGCTGCAAAATCTGGATTCATAAAGGGGGAAGAGCAAGCAGCTCATTTTCAAAATTTTATAATATGTGTGGAGATGCTTATTGCTGCGGCATGCCATTTCTATGCTTTTCCATACAAGGAGTACGCCGGTGCCAATCTTGGCGGATCTGGGAGTTTCTCAGGGAGCCTATCACATGCTGTCAAACTAAATGACTTCTACCATGACACTGTTCACCAGGTAACTGATTTCGTTTTAAAACATCTACAGATCAAGTAATAGTTTTGTGAATTTGGTTTCCTGATGATTGTGTTATTGCAGTTTGCTCCTACTTATCATGATTATGTGCTCTATAACCATACTGATGGTGGTGACGAGGGGACAAAGAAGTACAGGTCGAGAACTTTTGTGCCAACTGGCCAAGAGATGGATGCAATGAGAAAGAACAAACCCGTGTATGCGAACAAGATAGATGGTGTTTCTGTCTCCAGTAGTATATCTTCAGAGGCAAGCTCACCGAAAAGCTCCAGCGTAACTTCTGATCCTGCACGCTCTGAAGCTGTGAAATCTTCCTTGCTTTTGGATGCCTCGGATTCTCTTGATACAATGTATGATATGTCGCTCATCGACATTGATATATCTAGTTTCCCGAGCAATGTCCCCTCTGCACATGAAAGTGGGCCTAGATAGGAACAGAAGAGAAGATGTAGAATGCAACATTAAGAGATACAAGATGTGCTCCTTATAGCTGGATTCAGGTGTGTTATTAGTTGGAAAATGTTAGTAGGAACCTTGAAGATAAATGAAAAAAAAAAAAGCTTCTAAACACATTTGCCTTTAACTCTTGTAGCTTAACACGAGTCTTATTTCTAGTTCTCTTTGCATCATGTTTCTTGTGCTTGCCAGCTTTGTAGATACGACAGGATATGGGTCTTTTCGTTAATTACTTGTGAATCACTTCGGCAGCGAACTAGGATCATTCTTATATACATGTGATTATATGAGTTACACCTTGCAAGATTCTTTTAATGGTCACATGTTTTGAGTTGTTCTTGGCATCAGTTTCTTTGGCAAGAGCCAGAGGAGTGTCTGGCCGTAAGAGTTAAACTATGATCTCACTATTCTTATGCTTTTGGTGTGACATTGCATAAGAGGTCTAGAGTTAGGATGATGATAGGGTAGGTTTTGACCCAAAGCAAGCAAAGTAAATGCATAGGAGTTGGCTTATACCTCTTAAATGCCAATGTCACATTTTCACAAACCTAACCACACTTGACTACTTTGGTCTACCAAACATAAACTATTTAGGTCTCTCGTGTTCTTGTTTGACCACAAAAGGAACAACATATTACAAAAATAAAATCAAGGCACTTAAAGACTGTACCGTACAGATTGAAAACACTGTTTTATATTGTAGAAAACTTTGAGGTATAATAACAAACAAAAGTTCAAAATATTCTCCATAACAAAAACGGGGTTTTCTTTTGAATTCTTTGAACTCTTTTCTTGTGAATGATACGTGTAATTCACGTTTTCAAAATCGAAATTGGCTAGTGATTCAATGTACTTGAACAAAAATGAATAATCTCCGTTACCATTTTCGAAACAAATGGTCGCATAAAGAAAGTAAATTTGATTGATAAATACACATTCATTCTCGAAACAAATGGTTTCATTCACTGCTTTTGCTCTAGAGTGGGAATGTCGTTGCTTCTCGGGAAAAGCTTAAATAAATTAAAGTCGCACCAGATTTTTGGATGCATTAACGAGGACATGACTTTCACACCAGAGAGATAAAGAGAAGAGCACATAGTAGGTTTGCTCCAATAACAACACAGCGCGTAAAGATAAAAGCATAAATATTTACATATTTATGCACTTGAAAACATAATTATAATCAAGGAAAGAGAAAGCTTAACGCACGGCTTCTACTAAACCAAATTAGGCCACTTCAGAGCGTTTTTAGGAAAATCTCAATTGAAGATTAATTTTCGATCCTTTTTATAACTCTGCAACACAGAAAATACCTAAAAAAACCTTTTTTTTTGTCGTCAGCCTCCACTGAGTTTTCAGATTCCGATGAGTGAGAAGCTCAAGCCCGTTTTCAGAAGCAGAAGCAGCAGCGGTGACTTCTGCTACTACGGCCATGGAGGAGGATACGGAGAGTATTTGGAGAAGAGACAGATGTTTCTCAGGAGCTATCAGTTCTCTAGAAAACAGAGCTTTGCTGAGAAGGTTACGAGTTCTGTGAAGAGAGTGAAGCGATTCGTGTGGACGAGGTTGAGATCAGCGAGGAGGTTGAAACGCGTTGTCTGGTCACGTCTCAGATCGGCGTTTTTCAATCGCCGGAAACGCTTTTTCCGCTTTCTCAACTTACACGACTAACCTTAAAAGGTTTTAGAGTTTTCAGTGTTTTGTTCGTCTTTTTAATCTTGTCCTCGAATTAATCACTGTATAATCTCGTTGTTAATCAGAATAATCTCGATTATCATTGTGTAATCTCGTTATTGATCAGAATAATAAGCTTAATTGGTGTCCCTTATCTGAAGTTTGGATTATCATTTTTTAATTAGTCAAATTTGATTTTTGTATTGGAAAGTCAAAAGAGGGTTTATGTGTGTACGGAGAGAATCATGCAAGAAACGTGAAATTACCTTCAAATCACAGTTAAGACTTGGAAATAGTGTGAGTCAGAGATTACAGTTTGTTCCTCTTTTTTCGTGTCTCATCGTCAACAAGTCGTCAAAATTGCGTTTTCGTCTGGATTTGTGCTGGTTTCATTGTAATGGGCCTGTAATGGGTATTAATCAAAAGCAAAATATGCCAAAATTGGGTCCATACCATGTCATGCGACGTGGGAACATGTGGTGGCATCACAATTCATTGCGTTCTAGTGGGATTTTGTCTTCCTGACCAACTATTGATTGTTGTTTGTTTTCAAACATCTCATGATGAATTCTTGTAATGTTGCCTTTGTCGCATCCATTTCATTTTGTTTGTTATGTAGCAACCATTTTTTCTTCTATCCGTTTCTTTCCATTTTCTTGCAGCCCAAAAGACCTTTCAAGCTTATGACCTTTCAAAATAGTTTTTTCTCATACAAAATTCTAGGTTATATATATACATTTTGGGATTAACACTCTGAACATTTTCTTGACCAATATACAAAAAAATGAACATTTGGGATTTTTTGTATTTCTCGTCTATCATCTTTTCTATTCATGTTGCCAAATGATTACGCCGCTTGCTTAGTTACTGGCTTCTCTTCTCCTTAATCTCTATATTTAGATTAACAAACTCTTATTCAATCATTGCACATGGCTCTCAATTTCCCTATACACTATACCATCAATTATTCTTTACTTTTTTTCTGCTATATTTTCATGTGACAGCCATAGCCACATAGGTCAACATGGCAGCAGCTGCAGTCTCTCTCTGGCTTATCTGGTTAAACAGAAACTGCAAAAAAAAAAAATATAAACAAGATTTGGGGATTTGTGGTTTTTTAATAAAAACAAAAGAAGAATATAGCCATGTGCTTTCAGAATCTTTCCCTCACTCTCTTGATCATTTAATGGAGCCCTTTCTCTCATCAATCATCGTCAAAGTGTTCTTTGTTTGTTACTACTTAGCTGTTTCTCTTTTTGATTCATCACTCATTTTAAGTGTTTTCTTCCAACAACACTTCACAAACAAAATCTTTGAAACCATCTGTTTGCTCTGTTTTGTATCTTCCAAACAAACAACAATAAGCGCAAGATGATGCAGTTTGTTGGTAAGTGCCGGTCAAAATCATCATGCCGGTACCAGAAGCTAAGTCAGATTACGACGACAAGAACTACAAGACATAACTGCGGGAAGAAGCTCGATGGTCGGTCAAAAGGGTTTAGACTAAACCGATCAAGGAGGCTGGTTCTTAAGGCATTGGTTCTACCAAGAAGGATCGTGAGCATTTACGCGCGGATCACAGATAAAATGAACAGAGAAGGTTTCTACTCCAATCTCACTCTCTCTTCTCACTGGGGCTTCCCTATTGTACATTAGAGGAAAAGCTCAAATTTTGACGTTTGTGAACAAAAGAGAGAGAGATCATAAACAGAGGAATGATGGAAAATGTAAGACAATGGCTATTCAATCAAATGTTGTTTATGATGTTATTCTAGTTGTGATGTTTTGTAAGAACAAGGTTCAATTTATCTTTGTACTTTCCATAGATGAGAGCAAGTGGAAGAGTGAATCCTCTCCTCTCTACTTCTTAGGAAAGATCTTTGAGAAGAAGAAAAAATTACAATTGTATGTTTGTGTCCATGATACTTTAATAACGAAGTGTATTTACACTACTTCAAGAAGCTACCACTTATAAAGTAATTTAGATTCATGTACATTATTATATTATAAAGCACTATTTTGTCTGAGATTAGTGGTTGACTAGATAAGCAGTAGGCTAATAAACTCTCTAAAAACATACTATTATTTAATGTAATTGATGGGGGATTAAGCGTGACAGATAAAGCATCAATTAAGGGACAGGAAAAAAGAAGAAGATGAAGGATAGCATGACAAAGGAGATGATCACTTTACAGAACACAAAAGACTTTACAAAACAGAATGTGATGATTTGTGACAACCACCTCGTTTTTTTTAATATGTGCTATAATGAGAAGCAACACATTTAAAGATTGAAGCTTGTCTGTAAAGTAACCAGCTTTTTTGGTCACTTTGAGAGAATAGAATCAAGAAGTATCATTATAAAGCTGTATAAGGATTAGTGAAAGCCATCACATTTTTCTGCCACCTTTTAGAGAAGCTGATGTGACTAGCTTGAAGAAATCTTGAACAAGGAAGAAGGTTTATATGAGGAGTTTGGTGTATAGGAAGATGTGGTGGGTATTACATAGAAGGACAAACAAGAAGAACTTACACCGCGATTGCGAGGTATATATAGTCATGATTTTTTTTTTTTTTTGAGCAAAAGAGATAGTCATGATTTTGGATTCATATATTCTTAATATAGTCGTGAAATTTTCAAAAAGGTGTTGTGGTGATTTGACAGAATAAGAGAATATGTGACTTTGGGAAAGACTTGGAGGAGATACTAAATGGGAGGCTAGAGACAATAGAAGAGGAACCAGAAGCAGAAGAGCGAGAGTGGTTAGGAGAATCGCAGAAGCCAGTGTTGGTTAAGGCTAAGATGAAAGTTGAGAAAGGAAAATCAATAGTAAGAGCAAAAGTGAAGACTGGGAAAGTGTTTTACATGTTGTGTGTTATTGGCTTAGCCTCTAAACGTGGTTTTAGAGATCTTGTTCTTCACTAATCTTCTTCTTCTTGACTTTGGTTTTCTTTTCTTGACAGTTGATGTAAATACAGTATGTGTGTGTATTTATTTTGATTATACTTGTGGTGTAACGCAGTTTTGTGTGTCTTCTTCCTTTTTAATCTCTAGAACAACAAGATAGACCAAATTCAATAGTTTCACAGTAATAAATCTGTTTTCTACAGTCTTGAGTTTCAACAGCTAACTACTAAAAAGTAAAAACTGACTTGCAAAGATCATCCAAAAGAAGCTTAATCGTGAAGAAAGATCAATCATTATTGCCAAGTGTTTGCTTCAGATCTTCATCCACATCGAAAGCTTTACGAGCTTGTTTCAGCTCTTCTTGCATTGCCAAGAGTTCTCTACACCGGTTTAGTTTTGGCAAATCCTGCATAAAACCGAATCATAGACGACACCACACAATCATATTAATACAGAATACAAAAAACGTAACAAGTCTCAGTCTTTTCGATTGTGAAGTAAAAAATAACTGTTTTTACCTTGCGGATTAGATACAAGAAGTCATCAACTACTAGTCTTCCTCGCTTTGTGCCAATTTCTTGAGCCTTATGTGTCTGATATTAGTTAATTTCCGGTTAGCTACAGCTCTCGACTTGTAAAGTAATCACAGGAAAAAAAAAGAAAAGAGACTAGTACCAAATCAGTGACGTATTCCACAACAATGTCTTCTACAAGCGCCACAGTCTCTGGAAGCGGCTAATGACAATAGAAGGATAGAGTTTTTACATTAGTTTGAGGTTTCAAAATAGTACTCAGTCTTACAAGATTCAGCAAGAATCAAACCAGATTTTCTAAAGAAGTTGATTACATCTACGCATTTAAAGCCAAGATTCTCTACACCTCACTTATTACTTCTATGCATCTATGAGTGATTTAACTATATGGAAGATCATTGAGCATTTCTATATGGTGCTTATGATCATATCGCAAGATTTCAAAGAGAGGAAAGCTTACGTTTTGCTCGTCGCCAAAACCATACATCATATGCTGCACTGAAAAGCACCAAAAGCCACACACAAAAAAAGGAGCAATATGTTACCGGAAACATAAAAATGAAGAATTTTTGTTTCTGGCAAAGAGAGAATGTAAGAAATTGCACATTACATTCTTTCTGAAAGAACGTTTTACGCTTTTCCTGCGGCTGAGAAGTTCCCGCAGCTTTCGATTTTGACGATGACGCTCCCGTTGCTCCTGTGTTACTCATCTTCTTCTTCCTCTCTGAGTGGAATAATAACAATGAACAGATAATTAGCGAAATTTCTCTACCGAGAAAATCAAATTCAGTGGAAATTTTCAGAAAACAGTTCCCGAGCCCAAATTGTTGATTCCTTCCGATATCGAAACAAGAGAGATACCGCAATCTTGTATTCCAGCACCGTAAAACAGCCATGGGAGAGAAATCGACGATGGTTCTTAATCAAAATTATCGCCGCAATTGATAAGAACGAAGATTCAATAGGGGGAGAAGTGAGCTCACCGTGGATTGGTCGACCGGATTAGCTTCGGTGGTCGTGGCAAAACCGACGACGACGGTGAAATCGGAAAAACGGGAGATAATTCAAGCCTAGGGATTGATTTGTTGCCTCACGACCTCTCGTAAAAGCGTCGGTGAGAGATTGCGGTTCGAATCACTATCAGTTCCTTAAGAGCATCCGCATTGCACATTTTTACATCGGTTCTGGAAAAAAATAATAAAGAAAAAAATAAAAATTTACACACATGGCAAAAAGTTTAATGAGAGTCGTCTCTGCCGGAAGCACTCACAGAACCGTCTCTACTTGCCACGCGTCAACAGGAGAAAGCCCCGCGTTTATATTTTTTTTGTCGTTATGTTTTTATTTTATTTTCTTTCTCGTTGAAGAAAAAGAATTTTGCTCGTTCTCTCCGATTTTAAGAATTTTCTTTCTTCGATCCGGTTTTTTTTTCTCTTCTTTCTTCGACGTGGGTCTTGCTCTTGTTCTTCACCTTCTCCTTTCTCCTTCGAACGACGTTTCTCTTCTTCTTCTTCGCCACCGCCGAGAGCTCTTGTTCTACGATCTCGATCGATTCCTGATGTGTCCCCGATCTCGGTCCATTCCTCTCCTCTGTCAGGTTTGTGACTTGTTGATTCATATGAAGATGTCATCAATTTGATTATCTCTCCGGCTCCATATTATATGTTGCTGGAAGGTTTTGCAATTTTTAGTTGTTCACATCATTATGTTAGTCATCGTTGATCTTTGTACTGTCACTTTTGTTTCTTGGCATAGTCACTTTTGTTTCTTGGCATATTAATTCTTAGAGAAAGCAATAGCAAATGGAAATGTCTTCGCATCTGTTTAATTTACTGTTTTCACTGAAGTAGCTGATTAAAGAGATTGTATTTGATTTATTTGGTTTTGTTTATTGATTGTCTTTGACATTTAATTAGATGGAAAGTATACTGATTTCTGATCTTTTTTTGGATGTCAGATTGGTTTTGTGTGAATCGTGAAAGTAACTAACTTGTGAGGAGTGTCAGATAGTTTTTGTCATTAAGGAATTTGGTTCCATTGTGATGTTAATTAAATGTAATAACATAGGATGCTCTAATTGAGCTCTAGCGTGTAAAGATGTGTACTTGATCTAGTTGTCAAACTAGTTGGCTTTTTAACCGCTTTTAATGCTCTTGTTGTTCAGGCTTACGTAACTTGCCTCATTGTCCACAGATTCCCGAGATGTCACGGAACAAGGAAAGTGTTCAGCTGCGACTCTCCACGATTCAGGTTAGGCTGCTAGCACATGATTGATTAGGACAGCTGTGTTTCTTAATGGCTATGGTGGTAGTTTGGTTGCTATTGTGTCATAGTCTTGCACTAGTTTTGTGTTAGGGTTTAGTTGGATTGATTGTTTCATTGCATTCAACTTGTTTTTGATTAGAAAGCCGAGTAATGGTTTTAGTTGAGTTAAATGATCCCACCAATAAAGAGTAGTTGCTTCTTTCTGGAAACGGGTCGCCACATACTATCGTTCCTGCCCTGCGGTTAAAGACTTTCCTGACCGCGGGTGGAACACATGTAAGCAGAGGTGGGGCAAAATCAACGAATCCGTCAGAAGTTCTGTGGCTGCTACGAGCAAGCTGGACGTCAACGCACTAGCGGCCAGTCGGAAGATGATGTCTTGGCCTTGGCGTACAAGTTCTACTCTCAAGATCAGAGGTCTAACTTCACCTTGGACCATGCATGGAGGAAGCTTAGGAACGATCAGAAATGGTGTGACTTGACTAGAGAGAAAGGCAAAACGCAGGCGAAAAGATCACAGCCTGAGGCTTCCGGAGCAGGCAGTCCTATGGAGGAGCAAGCGGAAGAGAGGCCAATGGGTGTGAAGGCGGCAAAGGCAGCGAAGTTCAAGGGAAATAAAGGTGCAAAGCCAACAGCTGAGGCTAGAGAAGCTTCTTTAAATAACATCAAGAACGCTATGGCAATAAGGGACAAGTTAGCTGATAAGCAGCTGCTACATAGTCTTCTAGAAAGAACGGAACCTCTAACAGAGATGGAATTAGAGCTTAAGAACAAGCTCGTTAGTGGGTTGTTGTAGGTTAGGGTTTGGCGAAGTGGCCCTGTTTTTTAGAATAAGTTTTTCGCTTGCGGGTAATGTTTGTTTGTCTTTTAAGTTTTCCAATGTTTGTTCTTTGCGGCTAATGAGTAATCTGATGTTTATCTTTAAATTGTAACCGGAAATTGTGAACTCTTTGTTTTTTAACAAGGTGAACTCTTTTTTTTTCTCTGCGTATGTTATATAATATCCATACAGTTTCCTATAAATCATATTACCGATTGCAACAATCTGAGGTGTGAACTTTTCTTTTACTTTTGCAGCAATACCTTGAGAACAGATTGAATTATCTTGCAGCAGTGAAGGAGAAGGCAGAGAATCCATACCCACACAAATTTTCTGTGTCCATGTCTGTCTCTGAATACATTAACAAGTATACTAGTTTAAGCGACGGAGACCATGTTGAAGACGACCAAGTTTCTATAGCCGGTATCTTCCCAAGATCTTTCTTTGTCTTGTCTCATTGCCTCCACATGTTGCCGAGTCAAAAAGGTTATCTTAAGGTATATGGAGAATTCATTGTGGCTTAGTATGTTTGACTCGTCTCGTCTTAGTATTTTTTTTGTTCTACTTTTTTTAATCTATGTTTTCTGTAATCTCCCTTACTTATCAATAATATTCTGAATTTCTTTTATTTTATTTAATTTTTTAAAACAAACTAGAAAAAAAAAAATTGATAGAAAAAAAAAAAAAACTTTTGTAGAACCCTTTCTCGGTTCTGCAATGTGGAGAGGAAGCTCTCAAATTTTTCCACAAAAACTCTACACTTATTTTATTAATATATTTAATATTAAAAAAAGTTAAAGAGCTTGTGTTGTTGTTCTGCAATGCGGATGCTAAGAGCTACCGAAAGCAAAAAGTTATTTTCTCTCTTCCAATTAAATTGTCGTTTTAAATATTTTTAAAAAAAAAGGTAAATCAGATATTCAGTAAATTGGTTATTATCTCTCTTCCAATTGGCCAAAATTTAACATTTTCTGACGATATAAGAAAATAATAACAAAAAAAATTTAAATTCCAATTGGAGTAAAATAAATCAAAGATATTCAATAAGTCAAAATTTACACCAAAAGAAAAGTATAAAATGACAAATTATGTGAACTGAGAGAGAGAGAAAATCCACACGAGTATATTCATTCATTCATGTCACACTAACAAGATGAAAAAATTGAAGTCACGAATCAACCATGCATCAACTAAACACGATCGAGGCTTACCGGATTAGTACCACCTCCTAAAAACCATGAACTTCTTGAGTTTCCTCAATAGTATAAGTTTGTTTTCAAAGTTTTAGAATTGATATGAAAGCGATGACTATGAGAACTCTTTTCCTAATTATGTCTCCTTTCTTTTTCTTCATTCTTACTGTTCTTGCAGTTGCATCCCCCGAGCCACGTCCAGCTCCCATATTAAGACACGACAACCAAAGCAGCGACCTCTCCTCCGCCATAGCCGACATGAGAAGAGAGTCTTACTACGGTTTCGCCATCCTTCTCCACGTCCTCAACGATTCAAATTTCTTCAGGAACCAAGAGATCACTTTCTTGATGCCTAGCGACGACGATCTTTCTCAAGCGGACATGACTCAAGAGAGTCTCGAGAGATTTATCATGAGGCACACCATCCCTGCTTGGCTTATGATCAACCACATGCTTCGTTTTCCAAACAGAACGCTTGTTCCTTGTAGCATCCCTGATCGAATGTACACCATCACGAAATCCGGTGGGTCCGGGATTTTTGTGAACAATGCGAGGATTGTTTCTCCAAATGTTTGTCAAAATTCTCGCATTTCTTGCCATGGAATCAGCAACGTTATTTCATTCGGTGACGACTACCTTGCGAAGGCAATGTTGTCACCCAAAATGTTATCATCGGTTCGCGGAAGAATCAATTCGTCCAGGCACTGAAACTCTTACTCTTTGCCTCGTTAATTAAATTAATGTTTCCAAAAAATAAAAGCTGTAGATTTCTCAAAAGTCATGTAAGAGTTTGAAGTGTGACAATAAAACTCTAGACTACGTTGTTAGAATTTGAACAAAAAAAAAAAAAAAAAAAAAAAAAAAAGAAAAGACTACGTTGTTAGAAATTTGTATTTCCAAAGAAAATGGCAGAATAATTTACCCTTTTATCATAAATCAGTTTGTATTTGTATAAAAACTGATTTAGGAAATACACATCATAAATAATATAGGAAAACGCACAATAATTTACCCTTTTATTATAAAAAGTTTTATGTGCGTTTTCCTAAATCATTAAATCAGTTTTCTAATTAGTTGAAACAAATTGTCTATTTTTATTGTTTTCTCAAGCATTTCTACGCAATATTTCAATTTGAAAGCATAGTCTAACACCAAGCTAAAAGAAACATTAAAAACAATCTGAGCATAGTCTAACATACTCTTACACTTTATAAAAAAAGACAACATACTCTTATTGTTTCAAAACTACATTAAAAATCAAGTCATGAGTGTAGCTTTTAAAACATTGAAGATCCAACGTTTTTAGATATTCAAGCCTGATCTATTTTACGTAGACAAACTTTTGTGGATCCATGTTCATAGACGACATAGATGGACCGAAATTGGATAAAATTTAGGATACACTTACAAGAATAAATATATTCTTAGTAAACGTTTAATCAATTTACCAAGAATCAAGAAACAAAAGTCAAGATTATATTATCTAATCCTACCAAGGAAACCGAGATCACAATGGGTCTTAACAAAAATGACCTATAGAGAGGATCAGACAAGACTACTGGCCAGTCAACCCAAAAACGAGAGAGAAGTGATTGGATCCAACGTGATTACTTTGCGAGTAAGCGAGCGGGATTGTGGTTTAGTTCGAATTTCCGATAGTAAGTTTCTTTGCAAATCACACCGTACTCTATGCAGCTAATCTTTCATTAAAATGACTTTTCTTTTTTTTTTTTTGCATTCGCAGGGATCACACTTTATCATGGGGACAGAAGACATATGAGGGGATGACTATGTCGATGTCAGTCCCAAATTCTTTTTTCTTTCCTTAACTTATTTTATTTCCTGGTCTTCTGTTGTTTGCTTTTGTGCTTTGGGTAGTACGCCGCGGCGGAGTGTGTTTGGGGACAACGGACGTCCCAGCAGTCCGTCAAGACCCAAACCCAGATATTGAGCTCCAGTAGATCATTATGTTTCTTTTGTTTTTATTGAAAATGTTGTAAACTCAAATTGATACAAACTAATATTAGTAAACTGATATATTTTTCTTCTCTATATATAAGAAAAAACAAGTCAATATGGAGTATATATATGAATCACGTAATCTGTAATCCACACTAGTAACAAAACTAGAAACAAAATTAATAACTGGTAAATAAAACCTCAAACACTTAGGAACCTTACCAAATGGTGAAGTTGTGTTAAGTCTAACGTTATCATATTCTTTACAAGGTTTTGCCAAAAAAATTCCTTTTGTTTTCCTAAATTTTACTTTTTGTTTGCTCAAAATTTTCTTATAGTTCGCACATAATTGTTACTTTCTCACTAAATAAAATGTGTTCTTGGAATATCATTCGTATTACAAAAACTCAAAATATACGTCATATCATTCCTTTTCGTATATAACCTTCGCATATCAATCTCAACAAAAAAATTATATTTCCTTCATAAAGGAAATAATTTTATATTTCCATTGTTTAAGAAGGTGTTGTAAAGATCAATCACTACAATAACAACATAGTAGCCATAATCAAGAACATAAAATCAGTGAAAATAAGATATATATATATATATATATTTTTCTTTCTCTATTACCTACTCAAACAATCCCACGAGCTACAACTTAGCAAAGCAAATTACTATATGCTCTTTAAGGGTTTACTAAGACTTGACAACACCACAACCTTCGAATTCCATAACTAACAGTAACATTAAGTTGGTAAGATCTTTAAATGGGGTTTCAATGGGCCGGACTGGATTTTGGAAACCTCTTTGATACTCGAAACCCAGCACGTTGATTGGTTGGTTTAGTTATACCAGAACTAAAAACTCTTGTGACAACGAAGGCAAATTATACACGTGTTCAATCGTAATTTGTTAATGGAGATTTAATGAAAAGGATGCCTAAAACAGTAACAGTTTGTTTAATTTTGTCCACAGATGGAAATAAGTTGAAATAAGTTGATACCTTTGCGAGGAAAAGAAACAGTAATAACCTTTTGTATTAAATAATTGGAGCGATTGACCCAAAAAAGAATAAAAGAAGAAACAGCGATACCGAATCTAATAAAATCAATTCGTAAATTAATAAAGTCGTTAAACACGCAATTAATTGAGAGAAGAGCCAGCGAGCGAATGTTTTTAATTGGAAACCTAAATCAAAGTGAAGCCGTGAAGGAGACAACAACACAAAATAGGAGCACACAAATTATAAAATAAAAACTCCTTTTTCCTTTTTCCTTTTCCCCTCTCAATCTTCAATTCCTCACCCACCGATCTCTCTTTGGCTATCTGTAATCGGAAACGGCGTCTGGTCTGGTTAATGCCTGGAAATCACGGGGAGATTTCGTTGGATGATCAGAACGGAGGCGACAACGACAGCAACAACAAGGCGAGGAGGAGGAGGAAGAAGAAGAAGAAGGACGACGACGATGCGAAAGAAGTTGGAATTGCGGATGGTTTCGAGGGTGTGAATCAATCGGTAATGCCCTCGATTTCAAAACCCAGGAAGCGATTTATAGATAGGATCAGGAAGAAACCCAAATCGCCGAAGCGATCCTCTTCTACTTCTTCTTCTTCGTCGCGTTCTGGGTCGCGTAAAGGAGGATGCTTTTCTGTGATGAGACCTCGCAGAAGAGAGGAGGATGGTGATTCTTCTCCGACTTCTGATCCTAACGATGAAAGCTTTACTCATGAGATGTTGAAAGTTATGTTGGAGACTAATGATTTCTGCTCTGACGAGTGCAATCCTCATCGGTGATTTGTGTAAGGGTTTATTATAATTGGGGGTGATTCTTGTATTAGATTCTTATGATTGGTTTTTTTTTTTTAGTTTTCTCTCAATCTGTATAGATGATTCTTCTTCTGGTTAAATCCATCAATGAGTGTTTTTCTTATGTTCCTGACCAATGATGATTATTCAAAAAGCTCTGTTCTTTAGAATCATAATCATTATCTTCTATCAGTATGATAAGCAATTGTGTGTTGAATCAGTGGATCGTACAGCAGAGTAATTATCTGTTGGGTTGTAGTTATCTTTGAATTTGGGTTTATATCTTTAGCTTTGTAAGAGATCAAGCTCAATGTATAGGTTTTAGATTGTCTAGTGTTCATTATCAATTTGGATGATTTTTGTCTCTCTCTAATGTGCCAAATGGTCAAGACAGAGAGTGGGTCTATTTTAAGAAATCAGGTGCTCAAGCATTAGCCTTATAGGTCAAACTTTAAGTAGCCTAGGACTGAATGTAGCAGATTGTAGCTGATGACCTGTTGCTGCTTGGTTTATAGCAGTTAGTGATGGCTAGGTTTATAAGGATGCCTCAGAAGATTGTTTATGACGTGTGGACTGTTCTAGCCTCTTGGTTTGGGCATCATGTCTTTCTGGTTTCATGAATTGAAGAAGAAAGCTTTAAGCTCTTATCGTATCAACAATTAAGTAACGAATCTGTATTTGAAAGTTGGCAAGAAGAAACAGATGAGCATTGGGATTTCAGTGATATTGCTGCTGAATGAGAATCTTTACTGCTCATTCATTTCTTAGGTGTGTTGGAGCAGAGTTTGTTTGTTTTGAATTGTTTCTTATGAGTCTATGAATTATACGATTTTGTAATGCCTGTTAACATCTATGAATCGCCTCCGTGAAGATAGGTGTAGTTGTGATTCGGCAAATCATGTATAGCAGATGAGATTCGAGCATCTACTTCCTTAATCGTCAACCTGCGTAATGCTATTTTGTTGGATACCTACCCTATTTCCAAATGCTTCTAACTTTGCCTGATACCCGAAAACAGCAAAAACTCTTTCGTACATGTTACATACAGTGCTAGTGGAGACGAGCATACTTTTTTTTTTTTTTTATTACTCTCTTTCTTGTGGAAATATGTGACAAGCTACATTATAATTGAACCGAAAGAACGCCAAATTATCAACTTGAGATAAAGGTTGATACTTTATGGACTGTAAGAATGCGTCCCGAATCTGAGACGATGTTGAGAAAAAAAGTTAATGATGTTATTTTGATTTATTTTATTAAAAAATAACAAAAGATTTGTTAAAATTAATGAGAAAAAGAAAAGTCCCCAGTTAAAACCTTCCAAGTCTAAAACCTAGCCCAAAATACACCATCTTCTATTGTGTTTTCGCCGCCCATTGTTTCACATCTCTCAATCTCTCAACTCATTGGCTCAATCTCACTCTTACAATAATCCTTTTCATCTGCGTGGTCTTGGACTTTTGAGGGATTAAGATTCAGATCCAGATGGAAGGGGTAAAGCTTTCGTTCCCTGTGGATACTCCACCGCTTTCAGTCATCGTTGCGCTCTCTCTCTCAGCTTCGCCGGTCGCTATTGACTCTTCCGCCGCCACAACCACCGTCCCTACCTTTGTCTTCTCCGACGGGTACTTTCCTTTTTCGCTCTGATTCCTTGTCTTTTTCTTCTCTCTCTCTCTCTGTAACTTACACCATTTTTCTTCGAATTCGTAGGCGGAAATTGAGTGGGACTTCCGTTCTTCTTCGCTATGTTGGTCGATCGGCGAACAAGCTTCCTAATTTCTACGGCAGCAATGCTTTCGATTCTTCCCAGGTCTCGATTCTTCTATCAACCTTTTTCACCAATCTTGTGATGTAAATTTTTGAAACCCTTTGTTTAGTTTATATCTTCTTCTGGGTCATTTATACAGATTGACGAGTGGGTAGATTACGCTACCGTCTTCTCCTCCGGTTCAGAGTTTGAGAACGCATGCAATCGCGTCGATAAGCACCTCGAGACTCGCACGTTTCTCGTTGGCCATTCTCTTTCCATTGCTGATGTTGGTATTTGGTCAACTCTCGCTGGTAAAAACTCAATCTTTAGCTATGATTTTGGTTGAATTGAAGCTCATTAGTAATATAATCATCACTGCTTCTATTTGTTTTTGCAGGAAGTGGCCAAAGATGGGAAAGTTTGAGGAGATCAACAAAGTATCGGAGTTTAGTTAGATGGTTCAATTCGATACTAGAAGAGTACAGCGAGATCCTCAACAAGGTCGCAGCAACATACACTGCTAAGAAAGGCTCAGGGAAGCCTGTTGCTGCACCAAAGTCCAAAGACCAACAACAAGCTCTGAAATCAGATGCACAGGAGAAAGGAGGAAAACCTGAAGTTGATTTGCCAGGTGCGGAAATCGGAAAGGTTAAACTCCGGTTTGCTCCAGAGCCAAGCGGTTATCTTCACATCGGACACGCCAAGGCTGCGCTGCTGAACAAGTACTTCGCCGAGCGATACCAAGGGGAAGTGATTGTGCGTTTTGACGACACAAACCCTGCGAAAGAGAGCACCGAGTTTGTTGATAATCTTGTGAAAGATATTGGCACCTTGGGGATCAAGTACGAGAAGATAACTTACACTTCCGATTACTTTCCTGAGCTGATGGCAATGGCGGAGAAGCTGATGCGTGAGGGCAAGGCTTATGTTGATGACACGCCGAGGGAGGAAATGCAGAAGGAGAGGATGGATGGGATTGATTCGAAATGTAGGAACCATAGCGTGGAGGAGAATCTGAAGCTGTGGCAAGAGATGATTAAGGGGAGTGAGAGAGGATTACAGTGCTGTGTTCGAGGGAAGTTGAACATGCAAGATCCTAACAAAGCGATGAGAGACCCGGTTTACTATCGGTGCAACCCTATGCCTCACCACCGTATAGGTGATAAGTACAAGATCTATCCGACGTATGACTTTGCTTGCCCGTTTGTTGATTCTCTTGAAGGTATAACGCATGCTCTTCGTTCTAGCGAGTATCATGACCGGAATGCTCAGTACTACAAGGTTCTTGAGGACATGGGAATGCGAAGAGTTGAGCTTTACGAATTCAGTAGGTTAAATCTGGTTTACACGCTTCTCAGCAAGCGCAAGCTTCTCTGGTTTGTCCAGCAAGGTTTGGTCACCGGGTGGGATGATCCTCGCTTCCCTACAGTGCAAGGAATCGTTCGTAGAGGTTTGAAAATTGAGGCGCTTATTCAATTCATCCTCGAGCAGGTACAAACCTTTCTTCTTCTTGTGGCTTGTCTCTTCTGAATGTTCTCTAATGATTCTCTTTACGTTTTGCAGGGTGCTTCCAAGAATCTGAACTTGATGGAATGGGACAAGCTTTGGTCTATTAACAAGAAGATCATTGATCCTGTGTGTCCAAGACATACGGCTGTGGTTGAAGAGAGGCGTGTACTGTTGACCTTAACGGACGGTCCAGATGAGCCGTTTGTACGGTTGATACCAAAGCACAAGAAGTTTGAAGGTGCTGGAGAGAAGGCAACCACGTTCACGAAGAGCATTTGGATCGAGGAAGCTGATGCGAGTGCCATCTCTGTTGATGAGGAAGTTACTTTGATGGATTGGGGAAATGCCATTGTTAAAGAGATCACCAAGGACGAGGAGGGTCGTGTCACTGCTTTATCCGGCGTCTTGAATCTCCAAGGATCTGTCAAGACTACAAAGCTGAAGCTCACGTGGCTTCCCAACATTGATGAATTGGTCAAGCTCACGTTAACAGAGTTTGATTATTTGATCACCAAGAAGAAGGTAAAGAATCGGTTTTCTACAGTACATTGTTCTCTCTCTTATGATCACTGACATTTTCTTGTTATTTTGTTTTAATGCAACACAGCTGGAGGAAGACGATGATGTTGCTAACGTTGTGAATCCTTACACGAGGAAGGAAACATCTGCTCTTGGTGATGCCAATATGAGGAATCTGAAGCGTGGAGATGTGATCCAGCTTGAGAGGAAAGGCTATTTCAGATGCGATGTGCCTTTTGCCAAATCGTCGAGTCCCATTGTCTTGTTCTCGATTCCAGATGGAAGGCAACACCAGCCATTGTCAGCCTAATTGATGAACGAAGCACAGAAAAAAAAAACCAAAACTTTATCGATTTTGTTCTCATTTTATGAAAATTCAAAATTGTGTTGAGAATTATCTTTAAAGACAAGAGTTTGTTATCTTTCATAATCATTGCTTAGTTTAAAGATGCAAACTTTTTATCTTTTCTTCTTTGATTCAGTGTTTACAATTTGAGACAAAAAAAGAAGAAAAAGATTGTGTTTTTGTTGTCTCTCTCTCATTTCTTGGGTTGGTATCTGGATTTGATCCTCATGACTTGTTTGGGTTTCATCTGGAATGATCTAGCGAGGATGTCTTCAGGGAGAGCTCCAAAGAGAGAGGACACGAGAGATTGTGTTCCGGGCAATTGGCTGTCGAAAGCTGCAAGTACAGAGGCTGGTGCCTTGGCGACGTTCTTCTGGAAATGAAGAAGTCCTTTGGGGAAGACGAAAACTTCTCCTTTGTTAATGTGTTTGGAGATGAGTTTTCCGGCGGTTGTCACGAAGCCGACGTAGAGCTGACCTTCGAGGACGAAGACGATCTCGGAGGCACGTGGGTGCACGTGAGGTGGGTTAAGACCGTTTGGTGCGTAATCGATGCGGGACATGGAGAGGCCGAGTGTGTTTAGTCCTGGTAGCTTCTCTACGGTGGCTCCGGTTACGACAGCGCCGGTGGAGGAGTTTCCGGTGTTGGCGGCCGCGGCTAAGCCCTGGAAGTAGAAGTTCTCCGGTGTTACTTGTGTTGAGTCCTTGCAAGTGTATCCGTTGACCTTGACCGCTTCATTTGTCGGAATTAAACACAAAAAGAGGTCAAAATTAGGATGTTTCAACAAATTTGAAAAACAAAAGAATTATAAAACAGAATGATTTAGTTTTTTGATATTTCTTCAATTGATTTAATTATCTTAGTGCTGTTGGTAAAGAATGTTTGAAGATTTCAATCCTATTGTTTCCACACCTGCTTTTTGCTTCAATTATTGAATTCGTTATGTCAGATGTAACAACTTATTACAAACTACATTTCTTCTTATTGAGAAAAAAAAAAAATCGAATGATTCAAGATATGCATCAAATGAGAATATGAATCTCATTGCTGTCAAGAAAAAGAAAAGAAAAGAATAGGAAAGTCATTTTGTTTCAAAATGTCACAATTCATATCAAGGTGCTATTTTCTTAATGATATGGACATATTGTCAAGTAGGTAGGGAGAAAAAATTATAATATCCGGTGGAAATTGAAAACTACAAGAAAAACTCTAAAATTTTAAAATAAAGCTTTTGATTATTCCAACGAAGAGTACAGAAAGATCGAAACGTAACCATGAGGCTTTCAAAAACATAAAGTAAAAACTAATTTGAACAAAATATTTCATTGGAGTTACATACCATTGGACAAATCAGCAACACAAAAATCTTGAAGCATGGTGGCTTCCGCGACAGCCACGACAGCGACCAACACGGTAACAACAACAACAAGACGGGTTGCAATATTAGCCATTCTTGTTGTTGTTGTTTAATCTCTGAAAAAAAGTTTGCTTTTGATGAATTTAAACAAGAATAAATTCACGAATAGAGAAGCTTTAAAACTGGTGTTCTTATACATATTTGAGAGGCTTAAATGGTTTATTATTAGGCCAGTTATGAAAGGTTGGGGTTAGGCCTTAAATTAGCCAAAAATAGATTTTTAAGGTTTTAATTGTAAGTTAATATTTGGAGCGGTTGTGATTTAACAGGATTGTTTATTGGTGAGAATAGAGACTTGTAATCTGTGTCTATTAGGCTCTCTAGTTAGTACCGTACGAGGAAACTCACCTAAATTATCTTATCTTCCTGGTAATTAACTAAACTTCCAAGTCACCAAACTCAAATGATTATTTGCATTAATCAATAATAGAAATTGTAAGTTGGGTGGTAATTTCGTTAGAACTCAGCAAGTTTTGTTTTGGTCAAACTGATCATCATTCTACCTAAATAAACAAACCGGAATTATGTCCGAACCTAATTAAACCGGAAGCTGTGTAAAGGCCGACAGATATTGTCCGCTAAAATGTCATTGTCATTGTCTCATTGACTAATGCACAACATATTAATATAACTCAATAAAATTGAATAAAAGAATAAAAATATCAAGTACAAATTGATAGACTTGGAAATGCTAACCATTCAACTAACAAAAAAACAAAAATAATTAATATTAACAAATTCCCCTCTTGAAAGAAATCCTAAGTTCAAGTTGAGTCCTATATTTGGAGTTGTTTTATCAACTAGAAAAATGCCACCAAGAAAAGCTTATTATTCAATAGCTCAAGATGTATCTCCTAAGTTCAAGTTGAGCCCTATATTATACACATTTTACTACAGTGAGTTCGTTGACGCAACAGTTTAGGAGAAAAGACTTAATCGAAGTCAAGTCGCTTTTATTTAGTCGTCAAACTGTTTCAGAGACGATTCTTCTATTAAAGGAAGATGTTGAGAAACAAGAACAATAAGAGACAAAAACTCGGATCCTTCATCTTTCTATATCTCTTTATATGCTTCTGATTTTCCTCTTCTCCATTCATTTCTCAATTTCATAATCCATTTTCTTCCCAATTTATCTCCATCATGACGGTTAAGGTAAACAAACATGTTCATACTACTAATACTGAAAACAAAAATCATGAATCATTCATTCACTCGGTTTTGTTTGTTTTGGTTTTGAGCAGAAAGTAGAGATCAAAGTGGATATCAACTGTGGGAAATGCAAAAATGCAATCATGCAGGCAGTCACAGAGCTAGAAGGTATGATAAAATGAAAAACTTGTTACTAAAATCAGCCGATATATGAGAGAGATTTGAATGCAGGTGTGAATCAGGTTGCACTGGATCAAGAGAAGAGTTTACTAACCGTGGTGGGGACAATGGATCCGGTATGCGTTGTAGGGCAGCTAATGAAGATCAAACAGAAACCAGTAGTAGTCAGTGTTGGACCACCAAAACCTCCTGAGCCCAAAAAGAAGCCAGACTGCACGCTAGAGTGGTGCGGGCCTTACCATCCTTACTACACCCCTCGTGACGTCGTATCAGTTACTACCTATGAAAGCGGAAGCGGCTGCACCATCATGTAATGTAAAGATCTTGTCTGAATCCTCTCTCCATCTCTCTTAGCCATCATGTAAATTCCAGCAAATCTTTAGTCAAGACAGAATTTCTTCTTGTGTTATCATGTTTCATATTCGTTTATCATGTGATGAATATTTGTTATTGGCAACCTGTCCTGTTTTCTGAATAAAGTCTTAATATCGTTACAAAAAGACATGATTAAACCAGGAGACAGATTTTGCATCACAAAGAATTCTGAAATTAGCGTGTAAAATACACAAGCACAAACACTTTCCTTGTCAACATAAAATCCATAATCATAACGTAAAAGAAACCATAACGATGCAAATGAAGTCCAGACTTGACTAATTTCCTACCACTCAGAAAGCAGAGACTAAACACGGTTACTGAAACATTGTAAAACAAACTACTTAGACCTAGGAAAGACATCACAGTTTATTGATCTTTTCCCTAGATCTTTACAGCATAAAGGTACTAACTTATACAGACTTAAAACAACTGGGACTGTGATTTACTTCTTCTTCCTCCCACCACCTCCCTTCGTTTTCTTATTTGCTGCTCCTTTCGCGTTACTCTCTGGGACTTCCTGTAAGCAAGTAAAAAACAGTTCATGAACACCAAATGATCAATGTATACATAGAAACATGTGAAGCAAAAAGTAGAAAGTAATATTGATCCACGGAATCTTAAGAATGGAGGCGCTTAGTCTATGTAAAATAGTTTCCAGCTAAAAAGAACTACAGAAATTATGGCAGATTGATTTTAAATGTTCACCGTGATATTTAGATTCTTGTGCCTATGCCAGCTCCAGCCATTTGGAAAGAAAGGTTCGAAACCGAGGATAGAGAGAACAGCCTAAGGCTAACAATGTTATTGGAGGTGTTGCATCCAAAAGCATGCAGAGAGAACACTTTATTGCTGATAGCTGGTTTATACTGCCGAAGCAAGCATTTGGTACCCTGTGACCCAATTGAGGAATCACCTCAGAGACTACTAGGCATATAAAGTTTACCTAAAGTGTGTAAAATGCACATATATTTCCAATTTTCCATCCACTTGTGAACATTTTAAGCAGCTAATCAGTGCTTATTTAGTACTTAAGATATCGAACATACACGTTCCTATACAAGAAGAAAGGAGATAAGAACTGATGATGAGTCCAACTATATATAAGATTGTAAGAAACAAACCTTTCTCTTAGCAGGAGCGGACGAGGTCGCAACTGGCTTGAAAAAAGACTCCAGCCTGTGAAATGATTCAGACAAAAATGAGTGGAAAGAGAGGTATACGCTAAAATCACCACTAGTTTGTTTAAAAGGTGCAAACCTTCCCTGGGATGACTTGTTCTTTGCAGATTTGATTTTCTCTACAGCCTGTATAAGAAAATCAAATAATCCACAATATTTTGTCAGAATAAACGATTTCACCTATATGGCTTACGGAACAAAGTATGATAATATACCTTGGTTACCCTTTCTACGTTGAATCCATTTTCATTCACCAAAAACTGAACTATGCCCTGGCACAGAAGAAAAAAATAGGCAAGTAAGATAATCTCACCAAGAATCCAGATAATGGGTGGAGCAGAAAAGGAGAGAACTAGGTTTCTACCTCTTCATCTGGAGAGGTCCACTTGATATCAAGCTGCTCTTCGTCAGTTAAGACATCAGGTTCTCTAAAAAGTTTCCGAGCTTCGTTATATGGCCATTCCTCAGGTATTTGGTACCTACATTAAAATACCAAAATGGTAAAAGATCTTTCTCGCAGAATGGCTATTGCTTCTTGGAACAACAGATGTTAAAAGTAAGAGCTCAACAAAGGTGACAGGATGGAGAAATTTGGATTAGATACATATTGACTGAAAGATGCTTCTTAGATATGTGGTTATGGTGATGCATCGCTGAGAGAAATGTTTTCAGCAAAAAGTTAAACCTTTCTTTGTTTATATTTTCGAGTATGGTCTCAATAGATCCATGCTGACGAATGAGCTTTAGCGCAGTCTGCCCTCCAATACCTGTGCCACAAAATGCATATTAGTTTTCAACATTTTAAAAAAGAGAGAGAAAAAAATAAGACAATGTTGATCCATTTCACCCACAGTTGAAAGATATAAAGATATGAGAAAATCTCTAGATACCTCGGATGCTGTCACAATAATCACATCCTGACAATATGCACAAGTCGATGAACTGATCCATGGTAAGTTGAAGCTCTTCTAAAATCTGAAACGAGACCACAAGATCAGATACGATCTCAATTACTTAACACGTAGAAGAATCGATAGTGTGTGTGTGTGTGTGAGAGAGAGAGGGAAACCTTAGCAACATCAAATTCCATGACAGGGATCTTTCTGGAGCTAGGATCCATCAGGTGGCGAAGAAATTTAGGAGCTCCAAAAGTTAAGGAGTCCATATCTTCAGAAGCCACACCATACACCTAAATTAACAGATAGAAGCATATCATAAGGAAACATTGCCGCTGCTAAACTCCACTTGTACAAGATTGAAGACAATGGTCACTCTAAACTGTCAGTCAAACACATGAAAAGAGAACAGAGAAAAAGAATACAGACCTTTCCTAATTTGCAAAGTGCAGCACATTGCGCTTCTGCTTCGGAAGTGGCCTGTATGTAGAAAACCATCAGTCTCTCTTTTCAATTATATCAGAGAAAGACAGAATAAATGGGAGATAATTAGGCTCTGCGGCTTCTGAGCATAAGTACCTCAACAACAGGCACCCCCATAAGTCTTAAGAGTCTCTTGCAGTCGTCATTGTGCTGTTTTGTCACCTGGAGAGTGGGGGATTATACATGTATTAATAAGAGTCCTAGACTCAATTGCTTTGGAAATAGACTGAAAAGAATAGACTACCTTCACAGTTCGTTTACTGTACTTCTCAATGTCCTCTTTGTTTCCTGCCTGTCACCATGGAATAGCTTCTAAAGTTATACTCTTTTGGTAGCAAATTAATAAAAAGTAAGTAACTCCAAAGGCAAGTAAGAGTGACAAACCTCAATTGCACCAGTCAAATCTGCAGTCGCATCGGCTCTCTTGGAGTAACTGAATCAAGAGTAGAATAGGTAAAAAGGTAAAAACACAGTGACAACAGTTCAGAAACTCATGTAAGCTAAAACAAACAACTTGAGCTAAAAAAACCTAAAAAAAATTCTACCGTTTTGCTAGTTCTTGTCTCTTTAACTCTGGGGGCTTTCCATCGAAAACATAGCTGTAGCAAGTATTCAGAACTAAGTTAGCAAAAAGGTAATTGTACAAGGCAAAGCCAGAGGTTTTATAAAAAGAGAATGTGGGAGAAGAACGTTACACAGGCTTAATTCCAGCTTCAAGAAGACGGATTGTACGATTAAACATCCCTTGTAAATGGCTACATGTACAACAACAGAGACAGAAAGCAAATCAGATCAAAGGTTCCAAAAAAGATACAATTTTGGAAACAGAGAGAGAGTAATAATAAGTAACCTAGTGACTTCACCAGCTTCATTCGTGAGCATTTCAGTCCCAGTCCTTCCCACCACAATCTGCGTCAGATCAATTCACAGAATTAACATTACAGAAAGATACACTCTTTAGAGTGGTTAGGTGCTAAATAAAATGGATTTTGAAAAAGTAGGAAGGAACGAACAAGGAATTGGTAAATGCTCATGCTAGCATCAACGGCGATTTTCCGACCGAAATAGCTCTCAAATTTCTGCTCTTTCATGGCATTAGGCGCATTGTCGGCTAGCAGCTTCGTTAAACCCTAAAAAAAATCAGACATTTCCACCGAACAAAAACATCAGCATTAGATCGAATTGAGGAATCACAATCGAAAATCGAAACAATAAGTAATATTTCGGTTCATAGTGAATTCATCAGACCTTGATACCCATGGTGATGACAGAGGAAGCAGCGAATTAGCGAGCGAATGTCTCTTTCTCTCTCTTTCAGGGGACTTTGGTCTCTCAATGGAGCGCCGATGTTTTCCCGCCTCCTCGGCACGTGTGGCCAGGCCTGTTGACCCAATTAAGCCCATTAAAGGATTAAGGCCCATGGGCAATTTCTAAGTAGAGATATCCCTTTTCTTATCCGGTACAGTGCAGAATATTCAGTATGGTTTCAGACTTTCAGCTGTTCAGTTTGATTTTTGAATATTATAATGTAATATTGTAATCCATTAATCCTTTTTTTTATCACTAATCCTTTTTTTGTCGGCAATCCATTAATTGAGATATCACTAAATTTATTTATCAATTTTTTTTGGTTGAAGTACACTGTATTAAGTTGAGATTTATGGAGCAGCAAGGGAAACTATACTTGAGTTGCGAAATTAATAAATATAAAAAGATATGGGATGTTTCATGATCCGTGCATGGGGCAGTGAGTAAAAACCAAAGAAGGAAACGGTGGTGTTATTACGTGATCTTTCTCTAACCTCTCTTGCTTTATTGGTATCATGGTACGTATACATAACGAATATAATCATTCCTTGTGGTGGATATCATTGTTATTGTATAAATGCCGGTGGTGGTACGTGATCATTTTAATATAAAAGTTTACGCTTTAAAACTCAATCACACCGACACGATTCTATGGACAAATATTAATTTCGCCACACGGAAAAGATACAAAGGGAACAAGCAACGGTGCCTATTAATTATAAGTCCATATTTAACCTGCGTTCAACTGTAAGTCTGTAACATCACCATATTCCTTTTACACCACATAAATGAAACCTCTAACCATCGGACCATCGCAAACAAATATTGTAAAGATTATATCTAGAACTTTTCATTTTAGATGACCCTTTTTTATTTAAAATGTCATGTTTAAAAGCTAGGAACCATTGCTTGAAATGTTAAGCAATCCAAACGGTTGGGGTGGCTCATACGCAAATAAAATCGAAAGAAAGGTCTTTCTCACATACAAAAGAAAACAGAGTTGAGTGGAGGATATATAACACCGTACCGTCGAGGGCTGTTTCGTGTTTGTGTTTGGAATAGCGTAACGTAACATGTGCATCGGATTTAGGAATAGCCCCACCACTTTCTTTCTCATTCTCTCCCATCCATTAGTTTCAAATCGGGTTATACAATAAGACATTTAGCTTATCGTTTTTGTTTTTAGTTTTTTTACCCCCCTGAATTATGGCATTTTTTCTAGTTAGTCAAAGAGTTTTTGACTTATTGGCCTTAAATTATTTTGGATGGGGAAACGAGATAGTGTTTCCGGGATCTATTTTCCTGCGCATGATCTTTCGATGCAGAAAATTATTATTTGATGTTAATTTGCCACTCTTTGACAAGATAGTGTTTACGGACTTTGTTCATAATTTGTTATCCTTGATTACTTCAGACTCAATAAAAACAAATGATTGTATTGTTTGAGACCTTTAAAGAATGTTTTAAATCCCTTTAATAAAAAATGAATGTTTTAAATCCAAATGGGTAAGTGGTGTAGTGTTTCATGATTACCGTAATTAACGGTCGTGATTTTGTTGTGCTTCTTGAAAAATCATTAGACAGATAGATAGTTAGGTGTGGGAAGAAAAAATCATAGATAACTTGTCATTATTTTGTCAACCACCACAGTAAAACCTCTATAAAGTAATAACGTTGGAACTGTGATATTTTATTACTTTAACGAGATTATTAATTTATCGAGAGATAATTAGACCAAAAACTTAATTCGGGACTCAAAAATTCTATTTATTTATCGAGGTATTATTTTATCGAGTATTACTTTATAGAGGTTCTACTGCATATCACAATTAAAATTATTGATTGATTTAAATAATATTATTTTCTAACTCGTAATTTAGAAAAATAAAAAAAACACATTCTTTTATTTTTGGTAGATATCATATCATAATTTGTATTTAGTTGTATTGTATGGTTACCTCTTTTGTTTGATAATGTGTGTTTCAACTTTCAAGTATGAACCACTTTTTTTTGTAAAGATGGTCGCATTGTCTTAATTAAGAATATTATTATAACATTATAGTATTAATCAAATAATTAAGAAAACCAAGGAGGTAATGAGATTCCAAACGTGAATCCAGCCATGAGACCTTTATTATTTTTTAACACAGCCTTCTTCTTCACTCACTTCTTCACTGCTCTGCTCTGTGCCTCTGTCTCTTTCTTCTTCTTCCTCATTAAAAGCTGAACACAAAGATCTTTTCTTTCTCTATCACATGCAAGTGTCTGCATTTGTTTGAGAAATCTTTTTAAATACTCTTCCTTTTTTCTACTCTAAGCATTCCCGGCTCTTAGAGAAAAAGAGCAAGAGAAATGAGGAAGCTTTTCTTGTTAGGGTTTATAGTCGCAGGACTGATTCTGGGGACTGAGGCAAATGGGTACTCAGAGTTCAATGTCACAGATTTAGACCGCATTGAGGAATTAGAGTATGGTTTCTCCAAATTTAGCTCCAATTTCAATCCTTTAATGGTCGGCCTCACACTTATCCGAGGAGCTGGTGCCAAAGGAGCTGGTACTCTCTCTCTCTGCTTTACTTCAATTCATTTACACAAAATGTGGTTTTTGTTTGTTTGTTTATATTACATCTCCAGTCCAGTGACATTCTCAGATTTAAACAGAGTCTTGTATGACATAATATAAATATAATTCATGTGTCTTAGGTTGTTGCATTTTACGGTAAGCTACTTTCTGAGTTTAGAATGTGAAGCACATTGTGTATTTGCATAAGGCATCAATATTATGTCCTGGAAAAAAAAAAGAGTAAAAACAGAACAGTGTTCTGAATCTTAAGATCTGTGAAAGATAAATCTTGTTTTGTGTCTTAATTTATTTACAGTTTGTTTGGATGGAACATTGCCTGGATATCACTTACATCGTGGACATGGATCCGGGGCCAATAGCTGGCTAATTCAATTAGAGGTTAGCAAAGAATAAGCAAAGCTTCTGGTTTTAAGTCTTGTTCTGTTTCAAGATTCTGAAATGTGTGTGTGTGTGAAATTGTAAAATGTGGAAAGGGAGGAGGATGGTGTGACAACATAAGGAACTGTGTATACAGAAAGAAGAGTCGTCGTGGATCCTCTAACTATATGGAGAAACAGATTCAGTTTACAGGAATACTTAGCAACAAAGCTCAAGAAAATCCAGGCAAGGTTTTTATCAGTAAATTTTTTGAAGAAACAACTAGCAATTTTTTTTACATTTCTTCTTAATGTCAATCGTCTATTTTTTCAGACTTTTTCAACTGGAATAGAGTGAAGCTTCGTTACTGTGATGGTGCTTCCTTCAGTGGAGATAGCCAAAACCAGGTTTGCATTGATATTGTTTGTTTCAAGAAACGAACAACTTTGTCAAAGAGATCATACATTCTCTTAAACATGATTTTCTTTTTGTGTTTTCAGGCTGCAGGGCTTCAGTTTAGAGGAGAGAGGATATGGAGAGCCGCAATGGACGATTTGAAATCAAAGGGAATGCGAAATGCCAAACAGGTGTTTTTTCAGTTTTCACCTAGTCCTTGCTTGCTTGCTTTAGAGTCTTATCTTTACACTGATCTAACTTGTGTAATACTCTTCAGGCACTTCTGTCTGGATGCTCTGCAGGAGGTCTCGCAGTGATTCTACGCTGTGATGAATTCAGAAACTTGTTTTCAAGATATACCAAAGTCAAGTGCCTAAGTGATGCAGGCTTGTTCATGGACACGTAAGTTAAAAGCCTCTTTACTAACTCAATGGTCAAATGTCTCAGATAGACTTAGTCCATGTTATTGACTGGCTTTTTGTTTCTTTGATTAAAGGCCTGATGTGTCCGGTGGCCACACCATCAGGAATCTATATAACGGCGTTGTGCAGTTGCAGGGAGTTAAGAACAATCTGCCACATAGATGCACAAACCATCTGAATCCAACTTCTGTAAGCTCTTCCTCCTTCAGGCCATTCTCTTTTGATTACAGGAAGAACAAACACTGACCCATTTAATTTGTCTTTGAATTGGGGACAGTGTTTCTTCCCTCAAAACTTGATCAGTAAGATGAATACTCCTCTCTTTATTGTCAATGCAGCTTATGATATTTGGCAGGTAACAAATTCTTCTTCTTCTTCTTCTTCTCCATGTTGAAACTCCCATGTTTTATGCTAACAGAGATTGTTAATAAGAACCTTTTATGTTTGTTTTTACAGATTCAAAGCAGTATCGCACCGCCAAGTGCAGATCCTAGTGGTTATTGGCATGAATGCAGATTAAACCATGGAAGATGCACTCCAGCACAGATCCGGTTCTTGCAAGGTCGAATCATCTTCAAATTCCAAATTGTTTTTTTGGTTTAATGGCATTTTCTTTAACCTGGTGACTCTTAATGCTCCTTGTATAACAGGGTTTAGAGAACAGATGTTGAATGCTGTGAGGGGATTCTCGAATTCAAGAAAGAACGGTTTGTTTATAAACTCTTGTTTTGCTCATTGCCAAACCGAAAGGCAAGACACTTGGTTCGCCGATGATTCTCCTGTTATCCACAAAAAGGTAACCACTATTCACTACCTCTATGTTCATTTGCCTTGAGATGCCTCTACTGTTTTAAACGTCAATTTATGCGTTTGCGTTTACATGCTACATTTCCTTTTTGAAGTTGACATGTTTTTAAATATTCCATTTTGTCATAGAACATGTTGCAAACTGACAATGAAAACACTAAACACAGATGAAAAGTTCTGTTTTTCACTTTTTCTTTTGTGTTAGCAACTAGCAAACACTAATCGGTTCTTTAACTTTGTGAAACTGCGGTTAGGCGGTGGCCATAGCGGTTGGAGACTGGTATTTCGATAGAGCGGAAGTGAAGCTGATAGATTGTCCGTACCCGTGTGATAGGAGCTGCCACAATCTGGTCTTCAGATGAATGATCTTCTCATTATTTTTATAGATATACGAAGTAGAAGTGAAACAAATGTTTCATTTCTATCATATCTCAGTGATCTTGTTGTATTTGTATTATTTCGTACGTACCAATTCCTCATTGGAAAAGAAAGGTTTTCCTAAAGAGATTGAGATATAATGAAGATAAGGCTTTTCTTTTTTCTTCAACTATTGTGTTTGCAACAAGTTTGATAATAATTTTACATTTTAATCTGACATATCCGACACGGTTTTTCACTTTTCAGGCTCGTCGGATTATTTTTTGGTCGATTTAAAGTTAAAGTTGAATGTGAAAAAACTTACTTTGTGACGCATTAACATTGGTTTGAAGCCTTCAAATACGTTTGTCTGAAAATGCGTTTTTAAGAAGGAAGTTCCATTGAAAGATTTCTAAGATCTTTCAAGAAGTTGCAATTTATAGATATATTTAATTCGTTGCATTGTAACCAAAACAGTTTTGATAGAATTATATGAAAAGTTTTATTATAATAAGAAACTGGTAAGACTTGTTTATCTTTTGGTCAAAAACTAGTAACGCTTATTGCCAAATAAAAAGAGGAACTAGTGTAAAAGTTTGTAAAACAACCACACGTTTTAAATATTAAGTTCCACAGGTTGATAATGCAACTTTATAATATTTTCTTGACAGAGCCATCATCGTTGTCTTTATCATTAAGCTCGTTTTAGGTTTTACGTTATCGACTTATCGTTATCTCAATATATTAGAACGACAACGATCCTTTTGAAAAATCTCATCCAAACCGAATTCAGTAAATATATAGTATATGTACATGCTCGTTTATTTTAAAGACAAGTTGAGAAATTTTATAAACAAGAGCGATCGAATAAATACAATGGAGCATTGGTGATATTTTTTGTTATTGTAATATAGAAATGAAAGTTATGATTGAAGTAGGGCCTCAATTATTTTGGCTCACATGCAAATTATGAGGTGTAAGGATAAAAAATGCCTTTTTTTTATAAGTCTTCAAACACAAATGATCAACTCATAAACGTTTGCTTTCGAAAATTCTAGAGAATCGTTTGTATTTATATTCTCATTCAACAATCGACATTGGAGGGATATGTTTACTTGGTTCGTACAATATCGCCGTATCGGTTTGTCTCTATTCACAATATGAAACTAGCTAGACATGTAAACTACTATTAAACGATAATTCTGTATAGTTTATTACAAATTTCATTTCAAAAAACTATCTAGACTTAAAAGATATCATCATAAGTTTGAGGAATTGATATGCCTTATCGATTAAAATAGAGAGAAAGCCATATTATAAGCGTCCATCAATCTAATAGTAGCCGACAATATATGTATTTATGTAAGTTACTGTCATCTCTTCTTTTGATTTTTGGCTTACAAAAAACTATATAATTGCTCACAGAGTCACATCATTTCATCAGGCTCGATACTCACATATCCAATAAGTCCATGATCATGACCATCATACCATATAATGATATAAAGGCTATAACATGTCAAAATTACCACCAATACACATATTTACATACTTTTCTAAACCGATTAGTTAGATTGGGTTAAACCGTTTTAACCGAAAATTCATCCTACATGAGATCATACTTTTTCCTTTAACAAAAATTAAAATCTTTCACGTAACGACATTTGTTTCTTTAAAAAACAAAAATTCAAAGTTTGCTTGCTCTCTATATCTCTTGCATGGCTTTTCCAAGTTATGAACACTAGATGTGTCAGCAAAAGGGCCACTTCCTCTGCAAGCATAGAACTTTTGGTCCACCTAAAAAAACAATAGAAAAACAACACCAACTCAAAAGCTGCCCTCGTGTGAATTATATTGGGATATTGTCAGAAGAGTACACACCTTCGATTTTCGTATTTCACCACCTTACAAGATCAAGGGTCCCTTCTTCTACACGCATGTCGTATTTCTTTTTTTGGTAAACGATGATCGTAAACCCGAATCTGCACTAATTTGTGGAACTTGTAAGTGCATGCATGTTATGTTAATTCCTTAATAAGAAGCTAAGAAATGATCACATGTATTTATTCATTACTAGTGGTTGGACATAGTGTTCTTTCTTTGTTTTACATGTACTCTATTTAAAAAAATATTCTGAATTTATTTTAACTCTTAAAAATGTGGAACATATACTAATCAATGGTTAAGTGTATTTACACCATATTGTGGCCGGTTTCAATCCTACAAAAAATATACATGCATTTCTTATGGATGGAAGATGCAAACGTTTCCGGGGATTTCACAATGATTGGAGCACCAAAGAATTATTCGTCACTAAATTTTCACCACTACCTAGTAGAATATCAACCATAGCGATTCTTAATTATGGAACATATATTACATCTTTCATGTCATTTTCAAAACTGTGGGAAATCGATGTCTGAGAAGTAAAAACAATAATGAGTCTGAGAACTGATCTCAAGTGAAGGCACATCTCTCTCTGTAAAGGAGACAGCGATGGACTTCCATTCTAAGATGAATTGTCCCTTTTGTAAATTTTCTCATCTATTTATTACTAGTTGATAGATTATCTCCCATGGACCCATACCACAAAACATTTACGAACAGTACTAATTTTAAACAAATTTCATCTATAATGTAATTTACTCGTTCGGAAATTATTTTATAAAGCTTAGAAACATGAAAAATAATTTTAATTCGGTGTATATTTCTAAAGTTGTATATCTAAAATCAAAATATATATTTTTAAATATGGAATATAACACTAGTGTTAAATCACGCATGCATCTTTTTGTCCGGAATCCTTTTCCGAAGAAGTCTCCACTCCAACTCAGGATCTAGTAGCCTCTCCTTGCCTATATTAAAAACAAAACTATATATATCCCTCGACCTGGACATGTCTACTTTATTTTATTTATTTTTTGTTGAGTACTTCTTCCTAAGTAAAAACGTAATATATAGATGTAATTATGTAAATTAAAAGAATATATGAAACTCTGTTATAAGGTCAAAGTCATAGAGTTTAGGCAAGGAGAGGAAAAATGGAATTACATCTTACATCTTAGCACAGAAACAAAAATACACGACCATAAAATTTACTCAACCAAAACAACATATATACTCAGGACTGTATATACTTACACACATGCATGCAGAACATATTCTATATATAAATGTATCATGTATGTATCAATCAGATAAACTCCGGACCGTGAATGTGAACAGAAAATGAAGAAATACTGATTAGACTCTCTCTAACACATGTTACTAATCTAAAGGCTCTGATCAAACACCATGTTATTAAGCTTTTGTAGGTTTTTACCGTACACTTCCGCGTCAGCATCATGTGGTAATGTTACAGCTTCTTGGTTTGGTGATGACGCGGATGATGTTGATTGCCAGTAGTATTTGGCTATGTCCGGCTTCACTTCTGCTTCTAAACCAGTTTCTGAGCTTTGGTTATGTTCTGTGTAATGAAGAATCTCTGATGCCCATGACTTCACGTCTTGATGATTATGATGATGATCCACTACGAGATTATTATTACTATAACTGTTGTTGCTGTTCACGATTTGTCTAGCTTCTGTGTATTGATTACCAAAGAAGGCACTGTAGATACTGTTGCTCTGAGATGGAACTGTGTTGTTGCAGTAGTTCACTTCCCAGTTGTTTGGAACAAGATTGAAGTTTGAAGTCATTGGTGACGTAGACATTGAAGAGATCAAAGAGACGATCTGGTCTGAAACCGTTGAAGTAGTACTTGAATTAAAGCAAAACGCAGCGTTTTGATTACTTGCAGCCGTTGCCGGGAACCACCACGGACCTGGTTGCGATGAGACGACCATGGACTGATCACACCGGTTGTTTATCGAACCCGTTGACTTTACTACTTCTGAAGTAATCGATGACGTCAGCTTCTGGTCTATGACGTTAAGAGATTGAAGGTCGCTTATAAAGGGTTTATGTGTTGTTGGGTCAATGCCTTTTCTTCTCAGCTTCTTCTTAAGACACGAGTTCCAAAAGTTCTTGATTTCGTTGTCTGTTCTTCCGGGTAACCGAGTTGCGATCTGAGACCATCTACACAATTCAAGACAGATAAGAATATAAAAACAAAACTTTCAAGAACTACATTATGTATTCAAAACTATATAAATATGTCGCTAATTAATAAAAACCTGTTGCCTAACGCAGCATGGAGCTCCATGATCAAGCTCTCTTCGTCTTGAGAGAAAGCTCCTCTCTTTAAGTCTGGTCTCAAATAGTTTATCCACCTAAGCCTACAGCTTTTTCCACATCTCTGTAAACCTATATGATCATATATATCAACCAATGCATATATTTAAACATTATAAAAGAGATAATACAAATCTTGAACTTTATAAAGATAAGAGAACATGGGTATCATCAAACCTGCGAGTTTAGGGACAGAACTCCAACAACCATGACCATGTCTAGTTATGTAATTGAGAAGCTTCTCATCTTCTTCAGGAGACCAAAGGCCTTTTCTTAGCTTTTGCTTGTAACAACAAGAATGTCTTCCCATTTTGTATATGTAGCGATTGATTTATTAGAGTTTGAAGAAGCAAGAAGCTATAGATCGTTGCGGAGCGATTGGGAGTTTTATGAGTTATGGTCTGTGAAGGTTCTTTAAGGTTGAAGAGAAAGCGAGAAGATGGAGAAATTATTATAAAATGAGAGAAAAAGTGATTGGCGATTTTCTGGTGTAAACACTTTTGTTTTATAATCGCTGGGTGAATTAATTGACACCTTTTATGGGACCACCCTATATAGAAGAATCACGACTATGAACTAAAAAACCTACTTAATAATTATTTGATTCTTGTACAGAATAGAAAGAAATCGTGGTTAATACTTTAGACATAACACTCGTAAATTATTGTTACTTTTTCTTGAAAGCTAGATAAATAATGACAACATTTACTGAAAAAATAAACTTAAGAAAAAGAGAGCATTACTTTGTCGATATTTTTATCTAGATGTTAAAGACGGATGGTATAAAATGTGATGATTAAAATATAAGAGAGAAACTTAATTCAGGGATGATTAGTATACAGTCAAACCTCTATAAAACAATAATGTTGGGACTTTGAAATTTTATTATCTTATAGAGTTATTATTTTATCGATAAAACAATAATTATTATTTTATAGAAATATTCTATCAAAAACAAGAAACTTTATAGAAATATATTTTTCACTTTTTTATTCAAATTTTCCTTATACTTTGTTATTTACATATTTCATGCTCAGAAGTTCAAAATCTAGAAGAAATTATGTCTAATGTTCTTAATGGTGAAGATGAAGTTGAAGATGATGAGGAAGGACATGTGCAAGTAGTTAAAGCAATTGTGGCTTCGAGAACTCTTCACAACTTTTGGCTGCATGTTGAGAATACACCACAGAAATTGTAGATGCAATAAGAAAAATTCGAGATGAGCTCCAACGGGAATCCAACTTTCAGAAAAGACAAACTACATTGGAGTCATATTTTACTAAATTGTCTTAGATATATATGCCTTAGTTTTATAATTATTATCTTAGCTTATTGTTGGGACTATATTTTTACATAGGAGTTTCAAAAATATTATTGTCTTATCATCTTATCGCATTATGCTATTTTTTACATTGGCCCGAGTTGGGACCGGAGAAAATTATTATCTTATAGTGTTTATTGTTTTATCGAGTATTGTTTTATAGAGGTTCTACTGTATTCTAGTTATAATCATTTCCTAAGTTTGCGTATCAAGATTTAAGTTTTTTTATACATCCACTATAAATATTACGAAAGATTGGTTTCAAAACCTAAAAAGAAAATAAAACTATGACCCGAAATTCGGAATTTCCTTATTAGCAAAAATAAAATAAAAATAAAGGGGAAGCCATCGGTCAACAACAGACTCATTTCCATGAAAGCATTGTACGAATCAATATTTAGTGTCCCCTCAAAAATACGATTTTTTTTTTGTTGACAAAGAAATTTAGTGTTTTGGTACTATTTATTTAACTTTTCTCACTTTGATCTCAAAGGAGACACCTTGATGTCCTGAGAATGTAAAGATCTTCAATTTAAGTACGCAAAGTGATGGTGGAAAAGCCGTTAATGTTTCCACTATATGCAATAATTTGTTCGCGTATGTAACTAATAGTCTTATTTCTATAGACAGTAATAGTAATAGTTTTCGGCTTGTAACTACATAGTAAGCTTTCTTTGATCTTATATTTGATGATGTTGATCTAGCATGTCAAGAAAAAAAATTAGTTAAGTTTGATTAATTTCGAGCTTGTTTCTACGCGAGAGCAAGAAGTGTTTAGAAACGTATATTATGATAGCATATGCGTTCTCATTATTATACTATAGGAAAAATCATTTTTTGTTGTTGTAAATAGTATCATGATTAGCTTAAAACAAATGTTTTTATATATAAGCTAGTAGCTTAAGAAATTATTAAATCATCAGCATAATTGAAGAATATCGTTACAACGAAAAAAACACTCAATCCCTTGTATATCCAACCTGTCTCCTCTGACATGTTGTTAGATGAAGAAATCTCATAGTTTACCTCAATCTTATCATACCGTGACGAATGATATACTATCATTTCAATTGAGATGTGAATTTTTTTGTATGTATGTATATAAACCGGCTTATAATAGTACATTTTTAAAACGTACCGAGCTGTGTATTTGGCTGGTTTCAGTGACACTTACTTTTGTCACAAATGTCAAACAATCAAAGGGACAATCAAACCTAATTAACTATATATTGAGATTTTCGTGTTTATTTCACAAATTTTTTGTCTTAAAAAAAAAAAAAACAGTAATGAGAAATGCATATAATTAAGCCGCCGATGCCAACCTTGTTTGTCGTTCTCCAGTTATATTAAATCATCTTTCTTTTAGCGTAAGTCGAAATGGACTTACAATTGGTTGTAGAAACTACAAAGTATATATTAAATGTTGATGTGCATAGAAAGTCACGGTGATGTTTTGTATAGTTTCTAATGGAAATACAAAAAGAATCGCCGCCTTCCAAATGATTGATCATTTAAAATTTTTAAGTTGGAGAGAGAGGTTGACGTTGACTTGGGTTCTATCATCGAGAAGCCATGTTCATGAGAATAGGAGTTTCCTCTTTCAAGGTTCCTAGACATGAAAGTATACGGACGAACAGAGGTGAAAGATCAGTAGCTATACAAACAAGAAGAAGACAAAAACAAAAGAAAAAAGAGATATTTAGGTCAAATGTTTGGGCATCAAATAGCCGTATATGGTCCAACAGTTTTGCTATATCGATCGGTCAAATAGCGACATTACGAGAAAATGAGCTGTAGTTAATCATGCAATCTGTTTGGAGGAAAAAAGTAGCTAGGTTTTAGGCCCAATGCACTGATCATTTAGCTTATCACACTGACAATAATTTATCAAAAATCAAAATATATACGGATTTGGCTCATCTTCAAGACTCGATGGGATTAGTACAAAACAAAAAAAATGGAAGGATGCAAGTGATCATAAACTTTCGTAGATCCATATGTTTTTTTTTAGTATATTATATTCATAATGTTGTACAAACATTCTAATTGTTGCGAAATTCTGTATCTGCAAAATGAAGAGTTTAATGTTGGATGGTAGCAAAAGAAGAGAAAAAATTGGATGCAAAATCAAATCAATAATTGCTGCAATACACTTAACTAAACTTTAACATTCAAAACCAACATGCATGCCAATGACTCAGTAGCTACTTGTTTCCAAAAACTCATAAATAGTTCAAAAAAAAAATTGTAAAAATGAAGACGAATAAAGAGGCCGAAATTAAAGTGAGAGAGCATCATTTTGTAGTAGAATGATGATTGCAAAAGTGGGACAAAAACAGAAAATTCATGATTTGGTCACAAGAATATATATATTTCCTTGTTCTAAGTACCAAAAAAGCTTTGCTTAGAGAAGCAATACTATACGAAAGTAGCGAAGAGAGAGATAGTTGAAACATCACTCTCATCTCAACTCCAATTCCAAAATTTGAGTGGCACCACGCTTTTGTTTCCTCGTATTTTTCATGAATACTACTATTGTTTCATCTGCTTAGCGTAATTATTAATGTACAGCCTTCGTTTGTTTTTATCTGCAGAGGCAGTTTTTGTTTTACGTAGAAGTTTTATTTTGAAGTAAATATTGTTCTGACTTCTGAGGTACTATGTATTGATATTATCACTTTTCAAGCTTCCACATCGTGGAAGTTTCAACTGAATCACAACTAATTCATATAGCTGACATAATGCCACGCCACTAAGACAAAGATAGCCATTCGCCGACGGAGAGAGATTAGCAGAGGTTAGTGTCATCATTACGTTTACTGATTCACATTATGTCCCAAAACGCCGAAATCAAAATAACCATTAAACACGATAAGTGATGATCGCTTCTTTTGTTTTCACGGAGGTTAAGTAATTATTTGTAATAATAATCTCCCACTAAAGAAAACCATTCAATTAGAGTTTATTTTTCTTCATTTTTTAATATGAAAAAGGTAATCGACTTTACTTGAATTGAGTACATATAATGAAATAAACAATTCTCGTATCTTTTGGAAAATTGGGTCCACATTAACGGAATCCTTAAAATGATTTTGAGTTTAGTTAAATAAACAGTTCTACTACCTCTCTATAATTCTAACAAATTATTTTTCTTTTCCAAGCTCCCAACTGATTCAGGGAATTTTGTTATGTCTCTGCAATGGTATAAATCATTCTTTAGTTCTAAGCAAAGCAAAAGCAATGATTAGAAAGTTTAAAGAGCAGTTTTGAGATTTAACGGCACAATTAAAATGAAATAAAGTTAGAAAGATATTTTTAAGGAGGTGACATGGATTTTCAAAAGATAAAAAGAAGTAATAATAAAAAGGGATTTTGTCTAGTTGAAAAGTATGACCCATGATCTTACTCATGCATAATTACATTAAGTAGGACCTTAACTTATTTTCCACATCTTTTTTCTTTTAATAATTTTTTCCTAATGGAGTTCTTGTTTTACATATTTGCATCCATATAGATAGAATCATAGAACTCATATGACTGTTTTGGTTTAGTAGAAACAAACATTCCCATGCACCAGTTTTAAGACTTCGAAAATTTGGGTAACTAATTTGTCATTCTACCTACTACCTAGGTTTATTACTTCATTGAGTCAAATTGACTTATTATTGCAGTCGGTGTATTTATGAACGTTTTTTTAATCTTCAAGAGAACAAATTCTAAAGGAGCTAAAGATTATAGCAATTATGAAAAGGTATTTTGTCTGGTTGAAAAACATGAGCCATCAAAAGAAAGATTACATGATGTGTTTGGTGATTAATTAAGTGGGCGAAATAGGAGAAATAATAGTCAATCTCTGATTAGCCACACTCTTCATTAGTTAATTCTTTAATTGACATCCTCACTTTCTTAAACCTTCCCATCACTCTCTCGTTTTTCTTCTGCAAGTGTATATATGTCTCAATTATAGGGATCACACACTCCTTTCTCCAGTCTAATCTCTCTTTTTCTTTCCTTTAATTATCTTCCAATATAATTATGCATATTTGATACGTGGCAGCCCCTGGTTTGTCACCTTTCCCAAATTTTAATGCATTAATTTTAGTGAATTCGCACATACATTATAGCATTAGTCTAGTGGTCACACTCACTCATAGGAAAAAACAAATTGTTTCGTTTGTAAAAAAGTTGTCAATTCTGGGAAAAGATCTAAAAGCCCAATGGGCTTTACAAACGATCCAATGGAGTCACGTGGTCTCGAGAGCCCAATAGATTATATGTAGGCACATGTAGGCTGATCAGAGACGCCACTCGTGATGTTTCGAGGTGACTCTTGTACTCGCGATGAATTCTCCATATCTATAGTGTATTTACAAAGTTTACAAAGTAACAAGGATTGGTTCTAATTGGTATTATGAGAGTGATACAAATTTACAAAGGCCTCAAAAGTGGGTAATCTTCAAGTAACTCCCTTTCTGACAAAGCGTCGTTGACGTTCTGTGGTGTCCACAATACTTCTACTGCCTGCAACAACATTTTACTTTGCATCTTTCATTTCTGCAAAGACTTTAAAACCATGCAACTTTTTATCTATACGGAGAGAGACTTACCATTATTTTGTTTCTGGGTATGGACCCGAGTTTCTGTAACGCCTCTTTAAGATCCACAGTTCCGTTTATTGGCGGCAGTTTATGTATACCTTCTGCAGCCACCAAGATGGTTACCTGAACGAGAACATGTACAAGAGACTCTGTTAACGTATTACAAAACTAATGTTGCCGTTTTAACTTTGGAGTTTTTTCAAAGTGTACCACAATATATTCGTTGCTGAAACCGGTAGCTGTGCGAATCTTGGAGCTTTGTCTCTTGATGCTATTGACATTAACAAGCGTCTCTTCATCGAATTTTCCTCGTTCTTCAATGGAGAGTTGGTTAAATCGCTTCTCTCCGTCTTCTATACTCCGCTTCACATCAACCTGGAAAGCATGACGAAAATCAGAGTGGTTAGGTTCTGCATCCAACCAAGAATTACTGTCAACAAGGCTAAAATGGTGAATACAGATCATATAGAGCGGACTTACTGATGAATAACAAGAGATGCAATAGTCTGGGTGCCTCAGCAAAGCCAATGTTGCCTCTGTAAGTTGCAGAAAAAAAAGAACCATTACAATCACACATGTCACAGGAAAAAGACAGATGGAGATAGATTGATGAGGAATAAGTGTTACCGGTTAAAACATAACTCAGACCCTCTGAGGTGGATGTATCCGCACTTTCAGCAAGGCGATTGAAATCTTGTTGTAGTGTCCTCCCCAAACCAAGCAATCCCACCTGAAAGGTTACATATACAAATTAGAACAATTCATATATGGAAATAAAATCCCTTGTATGGCTAGTTACACAAATATGAATTAGCCTTGATGGACTATATAACAAAGCTATACAGCAATCGTAACTTGTATAGCTAAATGAGAATCTGCAATCATGATTATATTGCGAAAACTCTATTCAGATTTCTGCAATGAAATCATTCTGACTATACAATTGAGGTCACCTGTAGTTTAAGGACGGTAGTTTTCTGAGTAGCGGTTAAAACGCCATCTTGTGATTGTGAACGGTCTGAGAGGAATCCAGAAACCAAAACAAAGGCTGCGAAACCCGCCAGAATCAGAGAGAAGCTCGAAAACCCACCAAACCCGTACCCAAGACCAACCGCCGGACCAACATACAGACCTCCACCGAACGGCGACGGTCCTTGGTACGGAGCAGAGTATCTCATACTCGGCTCCGATGTTCTCGGCGCAGAATAAGAGTAAGAAGATGAGCTCCGAGACCTTGACGAGAAGGCGTTACCGCCAATTCTACCACCGGAAGCAGCCAAGGCCCAGCTAGGATCGTAGAACAACAGCAGACCGAGTAAAACCGCGGCTATTGCCGGTTTCTTCAGCGAATCTATCGTTTTCTTCACCTGAACCGCGATTTGGTCAAAAGAATTCTTCCATATCTGAGCAGGAGCCGATTCGGGTCTCACATCACCATCCGATGGTTTGTAATTTAAGGTGATTTGGAGACGAACGTAGTTTGATTTCCGTTGAGGTTTTGAGCAGAAAAGAGCAATACGATCATGGCACCGCCGGTGCGTGTATGAGAATGGCGGATTCCATTTAAACGGAGTTAATTCGAGCAAGGAACAAGAAGACGCCATTTTTGATACACCCCTGAATCTTACCAGAAGAAGAAGATAGAGAAGAGTTTGAGGTGAGAAGAGGAAGAAGATAAATTGGCTGATCAAGAGCTTGTGTGAATTGTGATTATCTGATTACAGGCTAGAAGACGAGCTAAACTAAATGGGCCTCGACAACATTCTAAAACTGAAGCCCAAATTAGGCTCATAACAAACATTCTTTCTTTAATACTTCCTCCGTTTCAAAATACTTGTCATTCTAGCCTTATTTTTTTTATTCAAAATAGTTGTCGTTCTCACTTTCCAATGCAAAATTTAATATTAAATACCTAGTTTAACCTTGATCTAATGAAGAATACTATAGTCAATTTGCTTTTTAAGGGTATAATAAAATTTTTAATCTATTTTATTAATATACGTAAAATTTCCTAAAACGATAAGTAAAAAGAAACGGAGGGAGTATGAGTTTAAGTTACGCACCACAATCATCAGATAATGGGAATAAGATACGAAGTAAAGAAATCACAAGTTAAAAAGCTTTAGTATTATGCTTTAATGATAAAGATAAGTAAAACACTTCAAGCTGGTCTGACTCTTCTAATTTGCCAAAAAGAAATAAATAAGTTAACATTGATATTCGGAGGATTTCATTGATATTCGGCAGCCTTGATCTTGAATTCTTCGAGCAAATCCTCAATGCTCTTCACCGCGTGAGCTGGACTGTCTCTTATCATAACACTCACCTGAAATTGTCGAGTCAAACAATCTTTAAAAATGTTCATACAAAACTAGTTAATTAAGATATACTATGTCAATAACTAACCTTTCCTGTAGCAGCTTCGTTTTCACCAACTACCAGTATGTAGTTGTACTGCGCCATCTGAGCTTCTCGCATCTACACAAACCGCAATCGTCAATTTCAGGAATCACAAGCCAACCACATAACAAAAAGCAGAACATTAACCCTCAAAATTGTTACCTTTTTATCGATCTTTCTGTCTGTTATGTCCGCATCAACATAGTACCCAGCTTCATGGATTTTGTTTTTCACCTGAGACAAAAAAAAAAGAAAAGCCAGAGATTAGACGCCTGCAAATAAATTGATAAGAAGCACAGGAGCTCACTAAAGAATGCAGCCACGAGTGTAACCTGTTTTGCATATTCCTCGGATTTCTTTGATATAGGGCAAACTATGGCCTGGCGCGGACTAAGCCAGAAGGGCAATTTTCCATTGTAATGCTCCAACAATATGGCACGTTCCACAGATCCCATCACAGGTCTCAGCCTATTTGAAAGAAGTTGAAAATCAAGCTGACAAGAACCCTAGGAATAGCAAACACTAAACCTAGATTGAATTCAAACTTGAAGAGAAAATTCTTGAAATCCACCAGATTAGAAAAGCCCAATATTTTGATTAATTAGAATAACTAGGTTTGAAGCCCCGCGCAAGCGCGGGGTTGTTTGCAATGGTTTTGTTTATACTTTATCTCACATCGTGCGTCCTTTTATTTTATTTTATTAGGATGTTAACACCCCACTTTATCTCGAATTTTCTATTTCTAACATTTTAGCATATTATAAATATTATGTTTGTTTACTTTTGTTAGACTATAAACATGCATATGTATAATTTGACTCAGCGTTAAAATTTGTAAGTATATTGTAAAATCGCATTTGCACCGAAATAGGATGAAAAAAATATATATATACTTTTATACATATCTACTTTGTTGTGGTAGCATATGAGCCTCATGACCATTGATTGTTTTCTATTATGTTAGTTTTGTAATTGAATATATTTGGAAACAAACATATCACAATCCTTAAAACTTTCATGTTTTTCACTGCAATTAAATTTACATATAAAAACTTGACTTCTATTTGTTTAAAAAAGCAAACTCTAACTCTAATTTCTCATTGGTTTTTTATTATCTTAATTAATTTATATTCAACTTTTTAACTTGTGAACACATTATAACATTTTGAAGTAGGATAAATTCTTTTAATAAAAAGGTAAATATATACCATTTCAAGATAAATATATTTTTACTTATATCCAAACTTTTTGATAACTTTTAACATCAAGTTATCACATACTTTATATTAATTAAGTAATTTAGTTGTGTATTTTTCTTAGTTTTATTTATATTTAAAAATATAAATATAGGTAAAGAAATATGAATAGTCATGTATTAAATATTTTAAAAACAATTTAATGAATTTTTTTGGCTGATGTGGATAGCCTAGATGGAGAGAGGAAACTCTCCTATTATATATAAGACTAGTAGAGTACCCGCACGTTTGTGCGGTGTGACGTTGTTGTTTTGTGTAGAAAATTTAAACCCTAAATCCGAACCCGACAAAAAACCCTAATCAAAAAATTTAAAAACCCAAACTTTTTTAATAGGTCTAAACATGAAAATCCGAAATCAAAAAAATCCCGAAAACCCTGACTGAACAAAAAAAATCTGGAAACTTTTTCACCCGGAACCCGACCCCAATACCTAATCAAAATTTTAAAATACTCAATTTTTTTAATATATCTAAACCCGAAAACCAGAAATCTAAAAAATCCGGAAAACCCTAAACTGAAAAAAAAAATTGAACCTAACCCGAACAGAAATTTTCAAAGAAACCCGAACAATTTCTATATCTCTATATATATCTCTATAAAATTATGTCTCAGATTTTCACCCAAACCCGAACTTGTCTATAAAAACCCGAAAATCCAAAAAGCATATTCTATTGATTTGGAATTATCGTTAGATTATGTTAAGTTTTTTTTTTGCAGATTTTTAAGAGATGGAAAACGGAAGTTTTCTAAACCATCGGTTTATTTTAAGTTATTATTCTTGTATCCAAACAATTTTTTCCATTTATTCTTCTATCCAAATAGATTTTTCTCTTATTCTTATATCCAAACAACTTTTGTTTCCATTTATTCTTCTATCCAAATAGATGTTTCTCTAATTCTTGTATCCAAACATTAGAATGTACTTCTCAATTAATAATATAAAGATAAGATATGCCTCATGGCTATTTATAAGTGTTTATTTATATAGGAAAATTTAACCTTAGAAAATATCCAAAACTGAGAAGGAAAAACATAATTAAAGAAAAAGGAAAACTAATAAAACCTTCCAAATTTATCCTACAAGCTCGTATGAGGCGACAGGAAAACCGAAAACATAAAATTAATTCCCGCACTGATAAGAAAAAAGGAAACAAGAAAAAGTAAAATTTTGGATTATTTAGAATTTTGTCAGCACTTATTCAATTCTCACAGAATCGTCAAATAATTGCGTTCGTATAAAAAGTGCCCCCTCACGCGCTCGGTCAAGTTAAAACATTCGTATATATATACGATACGATACAAGGGAAGTGGATATCACATGCAGGACTGCTCCAAATGCAGCTGAAATTTAGTGAATACAAAAAAATCAGAATGATGATATGCGTGAATATATACAATACAACAACACCAAACCAATCTGAATCAGAAACATTGAATCATGTATTTTGAGTTTGGGAAGCACATTCATTCAATTCAATGGGATATATAAATAGTAAGGTGGCTTTCTTTAGACACTTTGTCACAAAAGAATAATGTGAACACATATATAATTCATATGCATAAGAAGACATCAAATGCAACACCATCGAAGCAAATACAAGTCTCTGATTAGACCACTGAAGCAGCAGCTAGCTGAATCGTTCATGCCTATATAGTATATACCTTAACTATCTATTTCTAGCTTAATCAAACAATGCCTTAGGATTATTGACTCATCGAAATGCAGAATGATTTGAAAATTAAGTAATGTTTAACTGACCTGTGAGGCTTCAATCTTTCATTCACGTGCTTTTGCTTTAAAGACTTATTAGCAAAATGTGAAAGAAAATTCGAAATAAAGAATGGAGCTTTCTTCTTTTTTTTTTTTATAAAGTCGCGAATGAGGATATTACAGTTTTGAAGCAATCATCTTTTTATTTTTTTCCCGTATAATCTTAGATAATAAGCTTACGTTTCAAAAAGCAAAGATTCCATGCGTGTTGGTTAGTAAAACTGTAATACGTTAGCACTTTGTTGTGGTGTTTGTTTATAAAGAACTAAAAAGAGACGTCGGAAGTAGCTGTTTGTTTGTTTACGTGATGCAGCCAATGGAGAAGATGGTGATTGACGAGATAATGGATAAAGAAACAGAAACTGTTGATTCAGTCCAGATACTACTGAAGGAAGATCAAGTTGATGATCAGATTCTTATTGCTGTGATTGAAAAATCTGAAGAATCTGCAAAGAAAGGGAGAGATGAGAGTGGTGAGAAGAAAGAAGCTGAGCAAGTTAAAAAGAGCGTTGAAGAGGTTACTTTTGAAGCTGTTGATGTGGAGAAAGAGGCTGTGGAGGATGTTTCTCAAGAAGTCAAGAAGGATAAATCTGTTGAAACTCCAGAGAAGGAAGGTTTAAAGACCGTTGATGTTTCTGAGTCGATAGATGAAGCTAGAGGGAAAAATGAAGACGAAATCAAAGATTTACAAAATCTTTCAGCTGATGCTATGATAGAGACAACAGAGGTAAAAGTTCTTCAAGTTGAGTCAAATGAATCAGCTTCAGAAGTTGAGGTAAAGGCAGAGGAAAGCTCTGAGTTTGAGCTCCAAGTCAAGCTGGAGGAGAAAGCTGATGAAACAAAGTGTCATGAGGAAGCTGTATTGATAAGCCAAGATTTGTTGTCTGAGGCCAAGAAAGAGACTGAAGAAGTTGCTACTTCATCTCCCGGTGATTTCATTGATAAGATTAGTGCTGAAGCAAAGCATGTAGAGGAAGAGGCATCGAAGGAGGAAGACGTAAACAAGAGTGAAGAAAAAGATGGCGTAAACAAGCTTGTTGAAGAAGATGAGAGTATCAAGGAGGATACTTTGAAACAAACTCTAGATACTGAATCAAAAGAGAAAGAAACAGAACCAGAGGTTAAAGAAAGCCAAGAAGAAGAAGGCAGAGAGAAAGAGGTTAGTGCTAAGCCAAAGCATGCAAACAATATTATATCCAAAGTAAAACAGTCTCTTGTAAAGGCAAAGAAAGCAATCACTGGAAAATCTCCAAGCTCGAAGACTATTTCAACTGAAGCCAATGAAGATATCAAAATCAAGTGATGAAACTCTACATTATATTATGAGAATTTGAAGGATTTCTTGTTTTTGCTTTCAAGTACAATTATTTCGTTTTCTTTTTAATTGTTTAGTTACGAGTTTTTGTGTTCCTATCACTAGTAGTGGTCTTTTCTTATGATGTGTGTGCGATGCAACTTTCTTCTCTACATGACAGTTTCTTTTTCCATCACAGAAGCTCTCACTTAGTCTCTGATAAGTGGGTTTAGGCCATTTTCCTCTTAACATTAGTAATTCAGAACTCAAAAACATTATTCTTGTACAGTTTCACGATCAGTCTAAGCAAAAAAGAATAATTTAGATTTTACTGAATGTTAATGTGAAAAGAGGTTCCCACGTATACGTGGGGGTTTATAATTTACCAGTCACAATTACCAGTCACAATCTAAACTTTAACTTGAAAATAAGTTTTTACAATGTCACAATCTAAATAATGAGGTGTCCTACTTTGAAGATAAGATTTCACATGTTGTATTATGATTTAAATCAATGATAAAATAGAATTTGTTATACATGTTATGTCTTTATATACTAAGATATATCAAGAATTTGTCAAATAATATGTTTCTCAAAATAAGATAAGATTTTACACGTTGTATCATAATCTAAATCAATGATAAATTAGAATTTGTTGTAGGTGTCGGTTTTTATATACTAAGATATATCAAGAATTTTCCAAATAAAATATTCTTCAAAATAAGATAAAATTTTACAAGTTGTATCATGATCTAAATCAATAATGATAAATTAGAATTTGTTATACATGTCACGTCTTTATATACTAAGATATATCAAGAATTTGTTAAATAAAATGTTCTAAGATAAGATTTTACACGTTGTATCATGATCTAAATCAATGATAAATTAGAATTTGTTATATTTGTCATGTCTTTATATACTAATATATATATCAAGAATTTTCCAAATAAAATGTTCCTCAAAATATAAAGTCTTATTTTCCATTTTTCATTTGAATGTTATAAGCTGTAATTTTTTTTATTTTATTTTTAAATATATATTGTAATTCCAACTAAAATACAGCTTGTAAATGAATAATAGCTGTAGTCCAATTGGAATTACAGTATTTTTTTTTTCTTTTTTTTAACCAGGATTATTACAGCTAATAATATTCAAACTAAAACTGGAAAATAAGACTTCATATTTTCACTAACAATTCATTTTTCCTCAACATACGTTGTTAATGCCCAAAAAGGTGTAATACATTACATGCATGTCTTTACAAATATATCTGAAATGAAATGATTACCAATTTATATACAATCATATATGTACACCGTACACGTATTGACGTATACATGCATTACATTTTTATGACACAAAACGATCATGATTCATGTCTATATATTAAACGGCCAATCTTACCCCATATCATAATATACTTTCGTCTTTCACTTAACAAAGAAAACATAGGGTTAATGGCCGATCCAACATCAAGGAAACTAACATTCAAGAAGAGGACGATAGGGTTCATGAAGCAACTCGACGAGCTAACGACTCTCTGCGGCGTCCAAGCTTGTGCTGTCATCTTCAGTCCGTACGAATCGAACCCGGTGGCTTGGCCTTCAAGAGAAGGCGTTGGAGAGGTGTTTTCGGAGTTTATGGGGAAACCGTGGATGGAACGGACCAAGAGGATGAAGAATCAAGAGAGCTATACGCGGGAGAGGATCGATAAAGAAGGAGAGCAGTTGGAGAAGCTGCGTAATGAGAACCGTGAGTTTGCGATAAGAGAGATTATGGTCGATTGTCTCAAAGGGAAGATGATGATGGAGAACTATGAGTACAATCCAAGTGTTGTTCAAGATCTGCGTTCTCACATTGATAGTTATCTCAGTGAGCTAACTTGCAGGATCAAGAACCTTTCGGAGAACGACCAGTCTTATTCTCTCCCTCCTTTCTCTCTTGTTGCTGTTGCGGATACTGTGAATCAGCAAGAACCGGTTCAATATCAAAATCTGAACCAGCAGCACCCGGTTCAATATCAAAATGTGAATCAGCAAGCACCGGTTCAATACCAAGATCCTTCTAAGTTCAATGGTCGTGTTCAACATCAGAATCAGAACCTGAACCAGCTGCACCCGGTTCAATATCAGAGCGTCAATCAGCAAGGACCGGTTCAATACCAAGATCCTGCTAAGTTCTTTGGTCATGTTCAGAATCAGAATCTGAACCAGCTGCACCCGGTTCAAAATCAGAACGTGAATCACCAAGGACCGGTTCAATATCAAGATCCTGCTAAGTTCTATGGTTATCAGAATCTGAACCAGCTGCACCCGGTTCAACATCAAAACGTGAATCAGCAAGGACCGGTTCAATACCATGGCCCTGCTAAGTTCAATGGTCATATTCAATATCAGAATCAGAAGCAGCTGCACCCGGTTCAGTATCAAAATGTGAATCAGCACCCGGTTCAATATCAAAATGTGAATCAACATGCACCGTTTCAGTACCAAGATCCTGCTAAGTTCTATGATCAGAATCAGCAGGGAGTCTATGGTACAAACTCGAACCAGAGCAAGATTCAACAACCGTTGATGGGACATGCAAGCATTCCTTCTATGGACGAAAATCCCTACCGCTACTATCAACTATCGACCGCTGATCTCGCTAGCACCAGTCGCATGCCTTCCACCACCACCGCTAGCACCAGTCGCATGCCTTCCAACACCACCGCCACCGCTGAACATTTTGCTCCTGACATCAACGACTGGTTCGAGTGAACTGTTTGATTGTTTGCATTTGTTACTCCATGACAATTGTTTTTTCATTTGATGTGTTTTTCTTCTTCTTTTAATATCAGTTGTTGTAATATTTAAAGGTTCTGCCTTTAAATTAGTTTTTATTATTATTTCTACATTGTTTGGTACTGTATTCGCGGGTCGTGGCGCGGGGAAATTTAATTCTTTTTGAATAAACTTTTCATAAGTTTCAAAATGTCTCTAAAATTTCAGAAAACATGTAAAATCAATCGATACAGTTGAACAAATGTGCAAATCAAAACGTAAAAAATGGACTAAAAACCTCTACTACATTTTTGTGGTAATTAATATTTGCATCCATAAAAAAAAATCGATTCAAGGGTCGTACTAAATTCGAAAACAATGGTCCAATACATCTGTAAAGAGGGAAACCAAAGCTAGATATCTACTCAAGGCACAACATAAAGTCTCTCTGTCTCTCTCCAATCTCTATTACTCTTTGAATTGCCATTCTCTACGGCACATGGGGCAATGAGCTTGGCTCGTCTGTGAATTAACCCATTTCAATATACAATGGAGATGAAATGAATGGTTGCAAGCTCCCCAAACTACACATTAACCGTAAAGGTCCACACATAAGAACATATCAAGCATCACACTGAGTAGAGACGTGAAAAAGAGAGGAGGAACTTACTTAGAGGGCAATCATCTCCAGGGAGTTTGCAGTCAGGACAACAACCGTCGAATGGCATTCGACATATTCCACATGTCTCGTCTTGAGCATCCCATGTCCATGATGCAACCGCATGCCATCTACAGTTTTCAACAATGTAGGAGTTCATGAGTTGAGATTGAGAGATGCATACAATACATGAACTAGTGTGTAACAAAGGAACTTACTCTGTTTTTCGAAGCCAAGAGACATAGTAGCACTGAGAGTCAAGGAAAAAAAGACAGTTCATTTGAAACAGAATCCTCCTAAAGGCAAGGACATTGAGCTGGTCTTAATCTACCCTATATAAATCAGTTGAGAGTTGATAACAAGAATCTTCATAGCATATTCATCAACATCAATTATCACAACTGAAATCCATGGAAAGAAAATAATTTTAGATATGGTGAATCAAGAAAGCGAAGCTGTATCGATATACATTATGTTTTGAACATCAAAGAAACTATTGATGCATGATAAGCAAAGGAAATGAAGTAGAAGGATACGCAAAATCTTGACTTTCATGGCTTCCTCCTGATAAACAAAAAAAATCTTATATCAGCTTTACAAAACTCAAAACATAATACACAAAGACAAGTTACTAAACACGCATACACGACATAGAACTGAAAATTACCTATAAGATCCTAGGAACCAAAAAAAGACAGATTACAAAACACAAAGAGTAGGTGTATATATCATTTTCTGGCACAAAGGTGCAAGAGTTTCAAAACCAGACGTTAAGATTTAATCATATCAAGAAAACCAAAGAAATCAAAAGAAAATACGATGACGTGATAAAGAGAAACTGTCTCTCAGGCATTTGGTCGAACAACTGGTAGGCCAAAAACCAAACTTTAGAGCATTTGCGTACTTTGAACCGTTGGACTAAATTTATTGAATGGAACCGAGCTCGCTTGGATTCTCAGATATGAAAAAGAAACTCAGTAAAGTAATATCTCCTTCACAGAACGCAATACTAAACTCAAAACCTAATATTATCAAGGTTTGATCGTCTCAGAACATAGACGCAATAAATCCATAGAATCAAATGATATTTGATACTTTCATAGTTGAGATTACAGAATGGAACAGATCATATTTACACTACCGGAGAGGTGTAGCAAGAGAGCGGAAGAAAGCAATCACAAAACTGAAAGAAACAAATAATTTAAAAAAACTCACCGGCGATGACGGAGAAGCGAAATGCGACGGTGAAGCGGCGAGAAGGAAACGGGAAACGCGAATTCATTAACTTATATGGGCCTTCGAACTAACTTGGGCTTTAGATAAAGTTGAGCTTAGGACCCAACCCATATGTGATCTGATTTTTTACATAATTTTGACAGTTTTTTACTTTTTGTATTTAAACAAGAAAATTACCTTCTAGATTTTCATATTAGGGAATAGCTAAAAAAGAAAGAAGAAATAAAATCCTTTTTAGATATCTACCATATCTATACTGTGTACAAACTATTTACTAAATTGTGTATATTATATGCAATATTATCCATATGAATCATATTTTATTAGCTTAAAAGAGATATGTTTTTCCACGTAAGATATGAGTGGGTGATTAACTGGTTACTATTACCAATGAAATCTAATCCTTAACATATATTATTGACATTTGCCAATCAGAATACAGCACCTATATGCCAGGTTGCCAATTATCTTTAATATTTTCAGCAATATTTGGTTATGAACCTGTGACTATACTCCATAATATGAATGCTAAATTTACCTCCAAATAAGTATATTGTTTTCCTGTAATTTGTTTCCATTTTAATATCCCTCAAAAGGTATGTATGATATACATAGATCTATGTTTGTATTTAGATAATATCTATCTCACCAAATTTGATCCAAGCATTGGTGTATAAATATATGTAAACATATAGTCCATTTTCATACAGAAACAAACAAAACACAACAAACAAAACAAAAAGAGTCATGACGAGACAGAAAGTGAAAATGGTTTTCATAGAAAACGACTCAGCAAGAAAATCAACATTCAAGAAAAGAAAGAAGGGAATCCTGAAGAAGGCCCACGAGTTAGCAACTCTCTGTGACGTCCCGATCGGGATAGTCATCGGAAGTCCGTACGACTCGACCCCGGAGGTGTGGCCAACGAGGGAATCGATGGACAAGGTGCTGTCCCAGTGGAAGGCGATGTCGGCGATGGACAAGTCCAAGAAGATGATGAACCAAGAGTCCTTTCTCCGACAGAGGATCAACAAGGCAACCGAGTCCCGTAGGAAGCTGTGTAAAGAGAACAGAGAGCTGGAGATGAAAGAGGTCATGTTCGATTGTCTCAAAGGCAACACTTCTCCTTCTCGTGTTGACCCGAGGAATCTTCGAGATTTGGGTGGTATCATTGAACAGCATCTCAAAGATATTAACCGTAGGATCGATATTCTTAAGAAGAACGATGAGCCGTCTTCCTCCTCTGTTCTTGCTCTTGCTACTCCAACAGCACCTTATGTTATGCCTAGGGTTGAGATGCCGTCTTCCTCTTCTGCGGTTGGATTTTACGATAAGATCCGAGAACAAATTGAAACTAGTATGAATAAGGAGGCCATGAAGAAGGACTTGGATTTGAATCAGAAGCAGTGTTGAGCAAGATGGGTCTGGTGTTTGGAGAACCCTTGTGCGCAAGTGTTTTCATCGCATTTTGAAGCTTTCCTCATTTTAAACTACCAATAAATTATATTTTGTTTTAGTTCTCCATTTGTTTTTGTTTCATGTTTTCATTGGTTTCACATGATGTTGTTGTGTTTTATGTTGAATGAAATTTCATTTTCTATAGTTGATTAACTAATGTTTTATCATGGATATCATATTGTTCTCCTTATCAAAGTATTCATACCGAGGAGTTAAAACTATTTGCAACTAAATAAATAAGCTTTAGATAACACCATCAGAGAGTCGGCCCTCACTTTAAAAAAAGCCACGAGCTTAAAGATAAAATCAACCGTTTTAGTCTTTAGATAAACGCAATGAAAAGTATTAAACACTTTGTGTTTGAACCCATGACATTTTACTAGGTAAACATTTACAACTAAACTAAAATAGGGCCTCAAACATGAGCTTGTTTTGCTAAGCTGGACATAAACAATTGAACATTAGCCCTTGTACATTTCGGGTTTTGGGACGGGAATTGACGGGAACGAGAAAGGTATAAGAAATTTGGAAAATAATATATGCTTCCCAAAGTATCCCTTGTTATAAGGGGACGGGAAATAACGGGAAGGGAATGGAAAATTTGGGATTAGAAAATTAATCCTCAAAACCTTAATAAATTGGGAATTTACAAGAAAATTCGAGAACATATGGAAAAAATCAGGATATTTAAGAAAAAAATTGTCAAATTTTCATTTTTTTTTTATTTCTTTAAACGGGTAATTTGGGATTTCCGCGAAATTTCGTATCCTTCCCGAACCTTCCCTTACCTATTTAAATAAAAAAATCGTTCCCAAACAGAAAATTGCAACTTCCCATTATCGAAAAATTTGAGAATTCTTAAACGGGTAAGAGTGGGAACGGGATTCCCATCCGGAAATGCACAGGGATATTGAACACCATGTTGAATCAAATTAAATATAGAATATGTTTTGTTCAGAAACCTTCATACTAACACCTTACCGAAAATAAAGTTCTTAAATTGAGAATTTGAACTAGCAACGAATTCAGATTCTCGATTTTAAAGCTTTAAATTTAGTTAAAGATTGATTAAAATATCAAAATTGTATTGAAGTATCTAGCTTTTGTTTGATGATTTTTTTTTTTTGAGAATTTGAAGTCGTGAATTGCTTTCATCATATTTTTTTTGCTTTGCTTTGTATTACTACGTTTGATTGTCAAAGATCAACATGTTAGACCTTCACAAACTTTGATTATCAAAGATCAAGATGTTAGTCCTTCACAAACAAACAAAATCAACATGTTACTAACGTCCGTTAGTCAGCATTTAGATTCTTTTTATTCGAAAGAAATTGTTGATCGATTAAACTCACGTGAATGCTGATCTTTCAACAAAAACTTGTGGCAAGATTTTGGTTTTCTTTTTGCTTTTACACACTGTCCGGTAGAATTTTTTATTCCGATCCTTTATTCATCTAATTATTAAACTCCTACGATTCGGCAAATTAAATAGATACCCCAAAACAAAAAGAAATCAAATAGCAGACAAAAAGTGAAAATGAAAATAAAAATATAGAAGAAAAAGGAAAAGAGATTTTAGATGGTTGGTTCTCATACGAAAGACACGAAGGAAGTCATGTCTTGTCTATTTTGACAGAAAGCGTTTCAAAGCCAAATTGATGGGCTTGACTTGATCTTGATCTAATCATGAATCTGTTTCTTCAGAACAATTTATACACAATTATATTGCCTACTTATACTCTAGATTGTCTTTTGTTACTTGTAGGTCTAAGCATAAATAAACCCTACTGAAGAATCTTTACACGAAATCTTGAAATAGAAGATAGCACTATTCGTGGATGATTATGTGTGTGTGTCTTGGTTTGAAAATGTGATGTGTTCTGAACGGATGGTCAATAGCATAGATCAAGAAACTACGTTACTATTCTGGTTTACTAGTAACGAATCTTCGTTCAAAAATTAATGACAAATATCTACAAACAAGGATGTACATCCATCTTTTTGCATTTTTGTGTCTTCTTAAAAGTTGTTTAATCTTACTATCTTTTTGCAATTTTTGTGTCTACTTGCAATATGTCAATCTTTACCATCTTTTGCATTTTAGTTAAGTTGTTTACTATCAAATTCAATTTCTTATACAAGTTTTAAAAATAATAGATGATATATATACCAACTAACGTAATTTGAGTCTCCTTTATCATAAGATAAAATGTAATCCTAAACCGAAAGATAAAACTTACTATATATATTGAATTATGATCCATTATTACATGATCTGTTTGGTAGTGTTAAGAGTTTAGTTCCATTGATGCTCCACTTTAATAACAGTACACCATTTTGAATTAGATACAGCTCAAAAATACTTGTTCTAGGACGAACTCTGATTAAATAATAAAGTGAAGCACCGTATTCTAAATATCTTGTAGTAGAGTCTCTAGACATTGACACTTTCTCAATGCATCAGACCAAAAAATCTCTAAGCATTACGAATTATTCTACTTAAAAGTGAATCTTATATTACTTTCAAATCTAAAACAACTCAAAACCATCCATAGCTAGACACAAAAACATGAATCTCTATGTTGTCTTGTGAACTTCAAGTTATGACCAGACCGAATCCAAGTTACCCAGCTACGATAACTTATTCGTAACATTTCATACCGTTTACGTGAACAAGCTAAAAGACCATCTTATAGGGAAGTAAGCCAAACAAAAAAATTGAGTTGTTCTTTAATTATAACCAAATTCTAGGTTTTACGCATATATATATTCTTTTTGGATACCGAAAAAAGTTCGACAGATATAACAGATTCACAATTTCGCAAAACATATCATGTAATTTTGAAAATAACATGATAATTTTCAAATGCAAGACTTGTGGCTGAACATGTCTTCTGAAAATTAAAACTAATTGTGGATTCTAGTAAGGTTAACCTTTCTATTTTTTAGTGAGAGTTTAATATCTTTCACAGATAACTTCGAATATTTTGACACGATCATTCACAGTGACTTGTCAATTAAAATTTCTTGATTTAAGTGAATCTCTTTCATTTGTTGAGACTCGGGAACTATTAAGAATCCATCCCATAAAAAAAAGTTATAGATCTGACTGTAATTACTAGATATTCTTGTCAGTTTATTTGTGGCCTTACATCATCTAGCATAGTCTTTTGTTGATATAATCTCCAATTTTTTCAGGTGGAACTACATAGTGTACATAAGAAATTAGACTAACGTTGAACCGTATTTTGCCAGACGGGGTTGGTATACTTGATCAATGTAATTGGGTAAAAAAAAAGATGTGCTCTTCGCTCAAGTAAAGAAAATAAAAAATTAAACAGCCAATTTAGATAGAGAGATATTGGCTATTGAAAACAAAACTATTGTTGTAAAAATAATTGGCTAAGAATGGTGAGCGGGAGAAAGAGAGAAAAGCAAAGAATAAATGTACTCTTAGAAATGTACCTTTGTGTACAAACTACAATATATGTGGGAAAATAATACCATCCACATTCCACAGCTGGCTCCAAATCTTTGTTCTTGTTTAACTAATTTCAATAAATATAATCATTTCATAATTGCTAGTTACTAACTTAAATAAGTATAGTAAATAAAAAAAATACAAAAAAAAATAGAAGTAAATTATAAGAAACGTATGGGAACCAGTAAAAAGTTAATAACTATGACAATACGATCAGGTTTTGCTAATATAATTTATTATTATTTCAAAATCATATGTTTAAGAATGATAACCATATATTTTTGTTTTCAACATTTAACATTTTTAGAAAAAAATATTAGCATTACTTCAACATTTGAAAAAGAAGAAGATGTTAAGTATATGTAAATGTATTATGTATGCTGAATTAAAAATATGACACAATTTAGCTTATCAGAGTGTATATATTCATGTTGTATTTGATCATATGTCATCTGGTCATATTTGGAGGATCATTTCTATATAAAATGTTCCAACACTAACGTGCCGGTAAAACGACAGTTTAACAATCAAAATGTTAAAAATCTAAGATGTTGTCTGTTGAATTCATTTAAATGCCATACACTAGTAGAGAATGGTTTTAAACAACATTTCAAACATTTGATAAACAAATTATCTTAAGAACATAAATACATGAAAAGAAGAAAATAAGACAATATACACATATTGCTACAAATTAAATCATTCATTAAATGGCCTTCTTTCATTCATCGTCATGATTCGTGAGATCATGATTATGATGATGGCTACTCGTGATGAGATTGACAAGGAGGGAGAGTTTGGCGTTCGGACTCAGAGACACGAGAGGCATGGAACTTGGCGATAAAAGCAGAAGCTTTACGGTCAATACCTGGCTCAGCCACCCAATAACGTTTGTCCTCGTCACTGGCCCATGCCTTTCTTGTGTAGACGACGTCGTCGTCACATGACTTGTCTGCTTCAACTCTATGAGACGACGATCTTCGTCTTTTAAAGAAGCTGAAGAGCGAGAACCTCTTTCTGCCATTACCTCCCATATTAGACCGAACAAGAATACACCAATATTCAAGAAAAAAAACTAAAGATGTTTTCAAGGTTGTTTTAATATGATGTGTTTGTGTTTTATGTGGAGATGGTAGAGTTCTCAGGTTTTGAGGATGAATATATATAGGGTGACTGACTAAGCAAACCAACTTATTGCGAGGGTTTTTTGGGGTCTGGTTTGGTTCGAATCTTGATTGGTCTTGTTTAGGATTAGGAGTGATCAAACCGAATATAAAGTTTGGTTAAGTGTAGTTGGTCCCACATATTCTTTTTATGTGTCTCTTGTAATTATTTGGACATATTCTTTTATTTCTTCACATTTTGTGTTCTTTTGAAATTTATGCAGAGTATAAGTACATTTTAAAATTAGGCCTTAGGGTTTCCGACTTTCCATCCATTCTCGTACAATTATTTGTTTTCCAGGCTTAAATCATAGTAATCAATGTAAGGAAAATCATAGTAATGGAGATATTATTCGAGAATCTCAAAGTGCAAATGAAGATGAAGAAACGTGGAATCTGGTAATACAATCGGACGGTTGTTCAGGTTTTGTCAGACAACCACAACCTCTTAGTCACTGTTAACTTCGAGGGTATTTCGTGTGTCCATTTTTCATATAAATATTTTTCTTAATTCATCCCCAGTTAAAGGCATCCAAGTTCTCAGTTTCTTTTAGTCTTCTTTTTTTTGGGTACTTTCTTCAAACTTTTTTTATAAGAGTGATCGAATCAAACAAAAAGCGTGTATTGTTTTATGTTTCGCTATATAAACACTACAAAGAACGTATTGTTTTTATAAAAGTCTAAACACGGTAATGTTGCTTTGTTGGTGCTTTCTTATCTTAATATTCTTCGTCTCGCTCTTCAAATTTCAACGAATTAGTGCCAAACTCTACCACTTAATTGGATTCATACGTAAAAATTAGTCAATGTAAATAAAATAAAAGATATGACTAGTGTCACGGTTTTCTTATGGGTTTACAGAAAAACTCAGTTGTATATTTTATGTAAACATATCAATTATGTAGCTTACGGATATATTGAAAACCTTAATTATATGCAAATTAATTACAAATTTAATCATTTTCAGAATAATTAATGATCACATTATTATATGCGTAAATGAACATTTGGAACATGTATGTTCATGTACTATACTTGTGTTGAACATATGGTAAACACGTTAGGATTCAGATACTTAACTAAATACTGTTCGATCAATAGACTGTAATTATAACATTTTAATTTGATTATTTTATCAAGGAACTAATTATAATCTGGCACTCCTACTTATCTGTTCTGAAAAGTTTGAAAGATTTCACGACCAATGTTTATCATTCTAATATTTTCATGAATTGAATAAATATAGTTTTTTTATAAAAAAAAAAAAGAAGAAGAAGAAGTTATTAGTAGAGTTCTTAATCAAATACCACACCCACTATATCTTTATAATTAGAGTGTTAGGCTAGACTACGGTAATTTCATACAATTGTACCAAAAACTCCTAAAAACAATAAATTCAACAATAATTTGGTGGGGTTGTCCAATGATATTATTAACTAAACAGAAAATCAAGCAAGATAGAAGAGGAAACAGTCAAAAGACAAATGAAAAGGAATCTGTCGAAGAATAAAACACCCAAATGTGTTTTATATATATGACAAAGAGCGCTTCTTCTTTCGTTTTCCTTCTTTCCGGAATATATTCAACAGCTTCAAGCTAACATTATAAGAATTAGTAATTAATTAACTAATATCCAGTAGACCTTTTTTCATACAAATATCCTTAATCTTCTATAGTAATCTTCTAGCCTATAAACTGCATAGTTTAAGCTACAATTAAAGCATAACTAATCCACAACCAACAAAGATCGTTATCGAATTTGCCAGGGATAAAAGAAAAAGTTTGATTCGTTTCTGATTTGAATGAGTTAATCTTGATTTTGGAGAAATGAAAGAGAAACATAAATTTAAATCATCATCACACTGATCACACGTCGGAAGATTACCACACACCATAACCGTTTGGAACTAAATAATAAGATTTTCCATGGTTTGTTTTAGGCCCAAGAAGTAATGGGCCTGCAAAAAATAAGCTTTAGCGTCGGATTATTGTTCTTTCTCGCTCTTCGCCGCGCCTCTCTCTCTCTCTCTCTAAAACTCTCAGGTGAGCTTCTTCAATTTTCCTCTTAGATCAAAATCAAATAGTGAGCTTTTGTCGCCTCCAAGGTTCTGTGTTAATCTCAAAGCAAAGAGATTGAGAAAACCTAATTCTAGAGCTTGTAGAAACTCTAGCAGATTTATTTTAGGATTCCAATCGTATTCGTATCTAATCGGCATCGAATTGATCGGTACGACGCAGAAACCCTAATTTCGTGAGCTCTGTTGCAATTCCTCAGAATCGGCCTTTTCACAGTACATTGGGTTTTACGGTGGTATAGCGGAATGGATACTCGTCGTCGTGAAAACAAGACGGAAGCAAGTAGTAGAGAGAAACGGATTTATGAGAAAGATCAGGTCAATTCACATCTCCATTACTGTGCTCTTTTACTGATTTTAAGTGCTTTTGGTTCTTTGCTTATCAATTGGTAACTCGTATAGATGAATCAAGAGTCTTTTATCGAGGAATTAGCAGAGGCGTTTCGATTGCCAATCACACACAGGGTCACTGAGAACGTTGATCTGGAGGATGTGGAGCAAGCTTCACTGGATACGATGATATCGTCGTCTAACGTCGGGTTTCGTCTCCTTCAGAAAATGGGTTGGAAAGGAAAAGGTCTCGGAAAGCAAGAGCAAGGTCTGTTGTTTTTTTATTCGTGTGGCTCCGTTACAATTTAGAGTGATTTCGAACTTGGCTCATTGTTGATACTTGTTGCTACTCAGGCATAACAGAGCCGATAAAGTCCGGAATCAGGGATCGGAGACTGGGTTTAGGAAAGCAAGAAGAAGACGACTACTTCACCGCGGAGGAGAACATCCAGCGGAGGAGACTTGACATCGAGATTGAAGAGACTGAGGAGATCGCAAAGAAACGGGAGGTATGCGCTTCGAAAAACATATTTGCGGCAGTGTGTGTAACTGTGTATTAGCCATATATCTTGGTTTGGTTTGGTTGTTGGTGGCTTTCTTCTACTGCCCGCTTCGTCCCCATTATATGACAATCCAGGTCCTAGCAGAGCGTGAGCACAAGATCCAGAGCGACGTCAAAGAAATCCGCAAAGTCTTCTTTTGTGAGCTCTGCAGCAAACAGTATAGAACGGTGATGGAGTTTGAAGGTCACTTGAGCTCATACGATCACAACCATAAGAAGGTAAAAACAAATACTTAAAAAAACTCTTATTTTCTTGCTTTATAGACTTTTCCAATCCAAGCCTGTGTCTGGGTGTTATGCAGAGATTCAAAGAAATGAAAGAAATGCACGGTGCAAGCGGCCGTGATGATCGGAAGAAGCGTGAGCTGCAGCGTCAAGAGAGGGAGCTGACTAAAATGTACGTTTTGAGCTTTGAAATATTTTGTTTGCGTTGGACTAAAACACAAATTTTCTTTTTTCTTTTTTCTTTTTTAACTTGTTAGGGCTGATGCTCGTAAACAACAGCAGATGCAACAGAACCAACCAGAAAACCCAGAGAATGTCTCAGTTCCGTCACCAGCTACAACCACGGTGGCACCACTTGCAGTCCAAGATCAACGAAAAACATTGAAGTTTGGCTTTTCTTCAAAAACCGGCACTGTATCAAAGGTATATAAATTCAGTAACGCTTTTTATTTACGGGCCGAGTCTAATACGGGCCGGGCTTAAAGCGGGCTAGTACTGAAACTAAGTTTTCTGTTTCGTCTCTGTAGAGCCAACCCACAAGCAGCAACAAGAAGCCAAAATTAGCGATTGCATCGGTGTTTGGCAACGATAGCGACGAAGATTAAAGAGTGACATCATGATCCGGGGATATTGTACTTTTATGTAACTCTTGATTTATGGTTTTCCCTTTCACAGTAAAAAAAAGAACACAGAACGTGGCCAGAGAAAGATCTATACATTTTCAGAAAGAACAACACTGTCACTGTCTTAATTTTCGTTTGTTGATTGTTAAATGAATCTGATATCAATCCGACCGTTGGAGTGTCATCTAGTGTCCCGTCTTATTACAGATGCAATGCAACTGCACCTTTTTTATGTTGTGGCCATTTAACACGTGAGTAAAGTATGCCTGTTAGGTGATATCTTCCCATCACGCGCCATTCACGTGACAAACACAGACAAAAAGCTTTTTTATCTCCTCCACTTTCCCCAATGTCGTCGTGGCACCGCACTTTCACCACTTGTCTTTATCCTCTTTAATAATGGAATGAAAGCAGCCATTTCCTCTTTCTCTCTTCATTTTCGATTTTGATTTTGATTACTCAGAAAAACCTCGTCACAAAAAAAAAAAATCAATTCCCATGGCGTCTCTGTCTCCGCCGGAAGAGGCTGCAGTTTCATATCACCACCGTCACTCTAAACGGTATCCCTCTAACGGCGTTGAATCGGTTTCCGATTTCGCCAAACGACCCAAAATCTCTCCACCTCCGAAACAATCGAGTTTCATTTCTCCCTCCGAGATCGAATCGGAGTTCTCGCATCACGATCCGGACTTCGCGCGGGTCAACAACGGCAGCTTCGGCTGCTGCCCGTCGTCAATCCTCGCTCTCCAGCGAGATTGGCAGCTCCGATTCCTTCGCCAGCCGGATCGATTCTATTTCGACGAGCTCAAGCCCAAAATCTCCGAATCCAGAGCCGTCATCAAACGCCTAATCAACGCCGAGCACGACGACGAGGTCTCCATCGTCGACAACGCGACAACCGCGGCGGCGATCGTCCTCCAGCAAACGGCCTGGGCCTTCCGCGAGGGCCGGTTCGAGAAAGGCGACGCGGTGGTGATGCTCCACTACGCGTACGGCTCCGTCAAGAAATCAGTCGAGGCGTACGTCACACGCTCCGGCGGACAGGTCATCGAGGTACAGTTACCGTTCCCGGTTATCTCGGCTGACGAAATCGTAACCCGGTTTAGAAACGGTTTAGCTTCGGGGAAGACCAACGGTAGGAGGGTTAGGTTAGCTTTGATTGATCACGTGACGTCAATGCCTAGCGTTGTGATACCGATCAAAGAGCTTGTGAAAATCTGTAGAGAAGAAGGCGTTGACCAGGTCTTCGTCGACGCTGCTCATGGGATCGGTTGCGTTGATGTGGACATGAAGGACATTGGAGCTGATTTCTACACGAGCAATCTCCATAAATGGTTCTTCGCGCCGCCTTCGGTTGCGTTCTTGTATTGTAAAAAGTCGAGTAACGGTGGTGGTGGTGGTGATTTGCATCATCCGGTTGTGTCGAATGAGTATGGGAACGGTTTAGCGGTTGAGAGCTCGTGGGTTGGGACGAGAGACTACAGTGCGCAGTTGGTCGTGCCTTCGATTTTGGAGTTTGTGAACCGGTTTGAAGGAGGGATTGATGGGATAAAGAAGAGGAATCATGAGCGTGTGGTTGAGATGGGTCAAATGCTGGTTAAGTCTTGGGGGACTCAGTTAGGTTGTCCGGTTGAGATGTGTGCGAGTATGGTCATGGTTGGGTTGCCGGTTTGCTTAGGAGTGGGTAGTGATTCGGATGTTATGAAGCTTAGAACGCTTTTGAGAGAGAGGTTTAGTATTGAGATTCCGATTTACTTTAGACCGCCGGAGGAAGGAGAGATCGATCCGATCGCGGGGTATGTGCGCATTTCGTTTCAGGTTTACAACAAAGTTGAGGATTATCATAGGCTTAGGGACGCAGTGAACCAACTTGTGAGAGAAGGGTTTAAATGCATGTCTCTAGATAGTTGAATTTTAAGGTACATTATCTAGTCCAACATTCAGTTTCCATATATTACATTTTAGACTCATTCAGTATTGATATATATATAGTTATATGTTTTAGCAGGGAATCAAAGCTTTTCGTGGGGAAGAAACATCCTGAAAGTGATCATGGTTTAGGTACCATGGAGCTTCATGTGATTGGAAGAAATGAAGTAGCCTCTCTAATTCTGTCTTTTCATAAACTTCTTCTTATACAGTAATGATGTATGAGAAGACTTAAAGCTTTCTTCATCGCCTATTTGCTTTTGCTCGATCGAATCGCCTGTTCAAATCTCTCCCATTCTAAATGTCTCCTTAAAACGTTAGCTGGTCGGTAATAAAAGTAACAACGGCATTATTAGTTGTTGCTGGTTCGTTGGTGGATGTGACTATCTTGATGGATCCTTAATTTGTTACGTTTATTAGTTGGTCGAATTCAATTATTTGATTTAGCTCTAATCCAAATGAGTAACGTCTCAAAAGTTAAAAAGCCCTTTTGGCTAGCTCAAAAACATAGAAATGGTAACGTTAATCTGATTGATATAAGTGATTGATAGCAAATAAATCAAACGTAGACTTTTTCAAGAAAATATCATGAACGTGTCGCTAAAACATTTGAAGATACTTAATTCCAGTTGTAATTATGGTCGTTGGTTGATTGATAGAAACGATTCCCAAAATAGTAATCTCTCAGGTGAATTTGTCAAGAAAAAGAAAAATGAATCGCAGGTGCATGTTCGTAAATCTAAACCTTTGACCAAACGTACCAAACTCTAGGTCCCACAAAATAGAATACAACTCAGCTTGACGTGGCACAGCTTTATCCAGTAAATTAAGATAACAAAAGAAAACCGTTACTGGCTTACTGCCTTCGGCGGTTCGGCCTGGCCTCCAGAAAATCGCCAATAGAGAAAAAACATATATATATATATATATATATATATATATAAAAACAACCAAATTAAGATACTACTGAAAAGCTCAAACTACAATAAGATTCGTACACAAACTCCATGGCGGTGTTACCGAACAACGAGGGGATCCTCAATTTGTTTCAAACCCTGACGTCTTCCTCCTTTCAAATTTTTATCCTAATTTTTATTCTGACTTGCTTTCTCCCACTTTAATACTTCTACCCAATAACAACCAGTAAACAAGTACAATATGATCTTATCTATCAATAAATTCGATGCGCACTCAACACTTAGAATAGTATTATTTACGGAGTAATTAATGAGTAACAATAATCTGTAAATGGGATCACAGTGAGTCAGTGACTATGATCACCGTTGTTTGGCATCACTCTATATGTACTGCTAATGAAATTTGTAACGTATAATTAGTTTTATGTTTATAACATCAACGATACTAATACAAACCAGAAACTATAAGCACTCGCCGTCAATTAGCTTTACTGATTTGATTCGCGAAAGTGTTGACTATATGTCTATTTCATGTTGGTTACACATTCATACGGATACATGTAACTATTTATTCTTCCTTAGACTGTACGTATATACAGTAAAAGAATTTCCGCTAGTGGTGAAAGTAAAAACTAGAATAACCCATATATAGCACACATGGCACATAAAACGAAAATGACACCACTGTGTACAATGTAAATTCATAAATGAAGAGAAGACTGGACCATAACATGATTATATATTTAAGTGAATGTGGCCAATACAAATCACATGAAATTTTAGGGTATGGTCATAGTACGATCCAAATTAAACTTGTCCTTATAATTTAAACAAAAGTAAAAACAAAGAGCAGAGAAAAGGATGACTCTTTATTTTATTTTATTTTATGTTGAGTGTGTTCTTAAAACAAACAAAACGAAGAAGAGAGAAAAGAGCCAATGCGATATATTGCCTATCCACTCTCATGCTAATTAAGAAAGATCCCAGTTTACATTTCTGGATTTCTGTTCTATTACCATCACTGCAACTTCCTTCAATTTTGCTATCACCTATAAGGGACCACGCTTCTAATATATATATATATATATTATATATATATGGACCATTCTATGATATTCTTGTTTGTTAAGATTCCAAGTAGTAGTCACAATTCAAACAACAAAATTTGATTATCGGTTATTTACTTCTCTTATAAATCCAACATAAACGGATTTTCAATATTTATTTATAATTTTCGGTATTCTCAATCCTATATTTAGTTACTAAATTACACGATCGTGTTAAAATAGTAAGCTTGCTACTGGTCTCAAACTAAATCGTTCATTTATAAAACTTTGTTTTTTTTAAAAAAAATGCAATGATCGTGTTTATAATAAAATGCCGAGTGAGTTAGTTAAAACTTGAGTGTGGCTGAAAACAAAAATTGTGATGGATCCGGAAGTCCAAACTCCAATAGAATAGTACTAATTAATGTCAAAGCGAAAATTAAAGTTATTAGAATTAATGTTGGTGTATCAATTCTTCCTTATGGCAGAGTGGCAACATTAATGTGCTAGATTAATCAGTGGATACTGGAGTAAATTAAATAAATTTCATGTAAATGTGCACTGTGAATCTATGACTAAAATATTATGCCCACAAGTTGTTTCTGTTGGTGTATCAATTCTTCCTTATGGCAGAGTGGCAACATTAATGTGCTAGATTAATCAGTGGATACTATCTGGAGTAAATTAAATAAATTTCATGTAAATGTGCACTGTGAATCTATGACTAAACTATTATGCCCACAAGTTGTTTCTTCCAAATCAGTACCTAAATTTAATTTCAAGACTTGGTTAGTTGGTTAGATTGACATGGGTACAATTCAAAAAAAAATTTACGAATCTATCGGAGAAAAGAAAAGAAAAAATGTAATGTTGTCTATAAAAACGACATGTGATTTATTTTAAGGATGCGAATAAAAAAAACTCATTGAAATAAATGGCGCTAAATGTAAACAAAAAACATTGGTTTAACAGCTAAGACTGTGTTTTGCATTTTAGACTGAAAGATTTTTTTTTTTTTGACGGGACTGAAAGATATTTAAAAGATTTAAAACAACATTAACTTTTCGATGGTATTCGTTTAATATAGTGTTTAAGATTATATTTTAGACTTTATACAGATGATGATAATCAATGGGCCTTTTAAAAGTTACTTTTTTGTTAATTAATGTTAGCGTGTAACTAACTTCAAAAAGTATTAACTAAAAGTATTTGGATTCTTGAATAGTTGAATTACAATTGGTTAGTGTTTATTGAAAAAATAGTTGGTGTAAAAATCAATATATTAATAATTAGCTATTAAATATTTTTTAATAACTGTATAAAAGGTAAAACATCTTTATATTCAGAAACAGAGGAGTATAGAGTTGGAGGTGTAGAGAAATATGCGGAGGGCTTTTGAAATTAATGGTGGTTCGCCTTTCTTATGGTAATTCATTTATTTAGTTTTTTTTTGGCTAATCATTTTTACATTAAACTGAAAAAAAAAATCTTCATTATTTTACTTGGTTTGTGTTTGTTTTATAATTTAGCCAATGCCATGAAAAGACTATCTAAAATTGAAAGTAAACGTTTTTCATACATTTTCTTTAATATAAAAATTGCACATTGGTATTCTTATTACTCCAAAAACATATTCACTGAAAATGAATCATTCCACAATTTTTCTTTTAGCTATTGCTATTGCTTTGTACTTTGGATTGAATGAGGCTGACCATGATAATCGTTTTGTAATTGAAAATCAACTAGGCCCTGGTATTTCTCTCAATTATCGTTGCGAAGGCGGCAGTTCGGGAAGGAGGACGCATCTGCAAACAGGACCCCAAACATTAAGCAACAATGATAGTTATATCTATCATATCCGTACTTTTGGAAAAGTAAGATATAGTTGTTTTTTAAGCTATGGGAAAACACCTGAATATTATTTTGATAATCTTGAAGTATACGATGATAATAAACGTCACGCCTATAGTGAGTTGCGTCATTGGGTTGCGAAAACTGATGGAATTTACTTTAGAAGAAATGACCGTAAACCCTTGGGAAGGGTACTTGCATGGAAAAAGAAATAAATAAGTTTTTTTTCAAAAAAAAATAAAATTTCCCAATATTCATAACTTAATAATATGCTATAATATGCATCAAAATGTAATAGTAAAATATGAGTTTATTTAATATTAAGTTTTGTAAGAGAAATAACTACATATGTATGTTTTTCATTTTTTATATGTAATGAGATCGTGATATATATATATATATATATATATATTTTTTTTTTTTGATTAAAAGATCTCAATAATTATTATCAGTGGGATTATAGTTTAGATTAAAATTCAGAACTTGTGTTTTATAAATGGTAAAATTAAGAAAACTCAAAATTAACTCGTGTTAGAGAGTCCGAGAAGCAATTCAACTAAATGAATGAGATGATTTCAAATACAAATACAAATACTGAAATCGTGAGATGAATTTGAAAAGAGAGAAGAAGATGGGAGCACACGCAAGATTTAAGGAATAACGAGGGTCACTACTTGTCCCCGAGACTGTTGCTCGGAATCCACTAGAAGGAGAAGAGATTAACAAGGGATTCACTCATCACATGAGTTATGAAGTCTCTTTTGTAGAAAACCCACCCAAAGCACATTGTTTTCTCTCAGCCTTGTGTGGCTTGGGCACTCTCACGATTTCAAACCTAAGTAACAAGACGTCAAAGGGAAAAGGCTCCACAAGCTTGAATCAACCCATCATCAACTCATAATCTATAACCAGGGTTATGTCTTGAGTTGCTTTTGATCTTGATTCATCGTCATGATTATGATGATGGCTACTCGTGATGAGATTGACAAGGAGGGAGAGTTTGGCGTTCGGACTCAGAGACACGAGAGGCATGGAACTTGGCGATAAAAGCAGAAGCTTTACGGTCAATACCTGGCTCAGCCACCCAATAACGTTTGTCCTCGTCACTGGCCCATGCCTTTCTTGTGTAGACGACGTCGTCGTCACATGACTTGTCTGCTTCAACTCTATGAGACGACGATCTTCGTCTTTTAAAGAAGCTGAAGAGCGAGAACCTCTTTCTGCCATTACCTCCCATATTAGACCGAACAAGAATACACCAATATTCAAGAAAAAAAACTAAAGATGTTTTCAAGGTTGTTTTAATATGATGTGTTTGTGTTTTATGTGGAGATGGTAGAGTTCTCAGGTTTTGAGGATGAATATATATAGGGTGACTGACTAAGCAAACCAACTTATTGCGAGGGTTTTTTGGGGTCTGGTTTGGTTCGAATCTTGATTGGTCTTGTTTAGGATTAGGAGTGATCAAACCGAATATAAAGTTTGGTTAAGTGTAGTTGGTCCCACATATTCTTTTTATGTGTCTCTTGTAATTATTTGGACATATTCTTTTATTTCTTCACATTTTGTGTTCTTTTGAAATTTATGCAGAGTATAAGTACATTTTAAAATTAGGCCTTAGGGTTTCCGACTTTCCATCCATTCTCGTACAATTATTTGTTTTCCAGGCTTAAATCATAGTAATCAATGTAAGGAAAATCATAGTAATGGAGATATTATTCGAGAATCTCAAAGTGCAAATGAAGATGAAGAAACGTGGAATCTGGTAATACAATCGGACGGTTGTTCAGGTTTTGTCAGACAACCACAACCTCTTAGTCACTGTTAACTTCGAGGGTATTTCGTGTGTCCATTTTTCATATAAATATTTTTCTTAATTCATCCCCAGTTAAAGGCATCCAAGTTCTCAGTTTCTTTTAGTCTTCTTTTTTTTGGGTACTTTCTTCAAACTTTTTTTATAAGAGTGATCGAATCAAACAAAAAGCGTGTATTGTTTTATGTTTCGCTATATAAACACTACAAAGAACGTATTGTTTTTATAAAAGTCTAAACACGGTAATGTTGCTTTGTTGGTGCTTTCTTATCTTAATATTCTTCGTCTCGCTCTTCAAATTTCAACGAATTAGTGCCAAACTCTACCACTTAATTGGATTCATACGTAAAAATTAGTCAATGTAAATAAAATAAAAGATATGACTAGTGTCACGGTTTTCTTATGGGTTTACAGAAAAACTCAGTTGTATATTTTATGTAAACATATCAATTATGTAGCTTACGGATATATTGAAAACCTTAATTATATGCAAATTAATTACAAATTTAATCATTTTCAGAATAATTAATGATCACATTATTATATGCGTAAATGAACATTTGGAACATGTATGTTCATGTACTATACTTGTGTTGAACATATGGTAAACACGTTAGGATTCAGATACTTAACTAAATACTGTTCGATCAATAGACTGTAATTATAACATTTTAATTTGATTATTTTATCAAGGAACTAATTATAATCTGGCACTCCTACTTATCTGTTCTGAAAAGTTTGAAAGATTTCACGACCAATGTTTATCATTCTAATATTTTCATGAATTGAATAAATATAGTTTTTTTATAAAAAAAAAAAAGAAGAAGAAGAAGTTATTAGTAGAGTTCTTAATCAAATACCACACCCACTATATCTTTATAATTAGAGTGTTAGGCTAGACTACGGTAATTTCATACAATTGTACCAAAAACTCCTAAAAACAATAAATTCAACAATAATTTGGTGGGGTTGTCCAATGATATTATTAACTAAACAGAAAATCAAGCAAGATAGAAGAGGAAACAGTCAAAAGACAAATGAAAAGGAATCTGTCGAAGAATAAAACACCCAAATGTGTTTTATATATATGACAAAGAGCGCTTCTTCTTTCGTTTTCCTTCTTTCCGGAATATATTCAACAGCTTCAAGCTAACATTATAAGAATTAGTAATTAATTAACTAATATCCAGTAGACCTTTTTTCATACAAATATCCTTAATCTTCTATAGTAATCTTCTAGCCTATAAACTGCATAGTTTAAGCTACAATTAAAGCATAACTAATCCACAACCAACAAAGATCGTTATCGAATTTGCCAGGGATAAAAGAAAAAGTTTGATTCGTTTCTGATTTGAATGAGTTAATCTTGATTTTGGAGAAATGAAAGAGAAACATAAATTTAAATCATCATCACACTGATCACACGTCGGAAGATTACCACACACCATAACCGTTTGGAACTAAATAATAAGATTTTCCATGGTTTGTTTTAGGCCCAAGAAGTAATGGGCCTGCAAAAAATAAGCTTTAGCGTCGGATTATTGTTCTTTCTCGCTCTTCGCCGCGCCTCTCTCTCTCTCTCTCTAAAACTCTCAGGTGAGCTTCTTCAATTTTCCTCTTAGATCAAAATCAAATAGTGAGCTTTTGTCGCCTCCAAGGTTCTGTGTTAATCTCAAAGCAAAGAGATTGAGAAAACCTAATTCTAGAGCTTGTAGAAACTCTAGCAGATTTATTTTAGGATTCCAATCGTATTCGTATCTAATCGGCATCGAATTGATCGGTACGACGCAGAAACCCTAATTTCGTGAGCTCTGTTGCAATTCCTCAGAATCGGCCTTTTCACAGTACATTGGGTTTTACGGTGGTATAGCGGAATGGATACTCGTCGTCGTGAAAACAAGACGGAAGCAAGTAGTAGAGAGAAACGGATTTATGAGAAAGATCAGGTCAATTCACATCTCCATTACTGTGCTCTTTTACTGATTTTAAGTGCTTTTGGTTCTTTGCTTATCAATTGGTAACTCGTATAGATGAATCAAGAGTCTTTTATCGAGGAATTAGCAGAGGCGTTTCGATTGCCAATCACACACAGGGTCACTGAGAACGTTGATCTGGAGGATGTGGAGCAAGCTTCACTGGATACGATGATATCGTCGTCTAACGTCGGGTTTCGTCTCCTTCAGAAAATGGGTTGGAAAGGAAAAGGTCTCGGAAAGCAAGAGCAAGGTCTGTTGTTTTTTTATTCGTGTGGCTCCGTTACAATTTAGAGTGATTTCGAACTTGGCTCATTGTTGATACTTGTTGCTACTCAGGCATAACAGAGCCGATAAAGTCCGGAATCAGGGATCGGAGACTGGGTTTAGGAAAGCAAGAAGAAGACGACTACTTCACCGCGGAGGAGAACATCCAGCGGAGGAGACTTGACATCGAGATTGAAGAGACTGAGGAGATCGCAAAGAAACGGGAGGTATGCGCTTCGAAAAACATATTTGCGGCAGTGTGTGTAACTGTGTATTAGCCATATATCTTGGTTTGGTTTGGTTGTTGGTGGCTTTCTTCTACTGCCCGCTTCGTCCCCATTATATGACAATCCAGGTCCTAGCAGAGCGTGAGCACAAGATCCAGAGCGACGTCAAAGAAATCCGCAAAGTCTTCTTTTGTGAGCTCTGCAGCAAACAGTATAGAACGGTGATGGAGTTTGAAGGTCACTTGAGCTCATACGATCACAACCATAAGAAGGTAAAAACAAATACTTAAAAAAACTCTTATTTTCTTGCTTTATAGACTTTTCCAATCCAAGCCTGTGTCTGGGTGTTATGCAGAGATTCAAAGAAATGAAAGAAATGCACGGTGCAAGCGGCCGTGATGATCGGAAGAAGCGTGAGCTGCAGCGTCAAGAGAGGGAGCTGACTAAAATGTACGTTTTGAGCTTTGAAATATTTTGTTTGCGTTGGACTAAAACACAAATTTTCTTTTTTCTTTTTTCTTTTTTAACTTGTTAGGGCTGATGCTCGTAAACAACAGCAGATGCAACAGAACCAACCAGAAAACCCAGAGAATGTCTCAGTTCCGTCACCAGCTACAACCACGGTGGCACCACTTGCAGTCCAAGATCAACGAAAAACATTGAAGTTTGGCTTTTCTTCAAAAACCGGCACTGTATCAAAGGTATATAAATTCAGTAACGCTTTTTATTTACGGGCCGAGTCTAATACGGGCCGGGCTTAAAGCGGGCTAGTACTGAAACTAAGTTTTCTGTTTCGTCTCTGTAGAGCCAACCCACAAGCAGCAACAAGAAGCCAAAATTAGCGATTGCATCGGTGTTTGGCAACGATAGCGACGAAGATTAAAGAGTGACATCATGATCCGGGGATATTGTACTTTTATGTAACTCTTGATTTATGGTTTTCCCTTTCACAGTAAAAAAAAGAACACAGAACGTGGCCAGAGAAAGATCTATACATTTTCAGAAAGAACAACACTGTCACTGTCTTAATTTTCGTTTGTTGATTGTTAAATGAATCTGATATCAATCCGACCGTTGGAGTGTCATCTAGTGTCCCGTCTTATTACAGATGCAATGCAACTGCACCTTTTTTATGTTGTGGCCATTTAACACGTGAGTAAAGTATGCCTGTTAGGTGATATCTTCCCATCACGCGCCATTCACGTGACAAACACAGACAAAAAGCTTTTTTATCTCCTCCACTTTCCCCAATGTCGTCGTGGCACCGCACTTTCACCACTTGTCTTTATCCTCTTTAATAATGGAATGAAAGCAGCCATTTCCTCTTTCTCTCTTCATTTTCGATTTTGATTTTGATTACTCAGAAAAACCTCGTCACAAAAAAAAAAAATCAATTCCCATGGCGTCTCTGTCTCCGCCGGAAGAGGCTGCAGTTTCATATCACCACCGTCACTCTAAACGGTATCCCTCTAACGGCGTTGAATCGGTTTCCGATTTCGCCAAACGACCCAAAATCTCTCCACCTCCGAAACAATCGAGTTTCATTTCTCCCTCCGAGATCGAATCGGAGTTCTCGCATCACGATCCGGACTTCGCGCGGGTCAACAACGGCAGCTTCGGCTGCTGCCCGTCGTCAATCCTCGCTCTCCAGCGAGATTGGCAGCTCCGATTCCTTCGCCAGCCGGATCGATTCTATTTCGACGAGCTCAAGCCCAAAATCTCCGAATCCAGAGCCGTCATCAAACGCCTAATCAACGCCGAGCACGACGACGAGGTCTCCATCGTCGACAACGCGACAACCGCGGCGGCGATCGTCCTCCAGCAAACGGCCTGGGCCTTCCGCGAGGGCCGGTTCGAGAAAGGCGACGCGGTGGTGATGCTCCACTACGCGTACGGCTCCGTCAAGAAATCAGTCGAGGCGTACGTCACACGCTCCGGCGGACAGGTCATCGAGGTACAGTTACCGTTCCCGGTTATCTCGGCTGACGAAATCGTAACCCGGTTTAGAAACGGTTTAGCTTCGGGGAAGACCAACGGTAGGAGGGTTAGGTTAGCTTTGATTGATCACGTGACGTCAATGCCTAGCGTTGTGATACCGATCAAAGAGCTTGTGAAAATCTGTAGAGAAGAAGGCGTTGACCAGGTCTTCGTCGACGCTGCTCATGGGATCGGTTGCGTTGATGTGGACATGAAGGACATTGGAGCTGATTTCTACACGAGCAATCTCCATAAATGGTTCTTCGCGCCGCCTTCGGTTGCGTTCTTGTATTGTAAAAAGTCGAGTAACGGTGGTGGTGGTGGTGATTTGCATCATCCGGTTGTGTCGAATGAGTATGGGAACGGTTTAGCGGTTGAGAGCTCGTGGGTTGGGACGAGAGACTACAGTGCGCAGTTGGTCGTGCCTTCGATTTTGGAGTTTGTGAACCGGTTTGAAGGAGGGATTGATGGGATAAAGAAGAGGAATCATGAGCGTGTGGTTGAGATGGGTCAAATGCTGGTTAAGTCTTGGGGGACTCAGTTAGGTTGTCCGGTTGAGATGTGTGCGAGTATGGTCATGGTTGGGTTGCCGGTTTGCTTAGGAGTGGGTAGTGATTCGGATGTTATGAAGCTTAGAACGCTTTTGAGAGAGAGGTTTAGTATTGAGATTCCGATTTACTTTAGACCGCCGGAGGAAGGAGAGATCGATCCGATCGCGGGGTATGTGCGCATTTCGTTTCAGGTTTACAACAAAGTTGAGGATTATCATAGGCTTAGGGACGCAGTGAACCAACTTGTGAGAGAAGGGTTTAAATGCATGTCTCTAGATAGTTGAATTTTAAGGTACATTATCTAGTCCAACATTCAGTTTCCATATATTACATTTTAGACTCATTCAGTATTGATATATATATAGTTATATGTTTTAGCAGGGAATCAAAGCTTTTCGTGGGGAAGAAACATCCTGAAAGTGATCATGGTTTAGGTACCATGGAGCTTCATGTGATTGGAAGAAATGAAGTAGCCTCTCTAATTCTGTCTTTTCATAAACTTCTTCTTATACAGTAATGATGTATGAGAAGACTTAAAGCTTTCTTCATCGCCTATTTGCTTTTGCTCGATCGAATCGCCTGTTCAAATCTCTCCCATTCTAAATGTCTCCTTAAAACGTTAGCTGGTCGGTAATAAAAGTAACAACGGCATTATTAGTTGTTGCTGGTTCGTTGGTGGATGTGACTATCTTGATGGATCCTTAATTTGTTACGTTTATTAGTTGGTCGAATTCAATTATTTGATTTAGCTCTAATCCAAATGAGTAACGTCTCAAAAGTTAAAAAGCCCTTTTGGCTAGCTCAAAAACATAGAAATGGTAACGTTAATCTGATTGATATAAGTGATTGATAGCAAATAAATCAAACGTAGACTTTTTCAAGAAAATATCATGAACGTGTCGCTAAAACATTTGAAGATACTTAATTCCAGTTGTAATTATGGTCGTTGGTTGATTGATAGAAACGATTCCCAAAATAGTAATCTCTCAGGTGAATTTGTCAAGAAAAAGAAAAATGAATCGCAGGTGCATGTTCGTAAATCTAAACCTTTGACCAAACGTACCAAACTCTAGGTCCCACAAAATAGAATACAACTCAGCTTGACGTGGCACAGCTTTATCCAGTAAATTAAGATAACAAAAGAAAACCGTTACTGGCTTACTGCCTTCGGCGGTTCGGCCTGGCCTCCAGAAAATCGCCAATAGAGAAAAAACATATATATATATATATATATATATATATAATAAACAACCAAATTAAGATACTACTGAAAAGCTCAAACTACAATAAGATTCGTACACAAACTCCATGGCGGTGTTACCGAACAACGAGGGGATCCTCAATTTGTTTCAAACCCTGACGTCTTCCTCCTTTCAAATTTTTATCCTAATTTTTATTCTGACTTGCTTTCTCCCACTTTAATACTTCTACCCAATAACAACCAGTAAACAAGTACAATATGATCTTATCTATCAATAAATTCGATGCGCACTCAACACTTAGAATAGTATTATTTACGGAGTAATTAATGAGTAACAATAATCTGTAAATGGGATCACAGTGAGTCAGTGACTATGATCACCGTTGTTTGGCATCACTCTATATGTACTGCTAATGAAATTTGTAACGTATAATTAGTTTTATGTTTATAACATCAACGATACTAATACAAACCAGAAACTATAAGCACTCGCCGTCAATTAGCTTTACTGATTTGATTCGCGAAAGTGTTGACTATATGTCTATTTCATGTTGGTTACACATTCATACGGATACATGTAACTATTTATTCTTCCTTAGACTGTACGTATATACAGTAAAAGAATTTCCGCTAGTGGTGAAAGTAAAAACTAGAATAACCCATATATAGCACACATGGCACATAAAACGAAAATGACACCACTGTGTACAATGTAAATTCATAAATGAAGAGAAGACTGGACCATAACATGATTATATATTTAAGTGAATGTGGCCAATACAAATCACATGAAATTTTAGGGTATGGTCATAGTACGATCCAAATTAAACTTGTCCTTATAATTTAAACAAAAGTAAAAACAAAGAGCAGAGAAAAGGATGACTCTTTATTTTATTTTATTTTATGTTGAGTGTGTTCTTAAAACAAACAAAACGAAGAAGAGAGAAAAGAGCCAATGCGATATATTGCCTATCCACTCTCATGCTAATTAAGAAAGATCCCAGTTTACATTTCTGGATTTCTGTTCTATTACCATCACTGCAACTTCCTTCAATTTTGCTATCACCTATAAGGGACCACGCTTCTAATATATATATATATATATTATATATATATGGACCATTCTATGATATTCTTGTTTGTTAAGATTCCAAGTAGTAGTCACAATTCAAACAACAAAATTTGATTATCGGTTATTTACTTCTCTTATAAATCCAACATAAACGGATTTTCAATATTTATTTATAATTTTCGGTATTCTCAATCCTATATTTAGTTACTAAATTACACGATCGTGTTAAAATAGTAAGCTTGCTACTGGTCTCAAACTAAATCGTTCATTTATAAAACTTTGTTTTTTTTAAAAAAAATGCAATGATCGTGTTTATAATAAAATGCCGAGTGAGTTAGTTAAAACTTGAGTGTGGCTGAAAACAAAAATTGTGATGGATCCGGAAGTCCAAACTCCAATAGAATAGTACTAATTAATGTCAAAGCGAAAATTAAAGTTATTAGAATTAATGTTGGTGTATCAATTCTTCCTTATGGCAGAGTGGCAACATTAATGTGCTAGATTAATCAGTGGATACTGGAGTAAATTAAATAAATTTCATGTAAATGTGCACTGTGAATCTATGACTAAAATATTATGCCCACAAGTTGTTTCTGTTGGTGTATCAATTCTTCCTTATGGCAGAGTGGCAACATTAATGTGCTAGATTAATCAGTGGATACTATCTGGAGTAAATTAAATAAATTTCATGTAAATGTGCACTGTGAATCTATGACTAAACTATTATGCCCACAAGTTGTTTCTTCCAAATCAGTACCTAAATTTAATTTCAAGACTTGGTTAGTTGGTTAGATTGACATGGGTACAATTCAAAAAAAAATTTACGAATCTATCGGAGAAAAGAAAAGAAAAAATGTAATGTTGTCTATAAAAACGACATGTGATTTATTTTAAGGATGCGAATAAAAAAAACTCATTGAAATAAATGGCGCTAAATGTAAACAAAAAACATTGGTTTAACAGCTAAGACTGTGTTTTGCATTTTAGACTGAAAGATTTTTTTTTTTTTGACGGGACTGAAAGATATTTAAAAGATTTAAAACAACATTAACTTTTCGATGGTATTCGTTTAATATAGTGTTTAAGATTATATTTTAGACTTTATACAGATGATGATAATCAATGGGCCTTTTAAAAGTTACTTTTTTGTTAATTAATGTTAGCGTGTAACTAACTTCAAAAAGTATTAACTAAAAGTATTTGGATTCTTGAATAGTTGAATTACAATTGGTTAGTGTTTATTGAAAAAATAGTTGGTGTAAAAATCAATATATTAATAATTAGCTATTAAATATTTTTTAATAACTGTATAAAAGGTAAAACATCTTTATATTCAGAAACAGAGGAGTATAGAGTTGGAGGTGTAGAGAAATATGCGGAGGGCTTTTGAAATTAATGGTGGTTCGCCTTTCTTATGGTAATTCATTTATTTAGTTTTTTTTTGGCTAATCATTTTTACATTAAACTGAAAAAAAAAATCTTCATTATTTTACTTGGTTTGTGTTTGTTTTATAATTTAGCCAATGCCATGAAAAGACTATCTAAAATTGAAAGTAAACGTTTTTCATACATTTTCTTTAATATAAAAATTGCACATTGGTATTCTTATTACTCCAAAAACATATTCACTGAAAATGAATCATTCCACAATTTTTCTTTTAGCTATTGCTATTGCTTTGTACTTTGGATTGAATGAGGCTGACCATGATAATCGTTTTGTAATTGAAAATCAACTAGGCCCTGGTATTTCTCTCAATTATCGTTGCGAAGGCGGCAGTTCGGGAAGGAGGACGCATCTGCAAACAGGACCCCAAACATTAAGCAACAATGATAGTTATATCTATCATATCCGTACTTTTGGAAAAGTAAGATATAGTTGTTTTTTAAGCTATGGGAAAACACCTGAATATTATTTTGATAATCTTGAAGTATACGATGATAATAAACGTCACGCCTATAGTGAGTTGCGTCATTGGGTTGCGAAAACTGATGGAATTTACTTTAGAAGAAATGACCGTAAACCCTTGGGAAGGGTACTTGCATGGAAAAAGAAATAAATAAGTTTTTTTTCAAAAAAAAATAAAATTTCCCAATATTCATAACTTAATAATATGCTATAATATGCATCAAAATGTAATAGTAAAATATGAGTTTATTTAATATTAAGTTTTGTAAGAGAAATAACTACATATGTATGTTTTTCATTTTTTATATGTAATGAGATCGTGATATATATATATATATATATATATATATTTTTTTTTTTTGATTAAAAGATCTCAATAATTATTATCAGTGGGATTATAGTTTAGATTAAAATTCAGAACTTGTGTTTTATAAATGGTAAAATTAAGAAAACTCAAAATTAACTCGTGTTAGAGAGTCCGAGAAGCAATTCAACTAAATGAATGAGATGATTTCAAATACAAATACAAATACTGAAATCGTGAGATGAATTTGAAAAGAGAGAAGAAGATGGGAGCACACGCAAGATTTAAGGAATAACGAGGGTCACTACTTGTCCCCGAGACTGTTGCTCGGAATCCACTAGAAGGAGAAGAGATTAACAAGGGATTCACTCATCACATGAGTTATGAAGTCTCTTTTGTAGAAAACCCACCCAAAGCACATTGTTTTCTCTCAGCCTTGTGTGGCTTGGGCACTCTCACGATTTCAAACCTAAGTAACAAGACGTCAAAGGGAAAAGGCTCCACAAGCTTGAATCAACCCATCATCAACTCATAATCTATAACCAGGGTTATGTCTTGAGTTGCTTTTGATCTTGATTCATCGTCATGATTATGATGATGGCTACTCGTGATGAGATTGACAAGGAGGGAGAGTTTGGCGTTCGGACTCAGAGACACGAGAGGCATGGAACTTGGCGATAAAAGCAGAAGCTTTACGGTCAATACCTGGCTCAGCCACCCAATAACGTTTGTCCTCGTCACTGGCCCATGCCTTTCTTGTGTAGACGACGTCGTCGTCACATGACTTGTCTGCTTCAACTCTATGAGACGACGATCTTCGTCTTTTAAAGAAGCTGAAGAGCGAGAACCTCTTTCTGCCATTACCTCCCATATTAGACCGAACAAGAATACACCAATATTCAAGAAAAAAAACTAAAGATGTTTTCAAGGTTGTTTTAATATGATGTGTTTGTGTTTTATGTGGAGATGGTAGAGTTCTCAGGTTTTGAGGATGAATATATATAGGGTGACTGACTAAGCAAACCAACTTATTGCGAGGGTTTTTTGGGGTCTGGTTTGGTTCGAATCTTGATTGGTCTTGTTTAGGATTAGGAGTGATCAAACCGAATATAAAGTTTGGTTAAGTGTAGTTGGTCCCACATATTCTTTTTATGTGTCTCTTGTAATTATTTGGACATATTCTTTTATTTCTTCACATTTTGTGTTCTTTTGAAATTTATGCAGAGTATAAGTACATTTTAAAATTAGGCCTTAGGGTTTCCGACTTTCCATCCATTCTCGTACAATTATTTGTTTTCCAGGCTTAAATCATAGTAATCAATGTAAGGAAAATCATAGTAATGGAGATATTATTCGAGAATCTCAAAGTGCAAATGAAGATGAAGAAACGTGGAATCTGGTAATACAATCGGACGGTTGTTCAGGTTTTGTCAGACAACCACAACCTCTTAGTCACTGTTAACTTCGAGGGTATTTCGTGTGTCCATTTTTCATATAAATATTTTTCTTAATTCATCCCCAGTTAAAGGCATCCAAGTTCTCAGTTTCTTTTAGTCTTCTTTTTTTTGGGTACTTTCTTCAAACTTTTTTTATAAGAGTGATCGAATCAAACAAAAAGCGTGTATTGTTTTATGTTTCGCTATATAAACACTACAAAGAACGTATTGTTTTTATAAAAGTCTAAACACGGTAATGTTGCTTTGTTGGTGCTTTCTTATCTTAATATTCTTCGTCTCGCTCTTCAAATTTCAACGAATTAGTGCCAAACTCTACCACTTAATTGGATTCATACGTAAAAATTAGTCAATGTAAATAAAATAAAAGATATGACTAGTGTCACGGTTTTCTTATGGGTTTACAGAAAAACTCAGTTGTATATTTTATGTAAACATATCAATTATGTAGCTTACGGATATATTGAAAACCTTAATTATATGCAAATTAATTACAAATTTAATCATTTTCAGAATAATTAATGATCACATTATTATATGCGTAAATGAACATTTGGAACATGTATGTTCATGTACTATACTTGTGTTGAACATATGGTAAACACGTTAGGATTCAGATACTTAACTAAATACTGTTCGATCAATAGACTGTAATTATAACATTTTAATTTGATTATTTTATCAAGGAACTAATTATAATCTGGCACTCCTACTTATCTGTTCTGAAAAGTTTGAAAGATTTCACGACCAATGTTTATCATTCTAATATTTTCATGAATTGAATAAATATAGTTTTTTTATAAAAAAAAAAAAGAAGAAGAAGAAGTTATTAGTAGAGTTCTTAATCAAATACCACACCCACTATATCTTTATAATTAGAGTGTTAGGCTAGACTACGGTAATTTCATACAATTGTACCAAAAACTCCTAAAAACAATAAATTCAACAATAATTTGGTGGGGTTGTCCAATGATATTATTAACTAAACAGAAAATCAAGCAAGATAGAAGAGGAAACAGTCAAAAGACAAATGAAAAGGAATCTGTCGAAGAATAAAACACCCAAATGTGTTTTATATATATGACAAAGAGCGCTTCTTCTTTCGTTTTCCTTCTTTCCGGAATATATTCAACAGCTTCAAGCTAACATTATAAGAATTAGTAATTAATTAACTAATATCCAGTAGACCTTTTTTCATACAAATATCCTTAATCTTCTATAGTAATCTTCTAGCCTATAAACTGCATAGTTTAAGCTACAATTAAAGCATAACTAATCCACAACCAACAAAGATCGTTATCGAATTTGCCAGGGATAAAAGAAAAAGTTTGATTCGTTTCTGATTTGAATGAGTTAATCTTGATTTTGGAGAAATGAAAGAGAAACATAAATTTAAATCATCATCACACTGATCACACGTCGGAAGATTACCACACACCATAACCGTTTGGAACTAAATAATAAGATTTTCCATGGTTTGTTTTAGGCCCATAACCGTTTGGAACTAAAAAATTTACGAATCTATCGGAGAAAAGAAAAGAAAAAATGTAATGTTGTCTATAAAAACGACATGAGATTTATTTTAAGGATGCGAATGAAAAAAACTCATTGAAATAAATGGCGCTAAATATAAACATAAAACATTGGTTTAACAGCTAAGACTGTGTTTTGCATTTTAGACTGAAAGATATATTTTTTTTTGACGGGGACTGAAAGATATTTAAAAGATTTAAAACAACATTAACTTTTCAGATGGTATTCGTTTAATATAGTGTTTAAGATTATATTTTAGACTTTACATAGATGATGATAATTAATGGGCCTTTTAAAAGTTACCTTTTTGTTAATTAATGTTAGCATAATACTAACTTCAAAAAGTATTAACTAAAAGTATTTGGATTCTTGAATAGTTGAATTACAATTGGTTAGTGTTTATTGAAAAAATAGTTGGTGTAGAAATCAATATATTAATAATTAGCTATTAAATATTTCTTAATAACTGTATAAAAGGTAAAACATTTTATATTTAGAAATAGAGGGAGTATGGAGTTGGAGGTGTGGAGAAATATGCGGAGGGCTTTTGAAATTAATGGTGGTTCGTCTTTCTTACGGTTTACAATGATTCATTTATTTGGTTTTTATTTTTTGGCTAATCATTTTTTTACATTAAACTGAAAAAAAAATCTTCACTATTTTACTTGGTTTGTGTTTGTTTTATAATTTAGCCAATGCCATAAAAAGACTATCTAAAAATTGAAAGTAATCGTTTTCCATACATTTTCTTTAATATAAAAATTGCACATTGGTATTGTTATTACTCCAAAAACATATTCACTGAAAATGAATCATTCCACAATTTTTCTTTTAGCTATTGCTATTGCTGTGTACTTTGGATTGAATGAAGTTGTCTCCTATGTTCCTAATCGTTTTGAAATTCAAAATCAACTAGGCCCTGGTATTTCTCTCAATTATCGTTGCGAAGGCGGTGGCCGCAAGATGCCTTTGCAAACAGGATCCCAAACATTAAGCACCTTCAATGATAGTAATATTTATCACATCCGCACTAGTGATAGAGTAAGATATGGTTGTTTCCTAAGCTATGGGAAAGCACCTGAATATTATTTTGATAATCTTGAAGTATATGATGGTAAACGTCCCTCAAAGAGGAGTGGGTTGCGTCATTGGATTGCAAGAACTGATGAAATTTATTTTAGAAGAGATGATCGTAAACCTTTGGGATGGGTACTTGCATGGAAAAAGAAATAAATAAATTTTATTCTTTTCTAAAAATTTAAAATTTCCCAATATTCATAAAATATGTTAATAATATGCTATAATATGCATCAAAATGTAATAGTAAAATATGAGTTTATTTAATATTAAGTTTTGTAAGAGAAATAACTACATATGTATGTTTTTCATTTTTTATATGTAATCAGATTACAACACGCGTGATACATATGTAAATATAAAATACTCCCTCCGTTTTAAATTAGTTGTCATTTTACAAAAATGTATCTACAGTTATTTGGATGTATCTGGATGTGTTTTGAGTTTAATACATCCAAATAATTTCAAATACATTTCGCTAGAATGACAACTAATTTGAAACGGAGGGAGTACATCTTTTAATTGGAACGAGTAATTGAAACTAATTGGTTGGTGTATAATTAGTTTAGCAGAATATGACGGTTTGTCTTTCAAATTGTGATTATGCTAATACTCGGATTTACTCTTGCTCGTAGATGCACACTAGAGTAGATGAATGATGATCCTTGGTTAAGTAGACAGAGCTCACCATCTACAAATACATTCCCAGGTAAACGTCCAACCTCTTTGGCTTGCTAAAACTCTCTCAACTTTAGCTAGTCATTTCAGCTCTTGAGAGTCTTGAACAATCAAGATACGGTCAAACTATGGAACGACATTAAGCTGAGAAAGAGACATGTAGGAGAATTTTAGCAGAGCTCTTTCTTTGCAATCGAGAAAGCTTATATCAGAGAATGTGCTACCGTTTGCGGCGTCTATATCAGAACACACTCTGCGTCCATCGTCGCTCTGATTAATGTGTACACAACTTGGTCACATTCTTTGAAACTAAACATGGTTGCTGTTGATCAGGTTTATCTGAAAGAATTGCTTTTGAGGTTGTCGAAGATGGGAGCAGCTGATGAGCTCACGGAACAACAACAGTCAAAGTGTAGATTTGGTTTCGTGTACAATTGTCTTTTTTTGTTTTAGGGAATTCAATGTGTAAAGAATCATACGAAACGTTTATGTAAAGTAAATACAAGTAATTTGGTTAAGAAATGTGAAACAAATGTCCCTTAACACAATTTCTTCTTTAAGTTTATTGATATATATAATATGACTTGAGAAACATTTTGGTTGTTGGGTCTTACACCGCTTAAAAACGATAGAGAGGTTGAGGTCTTAGAAGAAACGAAATAAAAATATATAAAGTTGTGCTTCCATCTTTTATGTATCTGTTTCCTTTGACTTGATTATGCTCCCATTCTGGTTTCTGGTTTGGGAAAAATGAGCCTAATTCCGTACAACACCAACACTACGATTGCCAAGATTCCCCAGATTCCAAGGTATGCGATACGGATATAAGGAAGTGTGGGATGAATCATCGCCATTGTGCAGAAGAAGGCGGCAGATACACAGAGAACAGCAACAATCATCAGAAACTTCATGACCGCGATGACAAACCGGTTCCTGTTTAAAAACCAAAATGAACTAACTAGTCATTAACTAAAGCAGTCGCTCATTGATTACAGTATGACGAAATAAGACTCTTACCTGAGCCCCAGACCGCTCACTAAGAGCAGAATGAGAGACATCGAGGCAGAGAAGGAGATGATGGAGCTAAATAGCATCCCAAGATACAAGGGACGCATCGAATCGTCGTCCCCTAGCACGGCGGTTCCGGCTGTCGTGCAAACGGTGGACTTGGAGCCGCAGTCAACGCTCTCCCAGACTCCACCAGGGGGATTCACCATAAGGCCGAAACCCATCCCGCCGATGACAGTAGCTGCAACAAAGAGATTTCCTCGTGTTGTATCAATCCATTCATATTCCTGCATGATTATACAGTTTAGGTTTGATTTCGTCTTTCATCTGTGGTGGCCTTTTTATGCATAGTTTATAGCCTAACTAACAAGAGAGTATTAATGATTACTTGGGGTTTTTTTCTCGACTAGGTTTGGTTAATTGCGAAGATTACCCCGGCTATAAGTTGGTTCAGTCCACGATGAATGTTTAATTTTAAACATGACACATGACACATATACTCACAAGTCACAAACCTATTGAACAAACTTTTGTGCCCAACACTAACCAGTGATTATTTTTGTTGGATTAAAAACAAAAAAACAAAAAAACATGGATTAAAAGATAGAAATGCAAGATGATGATGATGACCTCATAATCTTTAAGTGTTTGTTTGTTTGAACTACACACTTGCCTTCAATGCACATTTAGAGGGAGACAAGAGAAAACTGTAGAAGATAAACAAGAATCATGAAAACAAGTGAATATGTGTGAAACCAAGAGATCTAAAACCAAGTTAAGATGCACTAGGACTAATCGAATTCCAAGTAAACAGAGTTGCGGATAAAAGACAATATTACCTAACATTGAGTTTTTAACGAAGCAGGCTAAGAATATATGTTTGACACTTGGTTGATTCCAAGACCAATGTGCTCCTGGTCCTGGATACCGAATCCAAAGCAGCCAGTGTCACTCAAGTTCCTCCTCAACAGCTCCTACTCCTTCACTTTCACTGTCAAGCCACTCTCAAGAAGCTGCATTGCCAAAACATGTCACAGTGTACCTCGCTCTTGACAATCAAGAGAACCAATCTTCAAAAATCAAGACTCTACAATCATCCTACAATTACAAATTGGACAAGACAGGGGTTGACCACTGACTGAGCTGTTCCACCTCCTACAAATTACCCACCTCCTCATAAAGCTTAAGATTAAGGATTTTGAGGAAGAAGTTTGAAATAGGACGAAATAAATTTAAAGCTTTGAGTAACATTTATCATCAGTATAATTTGTACCCACATGGTTTAATCAATCTTAAGCGCTTTATGAGCTACTAAGTGCTTCAGCTTTGTTGAATGTCTTTGATAGTGTTTGGTTTGTGGAATGAAATCTCACTGTCTTGTTCTGCTTCGGACAAGCAAATGAAAAGCAAAAACTTGCAAGATGAAGAAATTGCGGAAATGTAAAGTAATCAGACCCTGTTTTTAAAGATCAAAGTTGTTGTATCAGATGCAGAGAAAGAAGAGTAGGTCTCTATGATTCTATCCCCAGTCTATGAAAGGAAGCTGAGGATAGCCTTGTTCAGGAGGCGGTTTCAGAGATGGCGGAAGATCAAACCAACCTGTTCCTGGTCCACCGCTAACGAAATCACCTGTTTTTGACAATTAAAAAAGACTTGCAGCATCAGATATATGTATCTACCTAAAAGTTTATTATTATCGTTAAAAGATTGAGAGAAGTTGAATGACAACAGAAAGAAAGAAAGCAAGCATACGGTTTATATTACTTGCTTGAATGTGTTGGTTAGGGAAGCCATCATGAGGTTGTGTATTATTATTGGCGAAACCTGCATTTGAGATGATGTTTTGAGCAAACACAAAACAGAATCTAGAATGCAAGTAATGTAGACTGGTTTTTAAGTTTTGGCCAAACCTGTGCTTCCTGGAATGTTGTTATTAGGGTGCAAGTATCTGCAAGAATCTCCGAATGGACAAAAATTCTGGAAAAACCATTAAGAAAAATACAAGGACAAAATGGGAGTTAAGATTTGAATTTATATCATGTAAACAAAAAAAAGATAGGAGAAACACAAAGATGATATATACATTGATTCATTTCTGGCAAACACTCAGAGGTAAGAACAAAAGCTTTAACATAGAGATTGCTAGGAAGATAAATAAACAGAGCAAGAAACAGAGAAGAAGCGACAAGAAATAGAGTAAACAAAGAGGGCATTTGGTCTAGTGGTATGATTCTCGCTTAGGGTGCGAGAGGTCCCGAGTTCAATTCTCGGAATGCCCCCAAACTCTTATCTTTTTTTTTTTTGTCAAAATCAAAACAATTAGATTCAAGACGTACCGAGGTAACGAAGCGATTGCATAAACCCCTCGGCGCAAAATTGGAGACTTGTTGATTGCGATCTACGAAATTTCGCAAATGGAGATGTTCAAAAATCGTTCCTTAATAAACAACAGAAGCAAACCATTGAGAGAGAGAGAGAGAGAGAGAAGAAGAGAGAGATACCCGAAGCAGAGCTGTACCAGAGGGCCTTAGCTCGAAGGTGAGGGTTGCTTTGAAGATGGCGTTTTCTAGCCACTTGAGTATCCTGAAACTCCTTGTCGCAGTAATCGCAGTAATATTTCCCCGACGGCATCTTCCCTTCCCTTAATCGTCGCCGGTAAAATCGAAAGCTCGTATTAAAAGTTTGGCTTTTTAACATGTCTCAGAATTGACTTACACGCGCACCAGTTGGCGCGTGAGATTTCGTCAAGTTATTGTGGAACTTGAACTTGCTATGGTTTTAACTTTTAACTTTTAACTTTTAACTTTTAACTTTGATATTAAAATTCTCATGATGGCTTTTACATTATAAACCAACCTTACCTCAGTAATATAACAACTCTTTTGTTCTCTACTCATACAACAAACAAAGGTGTACATATATCAGACTGACATATATTGATACAGACTACAGAGAGAGAGAGAGAGAGAGAGAGAGAGAGAGAGAGAGAGAGGTGCAAATGATAGTACAAGTGACTCGTGTTTGGTGCTACATTTAGGGAAATCACAAGCCGAGCCAAGGACACTGCTTCCTCGCGTGCTCAGGTACTAACTTAGCTACCATCTCCACAGCCACACCTTTCAGCTCTGTTTCACAAAACAATCACAGCAAGCTCAAGTTATAATCTCACAGTCTATATATATGGAAGCTAAGAGATTATTAGGGAAGGAAGATTTTGTACCGTGAGGCTTGAAGTTGAAAAGCGGTGGAAGGAAACGTCCATTAGGTAGACGTGCGTTTGGATCTCTTAGCTCATCAAAGAATGGATGGACCAACGTGTCGAGCTGTGAATGGAGTTATATGTCAGAGGAAAGGAAACAAAACTGTGCAAAACATCAAAAAGATTCACACAAGAATGTTGACTTGTAATACTCACAGCAGCAGATCGTAGATTGGGAGAGTATTGAAGTAGTCTTGAGACCAAATCAACAGCTTCCGGAGGCATGCGTTTGTGGAATATCTGTTAATATATATATATGATGACAAGATATTGTCAAACTGACTGTAACTGAAACTGCTACTGAAGAAGACAGTAGTGAACATGTTGATCTCATGTATATAATGTTTAATTTATAGTACCTTGTGCCATGGATGAGCTTTAATCTGAGGAAATTTGAATTCCGTGTAGTTAGGGTTCATGCACTTGATTTCCTCCCTCGTAGGCGTTCCCAAGACCTACTCGCAATGCAAAACAAAAACATTACATCAAAATTTATTGAAACCAAGAAAGCGTTAATAAAGTGAACATGTGCAAGCAAAGGTTATACCTTGATGATCTCTACAAGTTGATCAACACCACTCTCACCAGGGAACAAGGGCTGCCAAGAGCAGAGGATAGAGTTTCTCAACCACAAAATTCCAGTTTCAGTAGAGCAGAAGTGTGTGAATAAGATTTTCTTGTTTTACCTGTCCAAGCAAGAGCTCAGCAAGAACACATCCCGCAGACCAGACATCAATGGCTGTCGTATACTCAGTTGCTCCAAAAATAAGTTCAGGTGCTCTGTAATACCTCGAGCATATGTAGGAGATGTTTGGCTCTCCTTTTACCTGTTTTCAGAAGTTACAATGGTAAAAATATTTCTTTTTCCAAGAGAAAATGTAACGAGAAGAGATAATCAAACGCACCAATACTTTTGCACTTCCAAAATCACATAGTTTTACTTGATGAGTGTGTGGATTTACCTGAAAAATTAGCAAAAAGTGTCAAAACAAAGTTGACAAGTTTTGAGGTCTTACAGTGAATTCTTATACATACCAACAAGTTTTGAGGTTTTATGTCGCGATGACACACGCCAATACAACGGTGAATGTAAGATAAGGCCCTAAAAATCTGCCAAACAAAAAAAGAAATCGATAAGTGATCCAAACAACAGAAAGTCTAAACTCAAATACAAATGCAATAATCGCTACCTGATACGTGTAAAGTTTAACGTATATGAGAGGCATTCGCTGGTTGAGTTTATTGTAATGTTTGATAACACGGTGAACCGTTTCTGGGACGTACTCAAGAACCAAATTGAGATAAAGCTCGTCTTTTTCGGTGGTTGAGAAGAAGCAATGTTTGAGAGACACAACATTAGGATGGTCAAGTAGCCTCATGGTTTGAAGCTCACGGTTCTTGTACCTCCGATCTTGTAGAACTTTCTTTATCGCAACAGTCTCTCCTGTCTCAAGACACTTCGCCTAAATCATTCAAGAAAAATAAAATGAGGAATCAAATTCAGTCCATTGATTGATAAATGATCAGAGTCTATGGAGAGATTGAAACAAAACTCACTTGGAACACAACACCAAAAGATCCATGGCCAACAACACGCTCGGCCATGTAGCTGATCGTCTGCATTCACATGTGAGGGAAATCAAAACCAAACATAGAAAAATCTAACGAATCAAAACTTAAGAGATCAAGAAGAAGTAAAAAAACCTGTTTTGGTTGGCCGTTTCTTCCACCGATAGTAGTCACTATAATGTGGCCAGTCTCTGTACCATTTCCATCTACAACAGTCGCCTCCATTTCCTAGCAATATCAATCAAAATCCATTTTAGTTTTCTATCAACATACAACAACTCTGAGCAGAAACTGTATGATATAAACAGCATCAAAACCTACTTTATCGTCACGAATCTTCATGTCATTCATCTCTTCGGGTAATTTATCAACACCAGTTGAGTCTCTTGCCCCTGGAAGAGGAGCTATGCCCACTGTTGCCATTTTAAGGCTGCAAAATCGTTTTCCTTCTTTGACCTCACTCTTCAAACTCTCGATTAGAATCAAAAACTCAACCTGAAGAAGCAATTTAATTATTAGTCCAATGTGACGACATTTGTTGCTGTACTAATTAGTTTCTGATCAAGGATAAGCTTCTTCTTTAAAGCTTATCAAAAATATAAAATTAAAAAAATTTGAATGGGAACGGAACACAGAACATACACAAACATTATAGTCAATGAATCAGCTTAGCCAAACACTATAGCTAAAATAAAAATAACCGAAGAAACAAAATAAATCAAACTTCAGCCATAATAGGGAAGTTTTTCAACGAAAAAAAAACTTCAAAATATCCTTAAAAATTGTAACTTCAGAGACAAAGGTAAGAAGATCTAAACAGAGAAATTAAGTTGGATGTAAAAGAGAGAATCCGCCGATAAAAATGGAGGGAGAAATTTGATGATAAAACTGACTGAACAGAAGCAGATCTGGAGCTACAACACCTAAAAAAATTGGTAGCTCCAAGAAGAAACAGAGACCCAGAATTCGAGATGAAAACGAAAACAAAAGCTTGAAGAAAAAGAGAACTTTAAACGTACCGATGAATACCAAAAGTCCCAGATCGAAGAAGACGAAGATCTTCAGAGAGAAGAAGAATTAAGATACGAAGAGAAGAGATCCGTACGATTAATGGGGATGGTGGTGGGTTTGATGATGAATCCTTCCCTCTCTCTCTCTACTTTATTTGTTTTCCGGCGAGACGAATTATGAAACTTTATTTTATTTAAATGTGTTTCGTCTCCCTAATCTCGAAAGCTGGCTTCTCGTGAGGCGTATGCTATAATGCGTTGGAGACATTTTTTCATATTGTAATAAAAATAAATGAATTTTATAAAGTCTTCTGTTGATAAATAGTGATACAACATTTGGACTATAGGATCATTGTTTTTATAAAAACAGACAAATTGGCAGTCTCTAAGTGAAAAAACAATAATAATAATGGAGTTTTCGAAGTTAGTAACAAGGTTTTGAAAGTTACATTGGGTTTGGTTTATTCCTCTTTTTGAGTTTTGACCATTCAAACTTTTTTGAGTCTTGTCCCCAACACGAAAAGAGAGACAGAGAGAGATAAGGATTATGGAAAATACACATAGAACCCATTATCTTAATGCGATTAATAAAAAAACCACTCAATACATAATGTTTCTTTTAATTTATTTGGTAAAATAACCACTAAATACCATAAGAGTTTATATTAGTCCGATTACCTATGAGACAAACCTTGTTTCTGTTGAGAGGAAGAACAGAGAGGGTAGTACTGTCATTTTATACAAATGTGTGTATGATGTACAAGAATATACCAAGGAGACCACAAGCTAAAAATGGGCCGTTGGGTCAAACGTGTCGGAGAGGCAATAAAAAAGAAAATGAGATTAATCAACGACCACTTTTATAAGGTGAGAGAAACCCTATCTAGTAAGCTATCTCAATAATTCATCCAATTATTGGATTTATAACCTCCTACATTCAATATTGTTGGAAATAAATATTTGGAGAATTTTCTATTTATATATTTGATGATATTCCATGGAGATTCATCTAGGAACACAAGGGGATGTTAACTTTCGTTTTACTGTGAAAGAAGGGTGTTCTTTATGGATTGATTGTTTTACGCAACCCAAGTAGGCAAGTATATGTTCAGCCCAGAAAACAGAAAATTTCCATGTCAAAGAAAGAAATGAAAAAAAAAAAAATCAAAAAGGAGAGTACAACTTGGTCAATCATAATTTTCCTGTCGCATGCATAGAAAAAACGCATGAAACACACCGTCTAAGAATCAAGATCTTAGACCAAAATCATGTCTGAGTCAAGGAAGTTTGACATTTCCTTTCAAATATATACGCATTGATCACGACTTGCAAAAGTTTTTCAGACACAATTTATAATAAAAATTACAAAAGGAACACAGCGTCTCTGACTCATTTTATCGTATAGGAAATTTGAAATGCGTCAAATCACTGTTCTAGTAAAAAGCAAGCCAAGCCTGACTTCGGATTTTCTCATACATTATCTTCTAATGGCTTCTTAATTATGAACTCTTCCAAAGTAAAGCATAAACCGGGTTTTGTCTAAGCTCCGCTTCGGGTAGTAAACTGAGGAACACGGCCAAGTGGTAACAGAATGTCTTTCATTATCTCATACTCTTCACTTCCTATTCCACTTCCTTCCAAAACCTGATTGTTTACACCAACATAATCCACAGATCAAATTTACTTAGAGACTATATACCTTATCATGTGTCCAGTTAACTGAGAGACTGACCTTGTTTCTGTTGAGTACATAAGGTGCAATCCGAGGAATATGCGATACAGACAAAGCGTCCAGAAACAGAAGAACAATCACTCGCCATTGTTCAACCCTAAATGAAGGAACTGCCCCTGTCAACGACATTGTCTCCAGCAAGCCTCCCTGCTCAACAACAAATCACAAACCACAATGCTGAGAACTAAGTATAACTTCACCGCATAAGTTTGTGATTGGGTTATAATGCGGATCTTGGATAAAGAGCTTCGATTTTCAAATATGATTCCGTCTTTCTAGAAGTACTTACTAGTTACTACAACTACATGAGATAAAGATGGATCAAAACAAATAACCAATTTCGCTAGATCATAGGCTATTTGGTTTCCTAGTTAGACCGAAAACAGATACGATTGGAGATTTACCAGTCCCTTTTCCAACTCGGATATCGCTATTGGCAGCCTGAGATCAGTGGCCACTCTAGGTAAAGCTCTTGCAAGACACCCAGCAATTGTCTCCTTGATCTCTGAGGAGAGACTTTCTCCCATTATAATCTTCCTGGGGTACTCCTTTCCGTTAACTGTTAAGAACTCCTCATGAGCAGATTCATCCCTCCCGTATATGTACGCCAGAGACGACGATGATACCCATCCAAACAGTGAATCCCACATGATAGCAAAAGTTGATAACTGGAGAAGGAGCAGGACCGGTGACGTTAGCTCCACAATGAGTGAGTTTTTTTAAAATGCTTACAAGAGACTTACGGTTAGATTGAATCCCTCTGGAACTCCATCAAACCAAGATTGATCACGGTCAAACAAATCAGAATCTGGAATCCCAGGCTTATTTGGCCACTTCAGAAGAGTAGGTTCGTCGTCACTCGTTTCCTCCTCGGAAACCTCTTCATCAAGTTGCTGTGTACTTGGCAACAAAACGATTCCAGCTTGAGCAGCTATATGAAACATGACAGTGCCAAATTTAGGAATTTATGGAAATCCACAAAGTATTGACACCCAAAGCGTGTCATAGCATAATTTAGTATGGACTTACCGGCATCACTTGTATCTAAATCTCCCGAAGAAACAGCTTCGGCAGCCTGGCGCAATGCCGTAGCGCAGGCTTCTGCTAATGCAAGGCGTGATACACTATCTACGTCCTCATTGTCTCTAACCTCACAAAGATCAACATGGTCGTCATTCTGATCGGCCCAAGTAACTGAACGATGAAGCTTCTTAGGGCCAGATCGTTTAAGGCATGATTTAGTGACGTTTTCAATCGATGAAGACACATCCTCATGAGCTTTAAGTCCCTCGTAAGATTCAGCTGTAAAGATTCCGTCACCATTCGTGATATTAGATCAATCCCTTGAAACGAGCAAAGTAAAGTATACAGAGACATTTCTAAGAGATATACAGAAAGTGAGGCCTAGCTAATTAAGTATATGATATATCTACAGCTCCCTTTGTGCTTACTCGAATTTTTTGACGGAAGCACTGCAGTTTTTTTAACATCAGTAATAACTGTTTTCCCTTTGCCACCCTTTGATTCCCTTGCATGAGAAGTTTGTCCAGCTTGTGTTGAAAGCCCCAAACCCTTCTTCTTAGACGCAGAAGAGGAACCTGTCAGAGGACTTTTTTCATCTGAAGTCTTAAGATCCTCTTTAATTTGGCTACCAAGAGGGTCTTCCGTTGAACATGGTGGTTGCTTAGACACAGTATATTCAACGCTGAACCCATCATTTGAAGTGACAGAGCTCGCACAACCCATCCCATCAAACCCAAAGCTCGCAAAATCCATCCCATCAAACCCAACATTCTTCCTGTCCTTTTCTTTTTCTAGGCGAAACCCTGTACATGTACAGTGACTTCAAAATCATCCAGATTTAAAAAAGGGACAACGGTATTATTTCCTCACACATCACCACAAATGGCCTACTAACCATCTTAAGATCTCAGGGTCCCATAGTAATAAATAAAATCATTCATGACACCAGCCAAATGCCTCTAAGCAAGAATACGTAACATATACGGCTACACCATAAGGTCTACTACTCTTTAAAGCTCCTTAGTGCTTACTCGATTTCTTTTGTGTGGGAGGAACAGCAGTTTGATCTTTCGCAATTGTTTTCCCTTTGCCCTCCTCAGATTCCTTTACAGGAGAAGCTTTTTTGGTTTGTGGTGGAAGCTTTGAAACACTATATTCATCAGAAAATATAACTTCGCTAGTGAATTCCATCTCGCTAAAATGCTGGTCCTCACTCTTCTCTTGATTCTTATGAGTAGCCTTGGAATCTGCCAAAACCAAACTTATATCACAATTGTTTACATTCAATCAAATCACATCGTTGATCACTCCAAAGATCATCATCGAAACTTACCGAGTTTGCCATTTCCGGGTTTGGAATCGCTCCGATCGAAAGGAACATAACCTTCAACGGCATTAGAAGGACCCATCCACTGCTCTAGAGACAATTCTCCTCCTCTCACTTCAGTGTTCTCACGAATCGTAAGCTTAGATAATCCTAACACCTTATCCACATCCACAGAATCATCCACGTTCGAATCACCAAACAAACCCAGAATCTCATTCAACTTCACCGAATTAAAATCCGAGGTACGAGACTCTTGCAAAGTCCCCGAGAAAGCTCGGCTGTTAATAAGACAATCCGCCGAGCAAAACTTTCTCGTCTCCTGTGAATCGTAAACTCTGTGCTCCTTGAGCGATATCCGATACTTTCCTCTTCTAGAAACCTCGGAAGGGAGAGATGTTCGGCAGAGAGGGTAACCGCAGAGCTTAGCGATGGTTCGCTCCGTGACGACGTCCTCGTAGTCTGATCGAGACATCAATTTCCCCGCCGCGAAGAGCTGCTTCTGATTAGTGATCCCGTCGAGCATAGAGAGCTGTAGCTTATGAACCGCATCGTTAATGGCGATTACTTCCTTTGCCATCTTCCGAAGCTAGCAGTTAAAATTCGTCGGAGGAAATGAAAATCCCGCAAACGTCGAACAAAAATGGTATGAATCAATTAGATTTAGCAATACGGAATTAGGGTTTTTCACAACGTACTCAATTTTCCCCCAGAAATCTTGACGCAGACTCTGAGTTTAACCAAAAACTGATGAGAAAGTGAAAATCTAAACACTCTTCATTAATTTTCAAGGAAAAGGCGGTTCACGTTATTGGGCCGAAAAGTACTTGGGCTTTTACTATGGGCCGAGAAAAAACATAGTGAAGTAAGCTGAAGTGAAGCATTTGAGAAAGTTCGACTCTAATGCTTTCTCAGTCATCACCATTCACCACCATCATTTTCTAACTGTAAAACTTTGTTAAGAGATAAAATGTGGTATTCTACTTTTTAATCTTCGGAAATTGACAATTTCTTTTTGACAAATGACTTAAAATACACAAACTTATAACTTCACAATGGGGATGAATTCTATTCCTTTACCTCAAAATAGTATTATAGCTCCATTATCTACTACTCTATCTGCAACTACTGCATTTACACACAAAACAAAAATGGAGTTCAAGATCAAAGAAATACAAGAACTCATCTTTTGGAGACAATCACTAATATCAACATCGACATTGACACGACGATCTTGAACCCTGAAGTATCCCAGAAGTTCGGTTTCTCCCTAGAATCCGATTCATTCCATTGTTTTCCGGTAATCTGATCTCTTATCTCTTTGATCGCCTTGTCTCGTCTCTCCCCCATCTGCATTCCATTCATTCAATCATTCAATAAACCATTTGGTTTTATAATAGTTTTATCGAGAAAAAAGCCACAATATTGAACTTTACCCTCTGTAGCTTTCTTGTCTGGCTACGAGCTTCTTGAAGACAAAACTCCAGTTTCAGTACCTTCTTCTTCAACTCTTGATCTGTTCTTCTCTGTCTCTCCAACTGATTTTTGTGAAAATGGTTGATTTATCAGTCAAAGATTCAACAAAAGAATAAGAACAGAGAGATATGGATGGGATGTTGCACCTGGGATTCAAGCTCCTTAGTTTTGAGTTTCCAGTGAGCTGACATTAACCTTATCTCATCTTTTAGTTTTGCAATCTCTTCGTCTTTTACCTCCAATAGCCTATTCATTCTCTCAAAGTTCTTTGGAGAAACCTCGTCCAAAAGCTTCCGAAGCTCACATTCTGCGCCTTTCCCAGACTTTGCAACAGCTTCAGTAATCTCACGTTCTATTCTCGTAACTTCATCTCTCAGCTGTTTCTGAGAACACTCTCTTGTCCTCAAATCTCTCTGGAGATTATCAAGCTGGTGACCGAGCTGAGTTACACGGTCTTCGTGTTCTCGTAGAGAATGTGTTTTGTCGTCAAGTTGTTCTGTTAGCAGTGAGCATTGAAGCTGTGCGGATTGAGCAGAAGCAGCGCTTGTTTCTGCAATTTCCTTTGTTAAAGCTAGCTGCGATCTCAGATCGTCCACTTCTTCTAGAAACTGTTTTTCTCAAAACAAAATCATAACGCATAAGAGAAACATTCTTAGAATGAATAACTCTTATTTTCAAAGATATCAAAAGTCAGGCAAGAAACATTCAGAACAAAAAGGTAAACATCTATGCAAACCAATCGATTACCAACCGGGAAGATCCTAAATCAATGCATTGGATGCTCAAGAATATAATGGTTCTAGAGCTGCGTTGAGATGAACCCTTTGGATCAGTAGTTGAAACTTAAAAACAATGTAATTCCCATTTGCATTTTGAAACATTTCAGAAATGTGAAATGAGCCACTTAGTGCATTTCATCACAAGAATGTAACTTTTCAAGCCAAAGTAGAGACGCATTTTATCTAAAGATCAGCTTGTGCTACATTGACCAAGTTAGGATTCGAAAATGATTCAAAGGAGCTCTTTTTGAATAGGTCAAGCTTCAATTGGACATTTTAATATAATAAATTTGAGATTGAACAGAGTCAAGTTTCCACACTTCAGCTTCATCTACTTTTAATTAAGGATCTTAAGAGCCATTGATCCAAATAGATACCAAAGTGTAATGATTAGTTCAGAAAGTTGAAACCACATATACTTTTCAGTACCATATCCTAAACAACACTTATCAAAGCCCCAAACTTTACAGATATGATTTCAAATTCTTAAATTGTATATTATTATACAACGAAAAGGTCTGTAAAAATCAAACCTTTTCAGCAGCAGAAGTTGAAGCTTCAAGCTGACAATTTCTATCTTCCAATTTCTTCTGCAATTTACAGATCTCCATTTCCATGTTCTTAGCTTTTGTCTCTGCTTCCTGGAGGAAACAAAAATCATACGAAACAAATCATTTCTCTTCTGGTAAAAACAAATCAGAAACCCAAAAACTGACCCCACCAAAGCAGCAGCAAAAAGGAAGAATCAATCGGAGAATAAACAATGAATCAAACATAACGAAGATTTAAAAAAAAAAAGGAGTTTACTTTTCGACATAAGCTTTCTTTAACGACGAATTGTTCCTGAGAAACCAAACGGCCTCTCACTTGCTTCAGCTCAGCCGCCATAGAGACCACGTTTCGCCGGAAACTCTCTTTCTTCCCATCCAAATCTCTCAGAAGCGGATCCACCGTCGTTTTAACGGAATCTGGCATCAGGGTTTTGTCGAAACTCCCATGAATTTGTGAATCTGTGTCAAGCACCAGATCAAATCTCAGAACTCAGAAAGGAGGACAAATGAGAGAAAAACTCAATATTGAATGCATGTGAACAAATCTTAAATTATTAACCAAAATTGAGGAAAACACAGTTGACCATTTAAAGAACTTTTAATGAAACAAAATTTAAAATATTATTCAGACAATTAAACAGGAAATGAGTTAAAAAGTCGGCGAATTTACGAGAACTGTGGAATCTAAAGATGGAGAGAGCTCAACGGAAGCTGAGGAGTGAGGAGGATTCTGGGTTTTGCTCAAGTGATTTGATTAAATTTTATCGGGGAAATCCGTCGTCCGAGGAAATCAAATGATCTTCGTTTTTAATTTTCTTCGTGACAGAGGAGAGAGAAATGGGGAAAGGGAAACACGTAACACGCAGTCAATGAATTCAAAATAAATGAATTTGGCTTATTTGACATGATAGTATGCGAGAGAGACAGCTACAACTGGAAAAAAAAAAAAAAAAAAACATGATTCTTATTTTTTCCACTAATTATGGGTTTGTGTATTTATTGTTTTTATCCAAAAAAAAAATATTGAACTTCAGTAATCAATTATTTCCCTCCGAATTCATCGGCATTTGCAAACCCACTGAGATAAAGACAAGATAACAAAAAGGAGAATTTTCTTAAAATAATACTGGTGGGAGAATAAAAATGTCCAAAATACTTTAGCAAATTCCTCTTGTACCTTGTTAAATTATTGTTAACAACAACATATCCGAGTTAGCTTTTCTCGGTTTATGAGTATTTCTTTACGTGGATTTTTTGTTTATTTAATGTTAAGTACGCACGAAAATGAAAATGTTTCATCACTTTACCGAAAGAAAACACGGCGACAGAAAACAATGGGAGAAGATAGTACCCAAATATATCGTTCGATTTTTATTAGTTTATTGGGGATTATTATATAAAGGTGGATGTGTTTAAGGGACAATGTCGACACAATAGACAAAGAGAGAAGAAACGTGGAAAGGGGAGACTGGTCTTATTAGGTTCGGGTTTTAATACACGTTCCGTTTTCGGCTCGGTTTTTCCGAACCTCTCTATCTCCAGTCTCCAGAGTCCATATAAAAAGGCAACAACACAAGCCGTTTTTATGGTTTTCTTTTTTTTTGGGGCAAAGCCGTTTCTTTCTCAGTCTTTCGCAAATTGCATACTCCAAAAACTGAACTTCCAGAACACAAATTTCGTGAATAATGTTAGGAGAGAGAGGTAAAGCGAATATCGTACCTTTTAAGGTTTTGTTAAAAAGGTATTCACGTTAAAATTACGAAGATCATAGTTTCGTAGTTTTATGTGAATAGTTTAGTTTTATAGAGATTTGTTAAGAAGTCTCTTACTTTTATATCCACATAAACGATGCTTCAAGAATGGCTCTAAATGTCAAATCTTTGGGCCATTGCGAAAGCTGCAAAGATGAATAGCGACGGTACTTGTGTTGACACATAATTAGCAAAGTTTATATTATGGATTTTACATTTTAAACCAATAGCCTATCATCATGTTATATGGTAAAAAATCATCTTGAAGAAGCCATTCACCATAGCTGTGTTAATTGAAAAGGAGATGTATCCAAGAAAGATCCCGAAACTCAGCTCATGTCTCGATTGGTCTTAGTTTCCGTCCTGAACAAAGAAAAACCGACATTGAATCTACATCATAAGAACATGATATGAGCAGATCAATCATAAAGATAGATATTCATCCTAAAGAGTTTTGTTTTTATATAACCAAAAGAGTTCTAGTTTTGTAATGGAGCATTACGTTCATGAAGAAACAAACGATCGAGTCTACTTTTTTTTTTGTATATATATAGTGAAAATAGAGAAGGAGTTTGGAGACATGAGTTGACAGAAAAGAAAAAAAAAAGATAGGAGACATGAAACCAACCTCCTTATTTGGACCGTAATTCAAATCTAAACAATTCGCGGGCCATATTGGTGAAATATGACTGTGTTAGGAATTTAGGATAGAGCCCACGAATTTCAGACGCCATTTCCGTTTGTTTTCTACAATTTTTGTCATTGACATTAAAGTAGTTTCTACTAAACAAGTGATAACTTAACTTCTCTTCGTTAAGTTTACTTGTTTTCAAAATCCTCTTAAGTACACATTTCAACTAGCAAGTAGCAACAATGATGGAGGGAACTATTCTCCTTTTCCTTTTCAAAACAAAATAATTAAATAAAAGTTCAAAAAGCATAGACAGATCCCAATATATCCCATCACAGCCGCACATCTCGAAAAATGTAATATTACTAAATTAAATCAGCACCGTTTATTCAAAATATCCAACACATCGACGGCGAATAAGCAGTCCAAAATCGAGATCTATGTAATGAACTCGCATGTATCATATCACAATCCTCTGTTTCTGCCCATCATTTCCGCCATAAAAGCGTCCTTTTCCGCCATTAGCTTGCATCATCACTCTCCGCACTAACATAAGATTCTACTACACAACACAGACATTGACTTCACTTCGCTGCTGTGGAATCAAGATAAGATAAGAGATTCCGATGCCGTCAGCGATCCGGTGGTGGCCGATCCATATAACTTCATCTGGATCTGACACTGTGTCGAGGTGGTTTTCAGGCGGTAGTTACGCGAGGTGGCGTTGTCCGGAGTTGAGTTTCTTGACTGTGGTGCTCGACGACGTTGTGTGGAAAGTAGTGACGGCGTTCGAGTCGGTGGCGTTGGTGTCGATGCTCTGTTTCTTCTTCCTCTTCTGTGGCTGTACTATCTGATATTGAGATTTCACCTACTTTCGCTTAGTTTTTTTTTTCTGTGTGTGTAAACGGTGTTAAATTGTTAATTGCCGGAAAGTTTTGGATTGGATTTTTATCCTTCAATTTTATCTTCCGTTTATCTGCTTTCACCGTATGCTACTCGTGACGGGCTGACGGCGCCAATGGCGTAGAAATTTATGCTGTGTTCAAGGTGGCGCGTGGCGTGAAGCTCACTCGCGAATCGCTATCACTTGTTTGGTTTTTTTTGTTTATTTAACGCAGTGATCATGTTATGTTGGGCAGTTTAGGTTCGAATCTTCAAAACCAGCAAGAAAAAAAAAACTATGTTTTTTGGTATGAATGTTAAGAAAAAAAAAAAAGAACAAAACTATGTTCATCGTCATTTTCTATGTGGTCCATGTATATCTTCAATACCTAACCGATCTATCAAAAAAACAAACACAATCGATAAGACGATAACATTGAAATCGTACAAGTTCAATTGAAATCGTTACGTTTTCAACGATCTGAAATTTCTCTTTTTCACTAATAAAAACGTAACAAAAATTTGTTTTGGGCTGATGGGCTAAATGTCTAATGGGTTTGCCGTAATCCGTAATCGGGAGCTTATCCTTACTTTCTGCGAAACGACGTCGTTGTCAGAGAAACCCAAAAACCCAAGTCTCGTCGAGACGGAGAGGAGAGGATTCGTCGTCTATCGAGAAGAAAGCTCCGACAATGGCGTGGATGCGACTGATACAGAACGCGAGATCTGTTCTAGGGACAGCGCCACCGTCTTCGACCTTAACCCTCCCTAGATTCTATTCCAAGCCCGCTCCTTACGCCGGTAACGATTTTTGTATCTCTTTCGATTTCGCTTCTGTATCGATGCAGAATCTGCGTGTATTAGCTGATTGGTGTGTTAGAAGTTTCTAATTGAGCTTAGGCTTTTAAATGCTAGTGATGATATTAGCTGGAAATTTTTAAGAATTAGTTGGTTTTAATTGGTTGCAGTACTTAGAACATTTGGGTTTTCTGTTTGTTGTTTAGGCTTAATTATTGATCGAAATCACAAAAATGATAAAGGAAAATAGATTGTTCACTTGCGAAATGCGGCATTTACAGAAGATTTATCGACACATCTCTCTCGATCAGCTAACACTCAGTGTGTTAATGTGTGATTGGTGTTTGGATTGAGCATAAATCTGTGTGTTTTGTGATATTGCAGTGAAAGTTGGAATCCCTGAGTTCTTGAGTGGGATTGGAGGAGGAGTTGAGACACACATCGCCAAACTTGAGACTGAGATCGGTGATCTTCCGAAACTGCTCGTGACTCGTACGCTCAGGCTCAAAAAGTTTGGCATCCCTTGCAAACACGTAAGTATCAAGTGAACTAACTATACTCAAAAGCAAAAAGTTGAGTTCTTGAACTTTTCAGGCGCAGCAAGATTGATTGAGATTTATTTATTTGTAGTTAGTTGTATGATCTGGTCCTGGAACTTAAGTCTTAGCTTGTTACTGTGGAGTCTCACTGTTATCACACCCATAAAGCATCAAATGTAGGATTGTTCACACTTCGCGTCGCTCACTAAGGCAAATTTCCTTTCATTGTAACTGTTATAGGTTTAGTGAACAACAACGGTATCAAACGTTTTGATTTGTTTTCTTGGCGCTATGCTTCAGTCTTCACATCTCTAAATTACTTTATCATGATATTTGACAAATTCTGATTTTCTGTATATGCAGAGGAAACTCATACTGAAATATAGCCAGAAATACAGGCTAGGGCTATGGAGGCCTAGAGCTGACGCTATAAAGGCGTGATTGATTCATGTGCTAGTCGATTTGCGAGTCTTCCTCGAGCTTGGTTTTGGCTACTGTGAAATGAGTTGGTTCTCAGAATGATCTAGGCATAGCAATTGTTGCCGACCGTACCAATGTTTCTGCATTTATGTACTTGTTGTCTCCATGGCTCTTAATAACATTAAGCCACGCTTAAAATCCTAAAGCAGTAGCTTTTCAAGTGTTGAATGTATCGTCTTTGAGGAGTTCATATATCAAAGACTACCTTCAAAATTTCCCTTTTTTTTTACCGTGTCAAACATTCTCATTCCCATTTTGATTTTAACTTTTCATGGCTGTTCTAGCCTTAAACGGTTAAACCTCTTCCCATTATAGTTTGTTTTTTTCTGTATTTTGACAAACACATAATACAAATGGTTATAACGGTTTTTTATAAGTTGAGAAAAACCAATAAACCCAAAATTGTAAAAAGAAAAACAAATAATGGCTGGCGATGATTCTGCGAGAGAAATTACAAAGTTGTGAATTTTTGTGAGAAGAACTATCATTTCATATGTAAAACAATTTGTGTTCGTTTGGACTTTGGATACTGGAAAAGTCACAATAATCTCTGTATTTTTATAAATGTCTTATACAATTTGGCATTTTTAAAAACTAATAGCAAATAGTAGTGAGAGTTAAATTGATTTTGGGTTAAAAGAAGGTTATGTCTTCTTTTATACTCCCCTCCGTTTTAAATTAGTCGTCGTTCTAAAGTAAATTAAAATTTCATATTAATTCTCATTTTTTATTTTTAATGTAGATTTATTATTTTTTTTCAACTATTATTCCTACTATTTTAATTCACTAATTATTCATATCATATAAATTAACGTATTAATTAGGGGTAAAAGAGTATAAATAATAGTTAAAAAATATAATAAATATGCATTGAAAATAAAAAATGATATAAATAAAAAAAATGGAACTAACCGGAGGACCGCTTCCCGGAATCGAAAGCTCTCGGAAGCTTTCACAAATTCGCTTCTATGACGCTTCCTAAATTACCCTTATAAATTTTGTTTAGAAGTTTGCGATTCCATTTTGGAAGCTTACACTTCCGTTTAAGAAATATGATATCTTAAATAATGATTTATATAGCATGTATTTAATTTGGCACTCACAAGGTCTAATTTTCATCTATTATCTAAAAAAAACTGTTTAGAAATTGATTAAATTAAAAATAAAATGAGAATAACTCTTCTGATTACAAGAATGCGATTTCAATTTAGTGATTTTTCTTTAATAACATAGATATAAGATTATTTTATTTGGAGTTGAGAATAACGATATAAGAAATTAAAATTGGTTTCTGATTTGAATTATTTTTAGTTATTATTAATTGAGTTATATAAAATTGATATATTTGATTTACGTTATATATATATATATATATATATGTGTGTATATATATAGAAACTTCTAATACGTACCCGCTTCCTAATTTTTTAAAAAATATCGCTTATGTGTTTCCAAATGCTTCCGCTTTCGCGTACCCGCTGCATGCTTGGGATATAACAATAACTTTAATTATATTCTTAATCTTCGTGAAAAACTCTATAACGACAACTAAAAAGAATACTGGTGAGAGGTATAACAAAAAAGATATTTTTACTTATTTAGGATATGATTGATATATTTTCTCTTTTTCTTTTTACCTTTTCAGCACTATGCATTTTAATTTTAAGTATCTTAGAGAAAAAAATGACACATGTTTCTCTAATCCATACAGTACTTAAGCTGAAAAAAAAAAGAACTAAATAAAGCCTAAATCAATAAAAATGTGTGTACTCTCATCCCTATAAAGAGAAACACATCACCCCTTCTTTTAATCCATATCTAACATAAGTTCTCATAAGCCTTGGCAATCCAAATCATAGTTACACTTCTCGGCCAACTTTTTTCATCACCCCAAAAACACAAGAAAAAAACAAAAAATCTTCAAGCATGAACAAAACATTGTTCTACACCTTCCTTCAAACAAAACACCAAGAAGAAAACGCCAACTCATCAACATATTCGAATCATCCACTACTTCCTCAAGAGATCGAGATCCGACCCATAACTCCAGTCCCTTGGGATATCGTGAAAACCCTATCAATTGATGAGCTATGGACCGGAGGCAAGTTTCAGTTTCCAAAGGAGCAAATCTATGCTATGCTGAGACACGAACGACGAGGTGACATATCTCTCCAACATGCATGTGTGTTCATTCGTTCTATCAATGATTTACGGGTGAAGGATCTCGATACAAACACATACCACAATGTTACGTTGTGGAAGCACCCGCATGAAGATACTTTCTCTATGCGTGAATCTTGGATCGAAGAGTTTGTGAGGAGGAGAAGACTTGTGCCTGGCATGGTGGTTGGTATGTATTGGGATTTCAACGCTAGCTTGCTTTGTTTCTCTGTGTTAGAGTGAAGTGAGTGTGAGTGAAATAGATTCAAGTTTATATGAAAAAAGATTATATTGATATGTACTGTTGTTTTGCATTAGTATGTAATCATATATTTTAGAGTTTTTTTTTAAACAGTTGCAAAACCCTCAACATTTTTATGAAAGAGAGAATCTATACAATGTCTTAATTGTTGTCAGATGATTAAAAAACAAATTTGTTATCTAATGATCGTCGAAGAAGCACCAATTATATGAATCTAAATTGGTTGCTTGTCTTTAACAAGAAAATACAGAAATTGGTTGCTTTGGAATGAAAAAATTTAAGTGTATATGATATCATATATGACTGAAGTTATTTTCATTTGAAACAATATAATCTGTAATAGATTTTCGAGTTTCGAGAAAATTTTCAAAAAGGATTTTTAACTTTATATAGATTTCTGTGATGCATGAATATATACAAATGGTGAAATGGAGAATAGAGAAGTAGTAAATGAAAAAAACAGTTCTGGAATTGCCTGGAATGTTCGATATAATTTGTCTAAAATGTAACAATATCATTTGATAGATTTTTTAATGTAATAAACTCAATATTATAGTAAAATACACCTTAAAATATTTCACTCTTATATACAAATGAATTAAATAGTCAAGAGTGTTTTCAGTAATATTTATTTTTAGAAAAAAATCTAAAATGCATATAGAATCAATTTAAAATTTCTATTTTCTATAGCTATTTTGATTTATTAAAATACTAAAACTGCATATACTAATAAATTTGATATGATATCGTATATCTAAAACTTGTATTTCCAGATTAGGTAGTAGGTACAGTAAATTAAATAGTTAAAAGTAACTTTAAGAAATAACTAGGTCTTGACCCGTGCTTGGGAAGCACGGGATGTTGTGATTTTTATAAGTATATATATATATATATTTGTGATATATAATGATGAATTAGTGTTATTTTGATTATCTAAAGATGAGATGAAATAATTATGCGTTCAGTAATGTTATTTTTGGGTGAGTTACAAATTGTTATTATTTGAAGCTAGATTCTGACCCTGAGAGAGCAAAATCAAACCAAAATCGAAGTTTGAATACTATAACATAAATATATGTCGTTTTACGGGTTTGCTTGGTTTGATTTGGTGAGTTATAATGTTATATAATATTTCAAATTTGACAACCGTATTCGTTATTTCCGTTTCATCAGAAAGTTAATTCCCCAAATCTAAAACTTTACGATCAGAAATAATCACGGAATATGTGTAATTTTTTATAAGAAAACTTTAACTATTGACATTGTAATTATGTAAATAATAGTATATATATTTGTGATATGTAATGATGAATCAATATTATTTGATTATTTTAGTATGAGATAAAATAAATATGTGATCATTAATTATGTTTTTTTGGTGAGTTACAAATTGTTATAGTTTCATGACTTAATGCTAGATTCTGACCCGAGCAAACCAAAAATCTAACTGAAACCAAAGTCTGAATAATATAAAGTAAATATGTGATCATTTTTTCAGTTCGCTCGGTTTGATTTGGTGAGTTAAAATTTTGTACAATATTTCACATTTGACCACATATGTTCGTTCTTTTTGGTTCTTTTAACCCAAATTTAAAAGAATGTTGGTTCTGATATCTGATGTTGTTAACCTTGGGATAACTAAATTTGTGAACTTTAGTCAATTGAACAAATGTTGGTTCTCACCCGTGATATTGTTAACCTTGGGTTAATTAATTTGTGAACCTTAGTCAATTGAACAAATGTAACTATAACAGAGTAAGTTGTGAACTTGAGTCAATTAAACAAATGTTGGTTCTGACCCGTGATGTTGTTATCCTTTCAGTTAATCTAATTTGTGAACATTATATTTCTAAAATTGAATATTATTTTTAAAATTTGATTAAAATGTTGTTGTGACAACATACATGAAAGAATGTTGGTTCTGACCCGTGATGTTAATAACCTTTCAGTTAATTCAATTTGTGAATATTAGGTTTATCAAACTTTTTATTGTTTCATAATTTGATTAAAATGTTGTTGTGGCAATATATATATATATATATTTATTTGTTGTCTTGAGAAGCATAGGATGTTGTAATTTTTTATATTAAAATTCATATTGTAATAATAAAAATAATAGTATGTTTGCCATATATATTGATGAATTAATATTATTAGATTATCTAAGTATATGATAAAATAAATATGTTATATTTGGGCTTATTGGAGCAGAATGGTAAAAGTGATTAATTTTTGCTAGTAAGAAATTATTGTTTGAATGAGATAATTTTTTGTTGCCTCTCGGAAAAAACTCGGATTTGAAAGAATATTGGTTCTGACCCGTGATGTTACTAAGCTTTGAGTTAATTTAATTTGTGAACTATAGATTTCTAAAATTGGATATTGTTTTAAAGTTTGACTAAAATGTTGTTGTGACAACATATGCTTTTTTTATCATATTTTAATCGTTAATTATTTGAATTAAATTTATTTGGTCATTTTCATGTTTGATACTTTGATCATATCTGTTCATTTTTGTGTCTCTCAAAAAAATTTGGATTTAAAATAATGTTGATTCTGACCCGTGATGTTTTGCTAACCTTTGAGTTAATTTAATTTATGAACATTAGATTTCTAAAATTTGATATTTTTTTAAAGTTTGATTAAAATGTTGATGTGACAACATATGTTTTTTATATCATATTTTAAGCTTTAACTATTTGAATGAGATTTATTTGTTTTCAACCTATATAATTTTCGAATCTCAAGAAATATATTTATACGATAATGACATATATAAAAAATTCATATATAAAAGAATGTTGGTTCTCACCCGTGATGTTGCTAACATTTGAGTTAATTTTTTGTTAATAAGATTGATAATTCCAGATATTTCATCAGATTAAACTTTGACAAAGACATCATACTTTTATTCATCTTTATTGGAATGTCTTTTGTCTTGATCCGTGTTGTCGACAACGTGAAATATATATCCGAGTATCTTATAAAAATAAAAATTGTATTGTTATTACTGTTTTTTTTTTTTAGTTTCGATTTTAACTTTTTTTATCCACTTAAATAAAAAATAAAAAACATGTTCCAACTTGTAGCGTTAAAATTTTATTTACTTGAGAACGACACTAAAACATCATGTTCTCCCGTAGCATAAATTTCAGCAGAGCAAAGTTGTATTTTTTTGTATTTATGTTAATAGTGTGGGATTTTTCTAATTAAAGAAAAAAATATTTTCATCAGTATTATATTTGTTTTAGCAAAATTCAGCAGAGTTTCTTTCCCAAATTTGTCCCGGAAAAGGCAGAAATAATCGAGCATTCAAATAATCTGAAACTGAATCACTATGATAGGATTATCAGTTTCTCACAAGTTGTCTCGGCATTCATATGGTTTTGTTTAGAAATTTTCATAAATTTATTACTTGGTTACGTTTCTCCTTTACAGACATATTCATATGGTTTTGTTTAGAAATTTTTCATAAATTTATACTTGGTTACGTTTCTTCTTGACAGACATTTATGTAAGGTTTGATTCAATTTTCGGTTTGACGTCGGTTTACTAAAATTGGACCAGAGTAATTTTATTAGCAACAAAACCAACTGGTCAAAATATGGAAAGCTACGTCGTTTATGTTTCAACTGGGCATTTAATTTAATCAAATAAAAAGTGAGCATTATTGTATACAGTATAGAGCAAAATAGCAAATGGAACGAAATAAGCGACGTCTGTTAATACACGTGTCCCATTTTGACTGGACCGAGTTTGAAGCAAGATAATTTTTTTTTCTTCTTCTTCATTTTGGCAAATCCATTTCTCTCTCTTTCTTCTTACTCCTCTCTGAGGCGATTCTGCTTCTTCGATGGCTCTCCGAAATTCGTTGAGAAATCTCACTGAAATCTCGTCTCCAATGGTGGTTTGGCCGAAAGCAAGATGATGTTTCACGAATCGACGAAGAAGCTGCAGTGAAATCAACAATTAGTTTGAACGATTCGGCGAAAACTTTTGCATGGTACGTTTTCTTCAAAAATTGGTTGTATATGGCGTTTAATTTAGGTTTCCTGTCTTGTGTTTCGCAAAATCTCACTGTAATTTAAGAAGAATCAGGTGTTTAATATTTGTCTTTTTGGTTTTTAAACTTGCGATTGATTTGGTTCTCGAGTAAAAATTGTGGGTCTTTCAGATTTGTTTTGGTCAAATTAGTCTCTTTTAATCTCAAATCTTGTGGTTGCTGACTTTCAGATTGATACTCACTTTCAAACAATTCTCAAATCGAAGAGTGATACATGAGTTTTTGATGAATCAATGTTATGCAACTTTCTTAACTTGAAATTGTTTTAATGTAAATCTGATGAGAAGAAGTGTCTGTTCTATTAGCTGTGTGAGATTAATTAACCTTCTCTGCTTAAGTTTCCTAAAACCACAAGAAGCTAATTACTTTTTCTTTCAGGTTGTGAAATCGCAGCAATCAACCAAAATGACAGAACCTGCAACGGAAAATAAAAAGACATCATCATGATCTTAGACATCCCCTTTTGATGAGTAACTTCTGTTTTTTGGTTTTCATGAGTTTGAGAGTTGGCTTCTTGTTTGATCAGGTTTTTTTCTGAGTTTTTGTTTTATGCTGCTTTCAAAAGGTTTCGGTTGCTGGATCTTGACCTCTCGTCGGTAACAACTGGAGATTGGCTTGAAGATACGTCGCTGGTTGAGAAGTATACCATCTCAGAACAGGATTGACCTAAACGAACTGGTAAATACTTTTTATGCTACCTAGAATAAGTGTCTGAAAAGAGATATGTTGTTGTGTTCTATCAAGTGAATATGCCGGAGCACTTTCAGTTTAACCTACATATCACGTATTACAACAATATATGTTTTGACAAACTTTTGAATCGGAAAATTGTTAATGACCATTTTGAGATCAGTTTGGTGCTTCTTTGCCCAAATTCATTATCTTAGAGATGGCTTATTTGATCACTACTTCATCGTTTTAGCATTGCTTTGGATATTAGTACAATCTTTTATTTTTCTTATATCCGTTTCCTGTATATCTCCTATCTACAACATGACCTGTTAATATCGAGTTGATTCAACCTTTTTTTGTAGTAGATACGACATGTAGAACGTTGGTGTACCGACATAAGGAGATATGAGATTTTAGAAAACTAACATGTTTCTCTACAAACATAAGATAGAAAAAGGTAATTAGATTTCTCTTTGAATAAATGAGATATGAGGAAGAAGCTTTTATTGAGAAATGATATGAAAAGAAACGCACAAAGATTTACATGGCTAACAGGGCATGGCTAACACATAGATTTACATGGCATTGTTTCTTCTTATTGTTGACTGCATACATTCTTGAAAGGTTTGATATCCTTCTTTTTGATTGAAGCTTGTATAAGCCTACAAATATGATTCCAGTTCTGTTAGTTTGTTAATATTGATCTTTATGGGGTCAAGCTAATATACCCCATAAAGAAAATCCGATCATCTCAGTTTATACAAATATAAGACTCGTTAGACTCAAAATTATATTATTGAGGATCTTCTCTTTGTTAAGAGCATTGTTTCCTGAAAACCACATCGAAGATGATAATGTTAATTATGCTTCATGGTTATGGAATAATCATTAAGAATATAATGAATCAAGTAAACTCACTTTAAGTAAACTCACTTTTTATACTATCCAACTCTGAATAGAGTAGCCCTATGGATTTGTAGAACATGCTCCTTCGTCACATCACCATGGATTTGTGTTCCTAATCTGTCTATTTTTTTTGAAAAAAAAAGTTTAATAATCAGAGTTGTATATGAAACAAACGAAAAGTCACCATAAATTTAAAACACTATTTGAATGCTTTTTTTCATTACCTCAACGTCTGAGATAATCATTTCTATGGACTATACTGATGAGAATGTGAATTGCTTCCACAGGTGCAAGACCCTCATTTGAATTCGAGACGTGAATGGCTTCATGATCTTCCAAAGTGTGACCGTAAGAGCATTAGCCGTGATTCCACTTTGGTTTTGGTTCTGACTGCCTCACAATTTATAGGTCAGTATCATAACCCTGTGGTGAACCATGTACTTATATTGTTTGGAGTTTCCTCATTATTAGATTTTCAATCATTTAATTCCGAATATACTCTCAATTAGGCTAAAATCTCGCAAAACAATATTTTCTGTTTCCGAAGATTAAAAGTTACCAAAGATATTCTTTTCGATATCAAATTTTGAAAATAACTCTTATATAGGATCATGCGTATCTATTTAGTTACCATATTATGGCAGGTTCCGATTTTATGGCCTAATTATTAGTTTTGTTTCTAAATTTGATTATGATTCCGTTTTTATGTTTATTTGATTTGATTGATATGCAGGCGAAGATTTTCCGGGTTTGTTTGGAGTTAAACTCTCCAATAAACCGGTATGATTCATGAGGATCTGCACTCGGTTTTGTTGGTCATGGATAAATCAATTAGATTCGCCGGTATGATTTAAGTTTAGAGGTTAATTACTGGTTAAATCCTGTTTGGCTACAAGGATAGGCGCTTTGTTAGTGCACTTTCTTTTGTTGTGTCTCTACTTTAATAGTATGTGAGAAATGAATCTAAAATATTTATAGGATCAATGTAATATTTATAGATATTTAGTTTTACTAACAATCTGCAGTTGTCTGGACAAATTTTAAATGTTTGATATTACGTGTCTAAAAGAAACGAAAAGTTAGACCGTGAATATTTATAGTATTCTGTATAACATGAAAATTAAATATACTTTAACCAAATTAAGTAAGTTACGGTTTCCACATCATATTAATTTTATAATTTTCAATTTCGATCAATAGATTCTACCTAAATTTCAAAATAATGCTCTCCGTCTAATTTGTTAGAGATTTAAGTATATAGCTAGACATTTTTTTTAGGAAAACTAATCCTGATTAGATTTCCTTAATAACTCCTAAATCTCGATCAAGTTAATTTCGTGTAAAATACAAATCAATTCTCAAATTTGTATTTTTAATTCAATACAGGAAATTGTTTGGCTTACGAGCTGCAATAAAAGACGACAAAAATGAAATGCAATAAAGAATCATAGTCATTCATGCACTGATGCACAATAATATCTAGCTAAATTATACGCAAGGTTAAGTTTTTGGCTTTTTGCCCAATTCTTAGAGACGATATATATAAATCTAGCTAAATCATACATAAGGTTAAGTTAATCTGTATAAATATTTTAGAATTTCCAATTTATACTCGAAAATTGGAACAAGTAAGTTGTACACTATAGTTGATTTTCCATTTTAAAATGATGAAAAAGTATTTTACTAACCTTTCACATTGACCAATTCTAATTTTACAAATTGTCAAGTGTAAATAAATGGAATTTGTGTAAATTTCTATTTTCATAATTTTTATGACGTGTTAAAATCATAATCGATGACAAGGTTACACAAATTTCCATTTATATTATAAAATCGATGATTAGTTTGTGTAACCTTATCATAAATAAATAAGATCCATGGATTAGCTAAAACAGTTGAGTATATTGAGGTTTTTACTAGCATAAGTATACGCATTTTTATCATGATAAAGTTTCTATATATAAAGTCAAAAGTTCAATTAGGCCCAAATCAAACAAAAATTAAACATTCAATCAAATTTCAATCTAATATCTTACGTTCGTATAATTTCCAAGTTTAGCTTCAAAATATATTACATATTAAATAGGAAAAATAACATTATCTATTTAAAGCAACACATAAATCAACCCTTACCATAATCATATTACAAGTTTACAACTCCATTCTCCTTTCTTCGTCATTTTTTTTTTCCACACATAAGAAACAACATGTCGTCTTGTTTGTTCATCTTCATAGCTTTGCTTCTGAGTTCTTGTATTGGATCGTTGACAGCCCTTGATCCAACTTGCGGCAACAGAGTCGTGAGCACAATCGTCGTCGACCAAAACGGTTATGGAAACTTCCGTACGGTTCAAGCTGCCATTGATTCTGTTGGTGAAGGGAATTATCAGTGGATCAAAATCAAAGTAAAACGAGGTGTCTACAAGTAAGTAAAGACCAACTCCCTACTGTTTTTTCCTTTTCTTTCCAATTCTATAACTCGGCGTTTTCCCAAACGCGATTTTATAGCGTTTGGTTATACTTGGTGTGGAAATACTAACCTAGTTGATTTTTCATCTTATATATCTGCACTCTTAACCTAAATATTTGTCTAGTTTTCCAAGATGTAATTAAGATCAATATAACATATCGTTTTAATTTATGTGATGAATGTGCAGAGAGAAGGTGGAAATACCGTTGATGAAATCGTGCATAATAGTAGAAGGAGAGGGACAAAGAGTCACGACCATCACGTATGATGCTCACAAAGCCACTGACGCCAGCGCTACTTTCACTTCCCATCCATCCCACATTGTCGTCCGAAACATAACAATCATAGTTACGTAACGAAACCTCATTATATCTTTGACTATTTTCTACTGTATATTTTATTTCTTGACGTAACAATATACTAATTATAGTAAAAAATTTCCATATATATGCATGTTTTGGTGTGGCAGAACACGTATAATCGTTTGGATAGTATTCGAGCTACACAAAACGGCATGAGTTGGTCAATAAAGCCAGCGGTAGCGGTAGCGGTTTATGGCGATAAATCGGCGTTCTACAACTGTGATATCTTGGGGTTGCAAGACACGTTGTGGGACAATCAAGGCAGACATCACTTCAAAGATTGTTACATTGAAGGTGCTATCGATTTCATTTTTGGCCAGGGCCAATCTATCTACGAGGTATGTGTACATAATAATCTCTCTCTATACACTTCGGTTTTGAATGGTAAAAGGGTGGTTGCGAAATCTTTTCATAACACCTTTTTTGGGTTGATATGGAAAAAAAGGCAAAAGCCCTTTTTATAGGAAAACACCCAAAACCTAGGCATAAATTATTAGCTCAACTAAATGAATTTTTGTCAATAGTAGATTATTTCTGTTTTGTGAAAGAAAATTGAAATTATTGTGTACTTTAGTTTTATGTACAACACCTTTTCCTTTAAAAAAACAAAAAAATTCGCTGATAAAAAATTAGTTAAAATTTTGCTCGTACGTTTGATATAATGTTTTTTTTTTTTTTTTTTTTTTTTATAAAGAATAAACTACTAGTACAATGATTACTCCATTGACATAATTCTTTGTTTAAGATCGATGTGAATCCGATAACATCTATATAATCTAATTGACAGGACTGTCACATACACGCAACAGCGGGAGGATTGTCATCAGAAGTGACGTACGGTTACATAACGGCTCAATCAAGAAGGAGTGATTCGGACACAAGTGCGTTCGTGTTCCTACGAGGAAGTGTGTCAGGGACCATCAATGTCTATCTTGGACGAGCCTATGGTCCATTCAGCCGAGTCATTTTCATCCAAACCGATCTTGCTTCTGTCGTCATCCCTCAGGGTTGGTTCCCTTGGCACTTCGCTGGTCACGAGTAAGTCCCATTGTCTCTTTTTTTTTTTTTCTTTCTTTATATATGTGAATGAATACTATATACTAAAAACAAAATGTTTTTTTTGTTAGAGCGAGGTTCACGTACGCAGAAGTTGATTGTAAAGGAGCTGGGTCGGATGTTTCTGGAAGAGTTCCTTGGATGGACAAACTTCATTCTTTTCGCGCTAAACAACGATTCTCTACTTCCAATTTCATCGACCAAGATGGATGGATCTCCAATATTCCTCGTTTCTAGTTAAATAATTCACTTCTCTTTTGTTAGATATATTACGAAACTTTTGATTTTGAAAACAAATCTTGTTGAATATTATGGGGTTTGAACTTTAATTTGGAGACTTAAAATCTATTTACTGTACTTTGTGAAGACTGATAAGAAGCTACACGTGTCAATATATTATCGGTTACAAATAAATCTACGTGGCGTAATCTCCCTTGCACAATCTCTCTGACTCTCTCTTTGCCTTTTGGGTCTTTGCCCACTTGAGTACTCTTTTCGCGTAAAAAAAAAAAAAAAAAAAAAAAAAAAAACCACACCGTAGATAAGGTTTTTGAGTCCTCTGATTTTTTTTCCCCTCGGGCTGACGAAAATCTATTGGCAATTAAGGCCATAGAGGGGAAAATTCAGAGAAGATTGAAAGCAGATTAGAGGTAAAATTCGAGTTTTTTTTTTTGGAGGCTGCATGAGTTTAGAGAAGGCGAAGAGAACAAATTACGACTCCTTAAAGTTCGATTACTTGAAGAACGGAGAGGAGAATCGTTTTCTGGAATGGTTGTTTCCATGGCTTTGGTCAGGCAATCGCCGTGTTTCGATTTTCTGTTTCATTTCCCGGTCGATAGAACCCGTTATTTGCCGCCGGTGGCTTTTTCCAGAGTCCGCCATCGCTTCCCATCTTGCAGATGGTTAAGTCTCAGCTCATCAGCCTCCTGCTCCCGCAGGTCTGCATTCGATTCTTCTAAGTTTTCGAAATAATAAGTTTCAGGCGCATATGTGAAAGAAATTTCTTAGGTAGTGTGTTCGCAATTTGAACTAGTTTATGCCGTGAAATCGCCAGGAATATCCATTTCGAAATGAATCCGAAAATTTCCAAATTGAACATTTTCGATTTCTCGTTATAGTTTTGCTGATTGCAAATTTTCGTTACTCATGATATAGGTTAAACAGCTTTAGTTCAAGGTGTTCGATTACAAACACAGATGTATATCATGACTTTGTCACCACTGATGATAACATCCATGAGGACTTGCCAACTCCAGCTGAGGATCATTCGATTCCAATTGTTCATCTTGATACCGATATCGCTGTAACTGAATCTCTGAGCTTACTCACCGAGTGTACTTACGTTGATACAGTTTTGACAGCATTGCCCGTATGTCATCACCTTCTTGGTCAAGCCTTTCAAATTCCTTGATCAAGATCCAACATTTTCTACAGTATTGCTTTAATCAAATATATCTTCTGTTTTCTTAGGTCTTATCCGAGGAGGAGCAGACTGCACTTGCAGCTACACCCGCTCACCCTGAAGGATTATATGGTTAGAGCTCTCTCTAGTTTCATCATATCTTAAGATTTCTTAAGATATCTTATGATGACATTTACTCGATTTTATCAGTGTTATATGCAAGCTGTTTGGTGGGAAATTTGGTTGAACAGCTATGGAATTTTGCTTGGCCGTCCGCCATTGCAATGCTATATCCGAGCTTACTGCCTGTGGCAGTCATGGGCTTCGTCACTAAATTGGCTATAATTATCGGTGGTCCAGTTGTTGGAAAGTTTATGGATCATAGTCCGAGGGTTTCTACATATATCTCGCTGAATGTCGTTCAGGTAATCTCTTAAAAATTGACTTATTGATTACTTTGCTGTAACGTCTGTCATCTGACATCACAAATCAACTGGCATGAACATTTTCTATATCTACATGACTACATGTTCAGGCAGCCGCTCAAGTGGTATCTGCAGGAACGATAATTCATGCATACACGGTTCCTTCCACATTGGGGTCATCAATTCTCCTGCAGCCTTGGTTTTTTGCATTGATATTCGCAGGGGCCATTGACAGACTGTGTGGCATTGCATCTGGAGTCGCCATAGAACGTGATTGGGTTGTATTGGTATGTCTTCTTTGTGATGCCATAGAATACCTGTTTTCATCAGAAGAAAGATCGACTGAAGTAATTACTTTATCATTTGGTAGTTGGCAGGCATAAACAGACCAATCGCTCTTGCACAAGCAAATGCAGTTCTCAACAGGATTGATCTGCTTTGCGAGGTATACTCCTATACTAATTTTCTGATTTTATGTGCTTTCTACCATTTGAATTCCATTAATCCAAATGTTTATAAAAACGTTATACAGATCGCTGGAACGATGTTATTTGGCATCCTCCTATCCAAATATGACCCTGTGACCTGCTTAAAGTTTGCTGCCACACTAATGATAGGTTCTTTGCCAACCATGGTAAGTAGCGATTTCATATACAGTTTTGGTACTGAAATGTAGTATTTGAAGCTAAATATAGAAACCACAAAGCTGCTGTGCTGTTAGAGACTGAAATACTGAACTATGTACAAGGGAATAAGTCATATTTGTCAGAACTCTTTTTCTTTCCTCATACAAAGCAATCTTTATCGTTCAGTCCTTCCAATGGTACTATAGCCGATTATGTTCTGTATTATACTCGCACCTTTCCGTCTCATTGCTCCATGCACTCTCCAATTGCTCATTAGTCATTTTTCTGTGTGTGTTAAACCCGGCAAAGTGTCTTGCACTTCTGATAAACAAAATATGCTTTTTTTTACAGACAGCTCTTATATGGTTGACCAACAAATTCTCCTCTGGAGTTCTCGACCGTCCTAAATGCTCCCAGACGAGCTGTGCTACCGAAGGAAGTATTGGTAATATGACAGTCTTTACTCCATAATGCTTTAACAAGCATAATATATGATTTGAGTATTTTTACATCACTAATGCCACTTGCTTTGTTCATCAGTTGATATCGGCATGGAAGCTATCAAGCTTGGATGGAAAGAATACATTCAGCAGCCAGTTCTTCCCGCTAGCCTCGCATATGTCCTTCTCTATTTCAACATTGTCCTCACACCGGGCAGTTTGATGACCGCATTTCTAACACAACGATGTATGCTTCTTTAGCCATGATTCTCAATGATTCATATCAAAGTTATACACGAGTGAGAGTTTTTCCTCTGTTAGTCACCCGAATAAGTCACCAACCTGTCTTTTCTACAGCTGTGAATCCATCAGTTATTGGGAGTTTCAGTGGATTATGCGCTGTCATGGGCGTCGCGGCAACATTCTTATCAGCAAACTTGGTCAAACGATTTGGCATTCTAAAGGTTTGAATTTTTGTTCCCGCCATTTAGTATCTTGAGCATGTAATGCGTTCAAGCTGGTTAAATGTTTTTGTGTTTACAAAACGATGCAGGCGGGTGCTGTAGGATTGTTCTTCCAAGCTTCACTCCTTGGTGTTGCTGTTGCTGTGTACTGGAGCTCCTCTCTCTCCCAGAAAAGTCCACTCTTCTTCTTCTTGTCCATGATCGTAAGCAGCTTCTTCTTCTTCTCCTCTCTCAGGAACTGTAACAGAACAGTTTGGGTTAACCAAAAGAGAACAAACAAATGCAGGTATTGTCGAGGCTTGGTCACATGTCTTACGGCGTTGTGGGAGCTCAGATTCTTCAAACCGGAATCCCATCGTCCAAAGCTAATCTCATCGGTGCGACCGAGATCTCAGTAGCTAGTCTAGCTGAATCGCTGATGCTCGGAGTAGCCATAGCCGCGAATGACGCTTCACATTTCGGGTTCCTTGCGGTTCTGTCTCTTTTATCAGTTGTTGCAGCCACTTTTATTTTCTGCAAGTTGCTGAGAAATCCCACTGATGAACAAAGACGGCTCTTCTCCTTCGACCCTCTCTCACGTTGATTTGGAGTTTTACATTGAAATGTCTTGTATAGTAGTTTCACTCTCGGTGTATAAATTCTTTTATCTATCAAAGTAAAAAGGTACATGAGTTTTTTTATACATCATAGATCATACTCATGTACAAAGATTTAAACCGGCTAACCCATAACTAAACCGAAATCAGATTACTTTAACCGTGCACATTGACTGAAACCGAACTGAAATCACGCAATTTTAACTCGGTTTGTTTCGATTTTTCCGGTTCAGATTTGTTCTCTTCTCGCACCTAATGAAAAACCCTAGACTTACTCGGATAACAAAAACACTTTCAACGGAAACAGCGTTTGCTCTTTGATGCTCCTCCGTCTTACGGCTCTCTCTATTCGTCGTTACGCCACTGCTTCTTCTTCTTCTTCTTCTTCTTCGTACCTACCGTCTCGCTTAGCGCCTGCGTCTTCGTTTTGTACTGTGCCAACAATGGCAGCTAGTCACCCAAAGGATGAGGCGTATCTCACCGCTGTCATCCCCAAGCGGATTAAGCTCTTCGAGCAGATCCAAGCCAATCAGCTCGAGAAGCTCAAGTCTCTACCACACGATCCGATCAAGTAAGACGATGCCGGAGTTCAAATCTATCACTGTGGTTTTGTTTATCTAAAGTTTTCGATTTGTTGCTGAACGATTTTTCTGGTGCCGTGGACTTAGGATTACATTGCCAGATGGGAACGTGAAAGAAGGGAAGACATGGGAGACCACTCCAATGGATATCGCAGGCCAGATTTCAAAGGGTCTGGCAAATTCTGCTCTAATTTCAGCGGTCAACGATGAGCTCTGGGACATGAGTAGGCCACTGGAAGGTGACTGTAAGCTTGAGCTATTCAAATTTGATAGCGACAAAGGCCGTGATACTCTCTGGCATTCTAGTGCACACATTCTTGGTCAGGTAAAGAGTTTTTTTGTTTAATCTGATCTGATTAGGGGAAATTTTGCTCGTATCGAATGGTTTGTTTACTGTGGATATGTGTGTGATCTGGTTGCAGGCTCTTGAGCAGGAGTATGGATGTCAGCTATGCATAGGACCATGTACAACGAGAGGGGAGGTATGAGAATTTGTATATGTTCGATCATTTGTGAAATCCGGTTTCTCTGTTTAGAATTTGGATGCTACTTTGGCTGTAAGAGTAGAAAAAGAAAGGAGGAAACCATTTTTCTGGTTCTTGCTTATTTCACTGTAATGTTGTGTAAAGGTGGATATCGCTGATGTTTGTAGTGGATTGTTACTGCAGGGTTTCTACTATGATGGATTTTACAATGATTTGGGCCTGAATGACAATCACTTTCCTAACATCGAAGCAGGTGCTGCTAAAGCTGCTAAGGTATTGTTTCTTCTTTAGTGTGATGTACTGATGTTTTATTCGATTGTTTGGAGCTTCCTTACAATGTATGATATTTGTCACCCAACTTTTATGTCTCTGATTCTCTTCTATCTACATCTCAGGAAGCGCAACCATTTGAAAGGATTGAAGTGACGAAGGATCAGGCACTCGAGATGTTTTCTGATAATAAATTCAAGGTGGGTTAAGCTGTTTATTAGTATCATCATTGGATTTGTTATGCTCCCCTAATCCCACATTCGTTTATGTCCTCTTTGAATTTGTTGTTTGGCCTCATTCTTTTGTTGTTAATTATCTAGATTGAAATCATCAATGATTTGCCGGCTGAGAAGACCATTACCGTCTACAGATGCGGCCCTTTGGTCGATTTATGCCGTGGACCGCACATACCGAACACTTCCTTTGTGAAAGCATTCAAGTGTTTGAGGGTGAGTTGCTATATCTCTGCACATTGTACTTTGTTTTCTCATACTGACCAGTGACCAATATATTTTTCTTAGGCCTCTTCAGCTTACTGGAGGGGAAGCAAAGACCGTGAGAGCCTGCAGAGAGTGTATGGGATATCATATCCCGATCAGAAGCAGCTGAAGGTACTCCTATTCTTAAATATTCTGACAGATACGCAGCTTCTTACAAATGTATGACATTTATCATCATTCATCTTTGTCTTTGTCTTTGCAGAAATATCTTCAGTTTCTAGAAGAAGCGAAAAAGTATGATCACAGACTGTTGGGCCAAAAGCAGGAACTATTCTTTTGTCATCCACTCAGGTATCTTTCAGTGCTAATAAACAGTGTTTTCCTCTTTGTATTTTCAGTATACTAATATATATACCCATCGTCCTTATGCTTCAGCCCTGGGAGTTGGTTTTTCCTTCCTCTCGGCACTCGTGTATACAACAAGCTAATGGAGTTCATTAAGGAGCAATACTGGAAAAGAGGCTACACAGAGGTTTTTTCTAAACTCTCATCTCATATTTATATACTGGATAACTGTGGATCGCTAAATTCACCTGACATTGGCAGGTCATTACACCAAACATGTACAACATGAATCTGTGGGAAACTTCTGGACATGCTGCAAATTACAAGGAGAATATGTTTACCTTTGATGTAAGAGTACATGGAACCTTAAGAGCCCCCTTGACTCTGTTACTCTAGCAAACTTCTCTCTAAAAGCCATTGTTTGGCCTAAATTATATTCTACGCGTAATTGACTTTTGCGAATGTTCCTTATGCAGATTGAGAAGCAAGAGTTCGGGCTTAAACCTATGAATTGCCCTGGTCACTGCTTGATGTTCCAACACAGGGTTCGCTCATACAGAGGTACGACTCTGTTCCTGTAGGGCTGTTTAATATCATCAAAAACAGATCTACGAATGATACTAGTAGTAGAAAATAGAAATTAAAGTTCACTGCATAACAGACTATCAAAACTCCCTAGTGGATTACTCTGTGAAAGTTTAATTTGTGCTTTGTAGCCTATCGTTAAGGACAATATGGATAATGTTTCCCTTTTATAAATCTTTACTAAAAAAGTTATAAAGTGTATCATTTATCTTTGCTGACACCAATTTTTACGGTATATATGGTCTGTAGAGTTACCTATCAGACTGGCTGACTTTGGTGTGTTACACCGCAATGAGGCAAGTGGAGCACTTAGTGGTTTGACTCGTGTCCGACGGTTCCAGCAGGTATTTGTTGCATCCTTGTTTACTTTGATTATTCATCATTGTTTCCGTTCAATGCTCCATATATGTTACTTATATAATGATTGCATACTTTTTTCAGGATGATGCACACATTTTCTGTACAGAGGATCAGGTTTGTGGTATTCTCGTGTCCGGCAATGTTGAAGCCTATTTTCCTCCCTTTTTTTTTGGTTAATGTTATTATATGTTTGCACTTGCAGGTTACGGAAGAAGTGAAGGCTGTGTTGGAGTTCATTGACTATGCGTACAAAATTTTTGGGTTTACCTATGAGCTTAAGCTTTCAACGGTACCATTTCTGAATATTGTTCACCTGTTTATCCACCAAATTTTATTAGACTTTTCGTGATATGTTCATTTTCATGTCAATTTGAATTTCAGAGGCCAGAAAAGTACCTTGGAGATCTGGAAACTTGGGATAAAGCTGAAAGTGATCTCAAAATAGCACTAGAAGAGTTTGGAAAGGACTGGGTGGTAATGGCACTTGTTGATGAATACTCAAGTTTATTCGCAAAGTTCGCATTCGTTCTAAGGTGTGTTGTTTTGGCAGTTGAACGAAGGAGATGGAGCATTTTATGGCCCAAAAATAGACATTACAGTTTCTGATGCAATGAACAGGAAATTCCAGTGTGCTACTCTACAGGTTATGGTCCCAAACTCTTTTTACTTTTCCTTGTTTCCTTTTTTTTTCTCTTGCTATAATCAGTGCAGAAATTGATTTTATGTTTTCTTGTCGCCTCATACCAGCTTGATTTTCAACTTCCGGATCGCTTCAAATTGGAATACTCTGGTGACGACGAAGCGAAGAGGCTGAGACCTGTGATGATCCATAGAGCTGTGTTGGGATCTGTGGAACGTATGTTTGCCATTTTGCTGGAGCATTACAAAGGAAAATGGCCCTTCTGGCTTAGTCCGCGCCAGGCCATAGTTTGCCCTATATCAAAGAAATCCGAGGAATATGCAAAACAGGTTACACTCGTGGCTGCATTCTTTAGTGAGCTCCTGTGCTTCTTATCAATTTATTTGCAGGCGTCTAATCTCTGGCTTTTCTCTTTTTTTTGTCTCAGGTGAAAAACAAAATCCATGAAGCTGGGTACTATGTTGATGCGGACATGACGGACAGAAAGATCGATAAGAAGGTAACAGTTTTGAGGGTTCATGTTCTGCTTCTTGTTCTGTGGTTGGCTTGTGATTCCTAAGATTGACGATTGTGGTTTGTGTAGGTGCGAGAAGCTCAGTTGGCGCAGTACAACTACATACTGGTAGTTGGTGAAAACGAAGCTGCTACAGGACAGGTTAGTTATTGGCATAGAGTCTCTTGGGATTAATTAGCTAGTTTTGTATGAACATTTTAAAGACCGTTTTGTTTTGTTTTGTTTGACTCGACATTTTCAGGTGAATGTTCGGATGAGAGACAGTGCAGTTCTCACGCCGAAGAGCATTGAGGATTTGCTTGAAGAATTCATCACCAAGACTGCCGAATATCAATGAGATCCTCCGACTCGTACCTTTCATGTTTGATTTGTTCTTCTGATACATACTGTTACTTTGTTTTCTTTTCTTTTTTTTACAAATTACAAGAGTAGGACAAGATTGAAGTGTTTTACTTATCTTTATCATCAAACCATATTAAAGCTTCTTAACTTGTGATTTCTTTTCCCGGTTTTACTTTATTCCCATTATCTGATGATTGTTGTGTACAACTTAAACTCCGATTAAAGAAAGACAAGAAAAATAAAAAGAGGCAAGAATGTTTTGATTCTCTAACAAATTACAAATTACAGGCTCGACAATAACAAAGAGCAAATACAAGATATATAATAAAATGTTGACCTAGTGATGAAAAATCTCGTCTTTAAGCGAGCAAGACACCTAACAGCAAGAAGGAGAAGGGTACATAAACTGCTCTCCAAAAGATGGTGTCTGAATCTGATTCCATGTTGCAAACTGATCAGAGTTAAGAAGTGGGTTTTGTGTCTGCATCTGAAAGTTGTTGCAGCTTCTCTGATCAAAGGCGGAAGACAATTGAGTCTGCATCTGAAAGTTGTTGCAGCTTCTCTGATCAAAGGCCGAAGACAATTGAGTGTAAGTAGCGTTGTCGTGGTTATAGAGAAGAATCGAGCAGTTGCTCGGACAATTCAACGCCGATAAATCAGTTGAGTAAACATCACGGCTCGGATAATTCACGGTCGATAAACAACTTGAAGAAGCATCGCGACTCTGTGCAATCAGATGATTCGTTGAAGGCTCTGTCTGAGGATCGACAATTAGCGAAGGAGATAGATGATGATCCGTTGAAACCGCACACATCTCGGTCTGATGATCATGAGGGTTTAGTCGAAGAAGCCGAAGCTTGTCTTGAAACATCTGTAGACGTTTGACCAAGGAATCCTCCATCTCCGAGATTTTCTGCGAGAATTTGTTGTCGTTTTTCTCGAGAGACTTCTTCCTGTCGTCGTTCATCTTCTTGTTTAGGAACAGAGAAAGATTGATGTTTTTCTTTCTTTTTTATACCTCGCTTAGTCTGCTAAATCTCTCCGCCATGTCTCTAACTTTTGATTGATCCTCCGGCCACGTCTTGATGAGCTCTCCGTCACGACTGTAATAGAGTACGCAGACTTGGACGTCGCATAGAGTAGAAAGCTCGTACGCTTTCTTGAGGAGAGTCTGTTCTCTCAAGACAAGTTGGGGTTCTTTTTGGCAGCGGGAATCGTGGAAGAGACGGACGATTTCTTGAAACGGGTCGGGTTTCTCACAGACAATTTGGATTTCTCCATTGTTTACGCAAAGAAAAAGCTTCTAGGGTTTCGGATCGGAAGAGAAGAGAAACGCTTTGGGTCAAAGAAAGAGAATTGTGATTAGAGTGAAGAATGAATAGTGAACACAATGAATGGTCGAGGGTTGCTTATATATACTTTATGGTTCAGGTGTTCTCGACGTTTAATTTCCTTTTTTGGTCCATGATCTCAAGGTTTAATTTCCTTTTTTGGTTCGGGTTCTAGAAGTTTATGAGTTTCCTTTTTCTTTAGAGTGCAAGTGTGTGCTTCGTCGAAGGATCCGTTATTTTCCATTTTCTCATATTAACCTAGTTATCGAGTATTATAGCCGTTGGGCATTTTTTTTGGTTGTGAAATTGTAATTAATTAAATCATAGAGCTAATGTCTAATTTCCATTTATTTATATCTAACCGTTTGTTTGTTCTAGATATTTAATGATTAATGATTAATTAAATAATTGATGCAGAGCTTTGAATAAAAGGACGATTATAGGGCAGTATAAAAATACGCCGTATAAACATCGTATCGTATATAATTATATATATATACGAATGTTTACTTGACCTAGCGCGTGAGGGGCCTTTTTATACGAACACAATTATTTGGCGATTCTGCGAGAATTAAAGAAGTGCGGTACAAAATTTAAAAAACCCAAAATTGTTCGAATTTGTTGGTTGGGAAGAACCGAAAATTGTGTGTGTGTGAGGATTTAATCGATGGAGCTTCTGACACAAGCAGGACCCTAGCTTCTGCTTTTCTTACAAGACTAGAAAAAGAAAACACACATTAAAATCTGTGACATCTCACGTGCTTCTCTCTCTATCTCTCTCTGTGTGCTCCACTCTCTCTCTAATTTCAGTTTGTATCCAAATCCACGCGCCTTTTCCCCCACTTTCTGTCTCTCTAGATTAATCAAATCTGTTCTGTTTCAAACCAGTTTCAAGTTTCACTTGGCCTTTCTCTCCAGATCCGTCCCCGGGAGCTCGGTACGGCTCTTCAGATCTCTTATCTTTCGTCTCTCTTTCGTGATTTCTCCAGATTTTGTTCTTCTGTTCACTCTATTACCTTGGAAAATTAAGCTGAATTTTGGTTAGGGTTTGTTTTTTTTAAATTCAGTTATGGACATTTGTGTTTGATCTTGTTCCTCCATCTCCATACGCCTTGATTCATACCCAGTTTTGTTTACCCTCTTCTTTGTTAGGTTCTGATGTTTGAACTTTGACATTCTCTTATCTTCTCTCTTAAAGTTTTGAATTTTGAATTCTAAGTGTGTGGGTTTCGTTAATGAGGTCTGGTTTCTAATTTTCCGGCTTAAAGTTTGATCTTTTTGATTTCCTTACCACACTACTGTACTTGTCCTTTGTTTGCCTTGGTTTAGCAACTTTGTGTCCTCTATGGGTTTTCAAAAAGATTGAAGCTTTTGTCCACTCTTAACACCACTTTCTTCATCTAAGTGTTTGCAGAAAGAAATGGGGTTCATCTCGAGGAATGTTTTTCCAGCGTGCGAGAGTATGTGCGTTTGCTGTCCTGCTCTCAGGTCCAGATCTCGACAGCCCGTCAAGCGTTACAAGAAACTGCTTGGTGAGATCTTCCCAAAATCCCCTGTAAGTGTCTCTCCTTGAAGCTAATTTGTTAAAGTTTCCATTTTTCACCTGTAACTTGGTTGGTGTAATCTTTTGCTTGTGAATTTGAAAACGTGCTTGGGTATATTTTCAACTTAAAATGATTTTTTTTCTGTAGGAGGGTGCACCAAACGAGAGAAAGATTGTCAAATTGTGTGAGTATGCTGCAAAAAACCCAATCCGTATCCCCAAGGTACTGTGTTTTCTTTTGGATCTTTCTACTTAGTTGGTGAGGACTGAGGAGGAGTCTTGTGCATGCATAAGCTTAATTTTGTGTTTTGTGGGCTGTCACAGATTGCTACGTATCTTGAAGAGAGGTGTTACAAGGACCTTCGATCTGAGCAGATGAAGTTCATCAATATTGTCACTGAGGCTTACAACAAAATGCTTTGCCATTGCCAGGATCAGATGTAAGCTTTCTATTTTTCCGGCAGTTTCAAGAAAGCAAAACTAGCAATGCAAAGTCATAGCAACATCTATTGCAGCATTATTCTTAACGTTTCACTAACAGTTACGATGTTTTTTCTCTTATTGAAGGGCTTATTTCGCTACAAGCTTGCTGAATGTGGTTACAGAGCTACTTGACAATTCAAAGCAGGACACACCGACTATTCTTGGATGCCAAACATTGACGAGGTTCATTTACAGTCAGGTAAAATGTTATTGAAGAGGTCAGGAGGAAGAAGTTTGGGTTAGAAAGTTTATTTCTCTAGTATGTTTGCTTCTACACATAAGCTAGTCAATGTCGAAAATGTGAAATATCACACTCTTGATTTGGTTTGAACAGGTTGATGGAACTTACACACACAGCATTGAGAAATTTGCACATAAAGTTTGCTCATTGGCTCGTGAAGAAGGTCAAGACCATCAAAAGCGGTGTCTGAGAGCATCTGGCCTGCAATGCCTTTCAGCTATGGTACTAAAACTAGTTACTTAATCTTCCAAATTCAGTCAATCTCACTCTCCAAAAAGTTTCTGTCTGGTTTTGATCAGTGTTTCTTATGTTTGCTTCATCAGGTGTGGTTTATGGGAGAGTTTTCGCACATCTTTGCTTCTGTTGGTGAGATCGTACATGCCATTCTTGATAATTACGAGGCAGACATGATCGTTCAGACCAATGAAGACAGAGAAGAGCAAAACTGTAACTGGGTAAATGAAGTGATCAGATGTGAAGGCCGAGGAACAGCAGTCAGCGGTTGTAACAGTCCTAGCTACATGATTGTCAGACCAAGAACAGCAAGAAAAGATCCTACTCTATTGACTAAGTAACCAATTCAATCCTCTAATCTTTGCTGTGATTTCTTTTATTTGGTTTCCCTGTTTGTGAGGTCCCTCTTTCTCTTTGAACTGACTAATGAGTTTGTTGTTGTAGAGAAGAGACTGAGATGCCAAAAGTTTGGGCACAGATTTGTCTCCAGAGGATGGTTGATCTGGCTAAAGAAAGCACAACTCTGCGGCAAATCTTGGATCCTATGTTCAGCTATTTTAACTCTAGACGCCAATGGACTCCCCCAAACGGGCTAGCCATGATAGTTCTGTCTGATGCAACATACTTGATGGAAACCTCTGGTATTTTCTTCGTCTCTTGTTCTTTTGTTAGAACATAGGTTTTTGTCTAGACATGTATGTGTACTCATAGCTATGTTTCTTTATGTATCAGGGAGTCAGCAGTTGGTGTTATCAACTGTTGTACGCCATCTTGACAATAAGCATGTTGCCAATGACCCTGAGCTCAAGGCTTATATCGTACAAGTTGCTGGTTGTCTAGCGAAGCTGATCAGGACCAACTCGTATCTTAGAGACATAAGTTTTGTTAACGACCTGTGTCGGCATCTGAGGAAAAGCTTTCAGGCTACAGCTAGATCAATTGGAGAAGATGAACTTAACTTAAACGTAATGCTTCAAAACTCTATCGAAGATTGTCTGCGAGAGATAGCCAAAGGAATTGGAAATACACAGCCATTGTTCGATATGATGGCTGTTTCAGTTGAAGGGCTTCCTTCTTCAGGAGTTGTTTCACGTGCAGCGGTTGGATCACTGTTGATACTCGCTCATGCAATGTCTTCAGTATTATCACCATCTATGCGTTCACAACAGGTGAAACACTTCTTGATGCGCTTCTTTGTGTTTCCCCTTCAACCATTACCTTTACTGTTTATGTAACCCTTTTCTTGTTCATACAGGTTTTCCCGGACGCACTTCTTGATGCGCTTCTTAAAGCAATGCTGCATCCAAATGTGGAAACTCGTGTAGGAGCGCATGAGATATTCTCTGTGATTCTCTTGCCAAGTTCTGGTCAGTCTCAGGCTGGACTTGCATCAGTGAGAGCTTCTGGTTATCTCAGTGAATCCAGGAACTGGAAGAGTGATACAACCTCTGCGTTCACATCTATCGCCGCTCGATTAGACAAGCTCAGAAAGGAGAAGGATGGCGTCAAGGTTGAGAAGAACGGTTATAACAATACTCACGAGGAGCTTAAGAACTACAAATCTTCCCCAAACTTTCACAAGTTGAATTCCATCATTGATAGGAATGCTGGATTTGTCAATCTAGCTGATATGGTAAAGATTTTTCTTTTGCTTACATTTTGGATGTTATGTGCTAATGGACCACATCATCACATGTTTATGCAAATCGTCTGGTGGATGCAGTTACCATCAATGATGAAGTTCACCGAAGATCAAATTGGGCAACTGTTATCTGCATTTTGGACACAATCGGCTCTTCCTGATATTTTACCTTCAAACATTGAAGCTATTGCTCATTCTTTCAGTTTGGTGCTTCTTTCTTTGCGACTGAAGGTCAGTATAAAAACCTCTCCTCTTCTCTGCCTCTCTTAATGTTTCGCTTTCATGGAGGAAAACGTCTTTACTTAAGCCTCTCATGATCATTTTGATTGCAGAATCCTGATGACGGGCTTGTTGTTCGAGCCTTCCAGCTTCTATTCTCACTGAGGAATCTTTCTTTGGACCTTAACAACGGTACTGATTAATTGATGATACTCTCTTAAACTGATCAAAGTTTTTGAAAAATTGCTTATGTGTACTCAAACTTTCATCATTGCCAGGCACATTACCTACGGTTTGCAAGCGGTTGCTCCTTGCTTTTTCCACAAGTACGCTGATGTTTGCTGCCAAGATATATCAAATCCCTCATATTTTCGAAATGTTGAAGGCCCAACTTCCTGGCGATGTGAGTTCTCAGTGTGTTATTTCACTTATTACTCTTTTCCATGGAGAGTGTGTATAACTTGTTTTTCTGCTCAACATTTTCAGGTAGATCCTTATCTGTTCATTGGCGATGACTTACAACTTCACGTAAGACCAGAAGCAAATATGAAAGACTTTGGGTCCTCAGGCGATAGCCAGATGGCTACTTTGATGCTGTTTGAGATCCGAAGCAAAGTAGAACTGTCCAACACTATCATTACCGATATTGTGGCCAAAAATCTATCTAAGATTTCAAAGGTAAAAGCTTTTTATTTTATTTGTAACTGTCCAAAATTCAAATGATCAATGTGCTGATCCAACTCTACACATTCTCTTGTTCAGCTGGAGGAAGCTGATGTACGGATACAGTTATCTGAACCATTCACACCTGATGATGCTTTTATGTTTGGATCACGGCCAGTCGTTGAGCATGAGCCAAACCAAAGTATCTCTAAGGAATCGCTGTCCTTCGATGAGGTAAACTATTCTCTCAAGACCCAAATTTGAGTTTTTCGTTTGTTGAGTTTGATATTAATTTAAGATTGTATACACTTGTGTTTCTTCTATCATAGGACATACCTGCAGGTTCGATGGCTGAGGACGAGGTAACAAGCGAACTCTCTGTACGTTTTCACCCAAGAGGGTCTCCTTCACCATCTGTTCCTCAAGTGATCAGCATTGGCCAGCTTATGGAATCTGTAAGCGCAGACCACATTCCACATAAACAAGAAACTGGTTTGATGTAGATTTGTGCCTTCTTCTTATGATTTGGTTTGTGATTTGTTGTTCTATAGGCGCTTGAGGTGGCTGGTCAAGTGGTTGTGTCATCTGTCTCTACTTCTCCTCTTCCTTACGACACAATGACAAACCGCTGTGAAACCTTTGGGACTGGGACCAGACAGAAGCTCTCAAGGTGGTTGGCCACCGAGAACCGCCAAGTCAATGGGCTCTACAGAGATTCACTTGAGGAATCATCTGCACTTGAGAAGGTACGTAGCAGTAACTAAAGATTTTGCGGTCAAATGTTACTTCTGTATTCCAAAACCTACTTCAGTCTTGCTACATTTAATCCGCTCTTGTCCTCAATAATAGTAAGAAAGGTCTTAACTTTATGATACTGTAAGGGTTGGTCAAGAAAAAAAGTTTGAAACTTTTATCAATATGAGGGCTTACACGTTGATTCTTACAGGTAGTAGAAGATGGGAGAGAATCTGGTGCGATGCAGGATTCGTGGTCCATGATGAGGCTACCTCCAGCTAGTCCCTTTGACAATTTCCTCAAAGCAGCAGGAGCTGGAAGATGATGATGATTCAACTAACTTTATGATATTAAAAGCCTCTGTAGAAAAAGGCAGTATTGTCTGTGTGTGTAATCTTAATGTTGTTACTGGGTTTGTAGAGCTAACTATCTTAGGCCAAAGCACGAATGCTTCCTCTTCTCTCTTTAAAGACAGTCTCAGCTTGTAATGATCTAGAATCAGTAGTAGACTAGTAGTGCTTGTTTCGTTAGGACAACAATCTATGTTGATGTTGTTGTTGTTATGATTAGTAGAGAACCATTTGCTTTCTTGTGTCAAAGTCTCTTCAATCCGAAATCATAAAACAAAATCACCACTTTAAATTCCATATCTAATTCCGGTGAATGAGTCGGCGATCAAAGCTAATAGTGCCGGACCGGTAAGGATTTTGTTGGTTAACCGATAACCGGAGAATCCAATGAGACGATATAAAAACGACGTCGTTTACCGTGAGGCAAATGTGTGTTTCGTTTCTCCTTTAAATTTGGGGTTTTGCTTCGTCGGGGTTTATGAAGGGCTTTGATACTAATCTTCGTCTACAGGCTTCTTCTTCACCTCCTCTAGAGTTCTCCAATGGTTTCTTGCCTAAAAGGCAAGGCGTAATTAACCTCAATTTCAGAAATTGTTATCCCAGATCTTCCTCTCACACTATGTTGAAGCTCTTCTCTTCCACCGCTTCCCGAGCCCACCATTTGACTCCGGCGATTCGGGCCGGGTCTCGCTCAGTGGAGTCTCCGTTGTTCAAAGCGCTTAGTCAGCTCACTGGGTTGAATCGGCGATCTACCTCGTTGGGTCAACGTGTTTTCTTCTGCTCCGAGCCCACCGATGGCGCGCCCGACGCAGAGGCGGCGGCTGAGGCCGAGGCCAAGGCAGCAGAGTCCGATTCCGAAGGGGCTGACTCGAAATCTTCATCGGCGATTGTGCCTACGAACCCTAGACCCGAAGATTGTTTAACGGTAAGTTCAATTGTATTAATATCCGAGCTCAATTTTTGTTTCTTTTCGTTCCCTGGGAAATGCACAAGTCATAAGGTTTTAGAAAGTCTATTAATTTTGTTTGGTGCATTTGTATATGCTTTATTGGCTCGTTGGGCAATTCAATGGGGCAAAATTCATTCTTGTTAGAATGATTATAAAGTTGTAAACTCTAGTTATATTCAGTGTGTTTGTAATGACTAGAGTGCATGATTTAGCTTATGAGATGGTTTTGATCTTTGTTCGAAGCTAAGATTATGTTGTCTGGTGTGCACTCATATGCTCTTTCATGGTGGTTTTTGTATTTCTTATAGCATTTTTGATAGCTGGATTTGGTGGTTTTTAGTTAGCAGTAAAGCAAAACCATTGTCTTTTGTGAGCATTGTACATTTGAATCATTGCTATTTCAACGGACTTACATTTCTCTGGATGGATCTTTCCGTTGTTTAATTGCAGGTTCTAGCATTGCCAGTGCCGCATAGGCCTCTTTTTCCTGGGTTTTACATGCCAATCTATGTCAAGGTATGTCAATTCATTCTGTTCTGGCCTTCCAATATTCTCCAAAATTACTTGTCCTTGTTTAGCCCTCAAAATTCACATTGAATTTACCTTGTGTTGTAATCTCTCCTGCATGGGTCGTTTGATGAATTTGGAAAAATTAGCTAAAACTGCTTATGTCCAACCATAGCGTAACATGATCCTTTGTGTCTCTAACTATGTGGTTTTTCCTCTGAGCAGGATCCTAAAGTACTTGCAGCCTTGCAAGAGAGCAGAAGACGACAAGCTCCATATGCAGGAGCTTTCCTTCTGAAGGATGACCCGTCAACTGATTCATCTTCAACCACTGACGTAGAGAAAAACATAAGTGAGCTGAAAGGGAAAAAATTGCTTGACCGGCTTCATGAAGTTGGAACACTTGCTCAGGTACCGTGTTGCTGCTACTGCTTTTTAGAGTCTCTTTGGTGTATGTGTGATCAAGTCAAAAGACATGACTAACATTTCGATTTCCTTGATGATTTTTCAGATTTCAAGTATCCAAGGGGACCAAGTTATCCTCGTTGGGCACAGGCGACTTCGCATTACAGAGATGGTAAGTCAGTAGACTAACAGGGTTCATAGTTTCTAAAATTTTCTGTTTCGAAAGATTTGGATAGTTCAAAAGCTTGGCGATTACACCTCCACATGTTATTTGGTTTGGTTTATCAAGTCACTTTTCTTTTATGTCCTCAATACAGGTGAGTGAAGAACCACTTACCGTCAAAGTGGATCATATTAAGGTACATTTCTGTTTCTATGCTTTTCCTTCTATTGGATACCTTTTTATTTTTATTCTGAAATTCTGAAGTTAGGAACCTTTTTCGTGCCTGTGCAGGATAAGCCGTTTGACATGGATGATGATGTCATCAAGGCAACATCCTTTGAAGTTATTTCAACACTTAGGGATGTCCTAAAGACAAGTTCATTATGGAGAGATCACGTTCAAACATATACCCAGGCATGTTATCTTCATAATTTCCACTTATTCAGGTTAAATAGTCTCAGGAGACGTTTATGTTAATAGATTCCTTTCAAACTTGTGTAGCATATAGGTGATTTCACGTATCCACGATTAGCCGATTTTGGAGCGGCGATATGTGGTGCAAATAGGCATCAAGGGCAAGAAGTTCTTGAAGAACTGGATGTAAGTAGTTTCATTATTACTGTGATTGTATGTTAGTCCATGCTTGGTCAATCTCTCAACCCCGTTTTTTTCGACCCAGATTCACAAACGTCTGCGGTTGACACTGGAATTGATGAAAAAAGAAATGGAAATTAGCAGGATTCAGGTACTTCGTTTCCTTACTTTCCTATGTCATTACAACTAAGGGGCTACACATCTGTCCACTGTTTGAATGAGATGACATTCAAAATCTTATCTTTTGAGCCTTCTATAGGAAACCATAGCAAAAGCAATTGAAGAAAAAATTAGCGGCGAGCAACGCCGTTACTTGCTAAATGAGCAGCTCAAGGCTATAAAAAAGGTAAGTTTCAGCTCAAGGCTTCACACATCATGCTTGATGATAGCATATTATGTTGATTCATTTAAGTGATCCAATGCAGGAACTTGGTGTGGAGACAGATGACAAATCTGCACTCTCTGGTCAGTACTAAATAAGAGCATCTTTAATTCTATGTAGTCATTTTATATCCTCGTTAGAGATTTTATAATTTTCACTGCCTCATGGATCACCATGCATTCATGAGGCGTCAGCCTTTCGTATAAGTTTGGACATCCGTGCACTGTTAACTGTAAGTCAAGTGCAACTTATATAATGTTCTTTACTGCAGGGAAGTTTAAGGAAAGGATTGACCCTAACAAGGAGAAAATTCCAGCGCATGTATTACAAGTCATAGAAGAAGAGCTAACAAAACTGCAGCTGTTAGAAGCGAGTTCAAGCGAGTTTAACGTGACCCGTAACTACCTTGATTGGTTGACCATATTGCCTTGGGGAAATTACAGGTATTTATCTATTTAAGCAAAGCTTACATGTTTATACTTACTTTGTGTTCACTGATCGAGAAATCTATTTTATTATATTTGCAGTGATGAAAATTTTGATGTTGTGAGGGCACAAAAAATTCTGGACGAGGATCACTATGGCTTATCTGACGTTAAGGAAAGAATACTAGAGTTTATTGCGGTCGGAAGGCTTAGAGGCACTTCACAAGGTTTGATACTTACACAGTAGTTGTGGCCACTTTCTGATTCGATGAAATAGAGTCTGTCCTGGTTTATAAGCTCCTCTACTGACTTTGAGTAATTGTCTCACCAGGGAAAATCATCTGCCTCTCGGGGCCTCCTGGAGTAGGCAAAACTAGTATTGGTCGTTCCATTGCACGAGCTCTTAATCGCAAGTTTTTCCGGTTCTCTGTTGGAGGGTTAGCAGATGTCGCTGAGATCAAGGTATCACACTTTTTTTTATTTGAAAGTTGAATGTATTTGTCAAACATTTATGACTGAATTTTTTCCTAGAAATAATAAACCATTCTCGTAATATCCTGTTTAGGGGCATCGTCGAACATATGTTGGCGCCATGCCAGGAAAGATGGTGCAGTGTCTAAAGAGTGTGGGGACAGCAAATCCTCTTGTTCTAATCGATGAGATTGATAAGGTAATATGGTATTGGGTTAGCTTCTTGACGTTTGTAGTCGTCATGTCTTAGCTTCTTTTATTCTTAAATACAAAACTGCACGACCTCTAGTTACCGAAGTGAAATTTCTCTGCAATAAACCTTTTTATTTGTCCTTGGCAGCTCGGGAGAGGCCATGCTGGTGATCCAGCCAGTGCTTTGTTGGAGCTCCTAGATCCAGAGCAAAATGCAAACTTTCTGGACCACTATCTTGACGTTACCATTGACCTATCAAAGGTTTTATTTGTGTGCACAGCAAATGTGATAGACATGATTCCGAATCCTCTACTAGACAGAATGGAGGTGATTACTATTGCTGGGTATATCACTGATGAGAAAGTTCATATCGCAAGAGATTATTTGGAGAAAACCGCACGTGGAGATTGTGGCATCAAGCCTGAACAGGTCTCACTTTCATCCTATTCTCTGATTGTCTCTGGTCTTACTTTGGGGAGAATGAAAAGAGTTTGCGTAATTTCATGGAATCACATACTTTTTTCTGGACTTTTCTCAATTTGCTTGTACTGTTTACAGGTTGAGGTGAGTGATGCAGCTCTTCTTTCCTTGATAGAAAATTACTGCAGAGAAGCAGGTGTTAGGAATCTCCAGAAACAGATCGAGAAGATTTACCGCAAGGTGAGTTTTGCTACACAACCTTGAATCGTTTACTCAATCCCTCAAAACCTTAACATTATTTACTTTTCTTTTGTAGATTGCTCTTAAGTTAGTGCGTGAAGGAGCAGTCCCCGAAGTGCCAGCAGTTGCAAATGATACAGAAGAAGCTGAAATTGTGAGCAAGCTCGACGTAGAATCCCCAGAGACCCAAGTTGTCGAAGAAAACCCTGTGGCATCTGCTGAAGAATCAAAGGAACAGGCTCAAATAGCGATTGAAAAGGTTATGATTGATGAATCAAACCTTGCAGATTATGTAGGCAAACCTGTTTTCCATGCGGAAAAGATCTATGAGCCCACACCAGTAGGAGTTGTCATGGGTCTAGCTTGGACATCAATGGGTGGTTCAACATTGTACATAGAGACAACTGTTGTGGAGGAAGGGGAAGGTAAAGGAGGCCTGACTATGACCGGTCAGCTCGGGGATGTGATGAAAGAAAGCGCACAAATCGCTCACACAGTCGCCAGAAAGATCATGCTAGAGAAAGAACCGGAGAATCAGTTCTTTGCAAACGCCAAGCTTCATCTCCATGTTCCTGCAGGAGCCACACCCAAGGACGGTCCAAGCGCAGGCTGCACCATGATCACATCACTGCTCTCACTTGCCACGAAGAAGCCTGTTAAAAAGGATCTTGCAATGACCGGAGAAGTCACTTTAACTGGTAGAATTCTTCCTATTGGAGGGGTAGGTTACAAACTCCGGACTTCTCTCACTTTATTAAGCTTTTTTGACATTTTACAGAATTTTCTGCAAGTTTCTTACACAAATATATATCAGGTGAAGGAAAAAACTATAGCGGCGAGGCGTAGTCAGGTGAAAACGATAATATTTCCAGAGGCAAACCGGAGAGACTTTGATGAGCTGGCCGAGAATGTGAAAGAAGGGCTTGATGTCCACTTTGTGGATGACTATGAGAAGATCTTCGAGCTTGCCTTTCAACAAGACTGAGAGAACAGACAAGTCACGTTGACCTTCTTACCCTGTTGTTATCTCCATCTAAAACAACAAGACCATTCTTCATTCTTTCTTTGCTTTGATTTCCTTCAAGAAGGAAGTTACTCTGTCACAATTTTCTTATGATTAGGATAGTTTATTTATGTGGTTGGATTTTTTTGGTATATAACCAAAGCCAGACCATGATACATCACAATAAAATTGTTTCACTTTCTACTTGTTGTTTCATCAACATACAAGCTTATATCTTACACTTGTCAAGCCTAGATAGAATCGTCTCCTCGTTTTGTTGCTCAGGCTCAAATCCTCTTTTGGGAGGAAGCAAGAAAAAATTTAGAAATACAACAGAAGTACGAAGGCAGAATTATCATATTATTTGCATTTCATTTGATAAAAAAGGTTAAACATGTGGAAAGAAAAAAAAACTAGAGAAAAAATAAAAGAAGGTATGCTCCTGAATTACATTACATTGTGAGAGAATGCTCCTCAATATTGGCTACTGTCACTTCCAGAGAAACTATCAGAAGAAGCTTATAGAGTGCCGAGAGACTATCAAACTCAACCAAAGCAGAAACTATCCCTTTGAACACACCGAGACAAGATCATTAACTAAATCATCAACCAACGTAGAGACTATTTCTCCCTCAATGTCAATGCCTTCTTCATACGTCTCTCTTTCGAAATCAAGCCATCTCCCTTCGGAACTGCTCATGTAGTTGTCAACAAGCTCGTCCATCATCATCTCTCTCATCTTCTTCAACCCATGAATCTCTCTGTTCAGTTCTTCTGCTAACCAATCCCTCTGTTCAAAAATCCCGCTTTTCGCCGATAGCCCTCTGCAGCTTCCCATAAACATCTGCTCGCATTTGACCCCTAAGCTCTGATTGACAAAATCAAACAGTGTCTTTCTCTTGAGTTTGGCTGCTGTTGCTTCTCCCCGGCCTTCCAATTCATCAAAGAGGCTTGCAGGTAGTATGTCAGTCGCCATTCCCAAAGCGAATTCTTTCACCATCAGTTGGTCAGAACTGAGGATCTCAGATATGTACTCAAGCTCCCAGTCAAGCCTTTCTTCGGCTTCTGAGTAAGTCAGTGTTATCACAGATTCCGAGAGCTCGGACTCGTCTTGTGCTTGGTGCGACTCATTTGATAAAACCCAGGGGAATTCTTGATCTGATGAGGACTGTTTAATCCCTGTAAAAACCAAAGCGTGCAAATTAGCTGCAATCAAGCTTCCTTTTAAGCCATTAGATCTAATGCCTAGATCCTACTGAGTGCAAATATTTCTTAGAGATTCAAGTTTTGCAGGACGAATGTGGACTTCATAATATGCAATGATGATATGGATTTTTCGGTGGAATATTCATGGGACGAAAAAACGTGGAATAAAGAACAGTAAGACTTTTTTATGAAGTATTTGAGAAAACGAACCATATTCTGCGGTTTGTCTGCAATCTGAGAAACCCTTGCTGCAGGAGCTTCTAAGATCATCTGCTTCTGTCACAGTACTAATGCTGCTGACTTCGTGCTCTTCTGCCTGTATCATCTTTATTTTTTCAAAAGAAACGAAGACATAATTAGTTAGAGAGCCTTAAGTAATGTAAAGATGTTTACATATAGAAACAGTGCCAAGACACCAAAACTAAGGATTGCTTCAATATGACAAATAAGAAACTGTATCAACTTCATCTCTTAGTTGCATTAGGAAATAACTCACCTGGAATTTTTGTTTGTAATAGAAGGAAGTGCAGTCAGAAACAGAGTCACTCTCTGATAAAACTTTATCCAGACGGTTTTGGGTCGACTTTTCGTACTCTGATGAAGATGAGATCATCCCATTCACCCCATCCTTTGCGCTGAAACGTGAAGACTCTTCTTGGGTCAGGCTACAGCTAGAAGACTCAAGCTTAGAAGTCAGCTCCCTGAGCTTTTTCTCCAACAGAACATTTAAAGAATCGCCGCCAATCATATTGAAACTAACTGTAGAGTCTGTGTCTTGATCAATTCCTCGAGTTGAGGATAGTGAATCAAATGATAAACCTTTGATGGGGGAAGAGAACGTGAATGAAATCACATCCATTTCCTTTTTCCGATCATCTTTCTTTGAGTTCAAGCCACCATCAATGGTAATGTTACATTTGATCAAATTTTCACCCCTTTTGATCCGTTTATCATCGGAGATTCCAGATTCTTGCATCCCATTTTGGGGCTTTTTGCTCCGGGGAAGAGTCTTCTTGCGGGACAATGATAATGAAGTATTCTTTCCCCCTGACGCCGTTGTTAAACCCAACTGCTTTGATAGCAATCCACTTTCCACTGGAACCTTGTTTACAACTTTGTTAATAACTTTGCTGCTCTTGTGGTTTGAAACAGAGGTCATTACAGGTTGGTTGTCTCTGCAGTTCTGCTTCTTTCCCGTGCTAATAAAAGGTCCTCTCAGACCATTCTGGCTTTTGACTATGGACTTTTTAGCATCTGCTTTCTCCTTTTGGCTTGCAGAGTTGTTTCTATTGACACTTAAGGGCGTTGTGCTGGCCTTTGCTTGTGCAGATACATAAGGTGGCTTCACTTTACTCTTCAAACCATCAGAACTCCTTTTTCCAATGAGCTTGCTAGTGGACGGTGCCGTGACTGATGTTGAGGTTCTCTTCTCGTTCTGCTTTCTACTTGGGTAGGTCTCATTGGAGATTTGACGGCTTGACACTTTCTGTGCAGCTTCTAGTTTCTCTCTTAAATCTCGAATCCTCATAGGAACTGATGAAGGAGAATCAGATTGAGAGAACCTTGTTCTAGCAACAATCCTAGGACTTGGTTCAATCATTCTTGAAGCCGCTTCCATTACATAAATAGGGTTCCTGGATGGGACAAACCCAGGACTCCGGATAGGAGACAAGAGTCTGTTGTTGGTAACACTGATCGGTTTAGCCGACCTCGGAGGAAACGTTTCAGACTGAAACCGCTCAATCGGTCTGTTGCGCCCCTCGTTCGTTCTTGATTCCAAATGTTCCCAGGAAATTCCATCATAGTCACTACGGAGATTTACATAGCCAAGATTCTCATATGCATTCCATTTGCTTGTGTTCCGTGAAGATCTGAGGAAGAATGGATCAAGATCGGGATTAAACCGAGGCTCCTGGACGTTTGGTACCGGTAGAGACTCTAAACCCATGAGCCTCGCGACCACACTTGGGGCTCTCGTCCCCTGCCCATCATCACTGGTTACAGAAGATGCACAACAGCTGGATTCACTTCTCGGATTGTAACTCGAATTATTCCCAATCTCATCAGCCTCAAACTGTAAAAAATATCACATCAAAAACAAATATCCACTTAACTAAAGAAGACGAAAGCCACTTGACATAAACAAGGGACTAGTGCTGATAAAACTCACTGGAGAAAGCCTGGACTTCTGGTGGTTTTGAGTATTCTGTTTTGTCTGCTTTGGTTCTTCTGGTACAAAGAGAAGAAGAAGAAGAAGATCGAACTTATGATTCTTGTATACATTAATGGAAATACCAAAACGAGCTATATAAACAGAAATCTTGAAAACAAGAACAGCATTGTCTTCAACCATAATCAAATCCTTCAAACAAGAAGTACATTATCTTGGACTAGACTTTCTTCTACATGCCAAATAGAGTTCACAAGAATTAAACCAAACATTTCTAACTATTTGTTAAAGGCTATATAGTGGAGACACACCTGAGAATTCCGAGCTGCTGGATGAGAAGAGCTTCTTCCGGGACTTTCCAGGCCAATCAAACAGATTTAGAAACCCTCCTCTGGATCGTTTCCTCTCAACAACCTCCATCTTTCTATTTATTTCATCTACAGATAACAATCACCGAATAAGTTTCCTGGAATGTAACTTACCAAATAAACAAAAAATGGGATCTTAATTCCAATTGTATAGACCTCGATAATCATGTGGTGTCCAAACTCAGAAGTGGACACCACAGGATAATATAGAACGTAGCTGTGAAGACAAGACAACTCAAAATAATGTAAACAAACAAAAAAACTTGAATTTGATTAGAAAATTATAAGAAATTAGATCGGGCGTCAACCAATTTTACCTATCGGTGAGCTTCGGATGCCAAAGACCTCAGCTTTCACTCACTAATGGGCTCATTCCAGGAATCCTTGAGGGAATTATCCGAATTCGAAGATTTCGAGACGTTAACAGTAAAATGTAGCCAATGGAACAAAAACCCAGAAATTGCTACGGACGTTTAAGGCGCAAAATCGAGCAAAAACCTAGGTGGTAAAGAACAAAACTTGTGATTTCCCAGAAGATCTAACCCTAGAATAGAAACAGTTTCTCTCAATAAGGGGGTTCTTGTGTTCCTCAAAACCCACAGCAATTGAGGATTGAAGATATCAATGAAAGTGAAAACACCAAGGAAATCAGAAGAAGGAGAGATTCTTGAAAAGTGGGTCAGATCAGGAAATGCTAAAATCAGAGAAGACGAAGTGAGGTTGAGATTTAAGATTTGGGATTCGAGATTTGGGTAGAGAGAAAGGGACCAATAGAGAGTGAAGAAGCAGCAGAGAACTTGAAAAAAAAACAGATACTCTACAGTGTGGATTGATGTGACGAGAGAGAGAGGAGAGAATAGAGAAGAGAGCCGAAGACTGATGAGAGGAGAGAGAGAAACTAAAAGCGTTTGAATTTTCTGCTAGTCTTTCACTCCACCTATGGAAATTAAAAATTAAAATTAAATGTGTATATCCTTTTTTTATTTTCTTGTTGTGTCGAATTTATTGTTTACAGCTTTCAGTAAAACATGGAATTCTTCTACGTATAATCCAAAATGATCTGTCTAGTTTAAATCTTGTATTTTTGTGTGTCGATGATCTTAGCATTAAATGTTAAAACGAATGAATAATAATCATATACAATTGAGTGTCACTGTTCAATACTACAAATTTGCAGCAGTTTTGAGAAATGGACATACATACATGCTTACTCGCATACGTTTCTTCTTTTCAGTTATAGAAAAAGGCAAAAACTTTATAGTAAACAGTGCAGAGGTCTTAATATGACAAATCGCAATAGTTATTTTCCATGTATTTTGGGAACCACGAAATGGGTTTCCGGGCTCCACTTTGGCACTTTCTACTATCTTAATTTTTTTCTAATTCGATTATGGCTTTAGGCTTAGTGTATAGTACTTCAATTTTTCATTACTATATCATCATTACCAGTTATAGTCATTTTCTACATTTTGGTTGCTAATGCTTATAGAAATGATAAATTGATAATCAATGCACTCAAATCTTTCGCCATTTGGCATTATTGTTACTCTTGTCGACCACCGTTTTTTTTTTTGGGTCAAAAGTCGACCACCGTTTAAGCATTTTTTTTTCCTATCTTACATAGTTAGTCCAAAAATAGAAACACGTTTGTGTACAGTTCTCAGGCTCCCTTTCTCGTTAATTACACCGTACGTACTACTGATTCGTGAAAAAATCGACATATCAAATCAGTTCATGTAAGAATTGTCGCATATGAATAGTTTTTCCTATTTTAATTGTTACACTTACTATTAGTACTGAAAACGTTATAAGTTCAGGTATTTTCAGTCGGATGAAAACTATTTCAAAACACAGTCAGATTCTTGAGGAACACACTGTTGTAAATTTGTTGCATAACACAGCCACTTCTAATAATCCGGTTCCACAACATCCTAAATTGACCACTTGAAATCCTGTTGCATCCACGACAAACATCCATTTCTATTAAAAGTTGACGGAGAAATATGTGCAAAAGTTAACTGCTGTAAGATTTTGCGGTTAAACCCAAAAACATATCACGTACCGGAGCTTTTAGGTTCTAAAATGATCTCAAGAAGAGGGTTATAGATGTCGACATAGATTAAAGTTTTGTCCGGTAGAGTTCTTGACAGCAAATCAATATTTGCTGAGAGCTTGTCATTATAAATTTTGGAGGCATCATTATACCTAACCACACAATCCCTAAAGACTCCTCTTGCGACGGTTCTCTGTGATGGGATACATCCTAAAAGTGGTACACCGAACTCCGAACACGAGTATTCTTCTTGCTCCACGTTCATATACTTCCTGCAAATATCACGTGGAGGACCAAATTAAACGCAAATTGTAAAAATTAGACATCAAAATGTAATACGGTCTGTGTGGCTCAGGAGGTCTTATGTGACAAAAGTATCTAAATTTTCTCACAAACTTAATTCAGAGATTAAAATAGATTTTGGCCTAGAATCCGACCCGGTTATAAGAGAGATTAAAACTCATTCCTTACTTGGACAAAAGAACGAGCATTTCCGGCTAAAAGAGTGGTGAAAGAGTCAACGTCGTATTTGAGAATGCTAAAGTATTTGTTGGTGATATCATTACTAATTTACTACCACATACAACACTGAACAAGCTATTCTCAATTATGAGCTTTGTCTTTTCTTTTTCAACCATCCCCTTCAGTTTCTCTATATACTCTTCGAAATATTGCAATTGCTGTGATAATGGTATTGTTCCCTTTAAAAATGACAACAATAATTGTTATAGATCTTGATATAAGATGGTTGATTACTTATTTGTTTTGGTGAAATGGGAGATTATTACCGCTAGATGTGATATAGACAAAGAAGATATGATGTGTTAGGAAAAATATCATCAACATTTTTAAGAGAATCTACCGTCTTATTTTAGTCAGAAACTTCCTGGATGCTTGGTTCACTAATATTTGATTTTTAGATAGCAAGAAAATCTAATGTATATCTATAAGACTCTTTCATTTCATGAAGAAAAAAAAAAACATTTCAACAACAATTTATAATTTAACAATTACAAATGTATCTTTCAAAACATTTATTACTAAAACACGTACGTCCGATTGAAGAGTCCAATATTCAACGTGGACAAGTGGACAGGAGAACTTTGCAAAAGAAACAAAAAAACATTTAAAGAATAAGTAAACAATATAAAAAAATTAGATTTAAATTCAAATAATTTTTTATTTTGTTGAAGTGGTTGATAACTTGATATGGAAAGTAAAAGAAATGATGAACTCAGCATTAATTAAAATGTACGTTTCGTGTATATAGCTTCCGATTGTCTTTTTGTGTTTTGTAGAATAAGGTATTTAACTGACTTGGTTTATTCATAATCCCAACCTTGGGTATTTATACAAGTATGTCTCCACACTAGATAACTTTAGATTCCTAAATACAAGGAATTGAACTCTATCATAATATAAACTATATCCTTATTCTCTAACACTTGTATTTATCCTAATACTCCCCCTCAAGTTGGAGAGTGGAGATCAAGAACTCCCAACTTGGACACTAACTTATGGAATGGAACACGCCCAAAAAAAAACTTTGTCAAAACACCTGAAATTACTCTCACAACTTGGAGAGAGGACCATAATATTCAAACACATATTGTCCACTTGTCGACAAGACACGAGCTGCACCTTGACTTGATTTTGATGCACCTTTACTTTGTTTCCTACCAAGAAACGCAACTTCAGAATTTTCCCAGAGTTGTATGCATCTGAGATGTACGTCACCATGGTAGACCGGTTTGGCAAAGACCCATTGGCAAAGCATGTTTTGCATTGATAAACTTCGAAGACCACTCGTTGGTTGTAATTCTCTCCGCTCAACAAGACCGGAGTAATCGTAGCTCCTAGATTATCCAAGGAGTACAACGGTGACACCACCGTAACTTCACTACCGAGCACCACTAGCACCCGTTACACCAACACCCGACACACCACTTGTCGGAAGAACATCACCACCGGTTGCACAACTCGCCCGGAGGAACAACACCACCGGATACACCACTCATCGGAGGAGACCACCATCCGACGCACCAGTCACCGGAGAAAAACCAGGAAAACCACTATCTAACACAACATGTATTATAAGGCAACATCGTTGCGACTTCATTCCTTCGAGCACCACTGGAACTCGACACATCACCACCGGACACACTATCATTATCGCCATTACCGGCCACGATCTAAAACCATAGAACTAATCTCAACAAAAATTGTGAATAACTCTCACAAATTCTACACCAAAACTACTAACCCGTGAGAAGCCATAACCAAAATAATTTTCCACAACTCACGTAAACTCTTGTAAACAAAACCAAGAAACCATAATCTAATATAAAATAATTCATCCAAAAAAACCTAAAAGATGAACCCCATATTAATAGAGAACACGAACACAACCAAAACCTAACTTAAAAATTTAATAAAAGAAGAACGTATAAGATTTTTCAACACAACATCTTCTTCATCGTTGTCACCTTCTCCATCGTCTTCAACCAACAACCATCTTTGTCACAGTTTCTTTTGCGGAAGCTTTAACTTTGATCCCTAAGAATCGACTGCTCTGATACCATGTAGAATAAGGTATTTAATTGACTTGGTTTATTCATAATCCCAACCTTGGGTATTTATACAAGTATGTCTCCACACTAGATAACTTTAGATTCCTAAATACAAGGAATTGAACTCTATCATAATATAAACTATATCCTTATTCTCTAACACTTGTATTTATCCTAATATGTTTGCATATTCATTCAAATTATAACCAAATGAAATACGTAAACGCGAAAATCAATCAGGGCCATCGTATAATAAACTTTCAATACTCATTAATGCTCAGAAAATAAAAAGATGAATAAAGGATTCAATAAGAAAAAGAAAAAAAAAAACTCATTCATCTCTTATTACAGTGTAAACTAACTACAGTTTAAGTGACAACTTAACATGTTCATTTTGTTTAAGTCTGCAGTCTGCTATGTGTTGGTTTGGTTGACACATGTTTTATAAATAGACATCGTGGTGTTTGTAAGATGGAATGTTTAATACGTAGATTGCAAGATTTGGTGTTACATCACAATTCACACATATAACTTATCATATTACAAGCTTGTATATTAATGGCAAGATGTTATACAATCCCTTGTTACAAAGACCACGTACTTCTTCCCTACCTATTTTCAAAAATTATATTTTCTCTTTTACCAAATTCCCCGTAACTTTAACCCTTCTTCCCAAAAATAAACTATATAAGAAAAAAAAGAAAAAAAAACATAACACATTAAGTATTACAAGTGAAGGATAAAAATAAAAGTATAAGAGACATCAGACATGTCAAGGGTGATTTGTTAATCTCGATCAAACATAGATATCAATCAACATTTAGTTTGACTATTCGGCCTTTTCTGAGCTTCCTCTCGGTTTTCCTCGAATTTGAAAGGAAAGTTTCTATGAATATATACATAACCAACAAATTATTCTCCCAAAAAAAAAAAAAAAAAAAAAAAAGTTATACAGATGACGCCAATTTTTGGAAAGCCATCTAATAATCATCGGCTATGTGACCGTAGATATGTCAATTGTGCAGTGGAACCCAATCTGATCATATCCGCACAATTATGGTACTTCTATTTTGTTAATTTTACTAAAATTCATCTTAATATCCAATCTGGTATAGGTCCTATACCACTATTTTCTCGGTTTTAAAAACGTGAAAAACAGACTAAAATCTTCTATGCAGCCAAAAGAAAATAGGCCCGATCGCCATACCTTAACTCTGATCAATTCTATCATAAGTACATGATTCAATACATTAACAAGAGCAACACTATCATAACTCTGATAAATTTAGTATTTTGTTTTTTATTTTCGATTAATTCTGAAACTTTGAAACTGCATTGTTTATTGGCTCGAAAACGACCTTTATACTTCTTCTCCATAGCCATGAAATACATACACCTATATTCAAAGTGCATATATATATATATATTGTATATGTCGTTTTAGTTTTCTACCGTTAATTTGTGTCATGTTATTTTGTTATCATCAAAGTTGAAGAAGTAACGTTGTCCATCAGCAGAACGCGTCGATGTAGAAAAAATGTTCCATTATTATCTGCATATGTCGTCCTTCGAATTATGAAAACATAATATTTATGTAGAATGTTATAATATCTGATCGTATATTTACATAGCTGAAAAACGCGTTACGGCATCACATAAGCGTGGTTTTGTTGGGTCAATCAATGTGCTCTTAGTTGACGATGTAGCCTTGTCAACGCTTATGTCAACGGCTCTTTTGGCTGGTTTATAAATTTTCAAATGTTCTAAATGTATATATTTTCATTAACCTAGTAAGACCTAAGGTTATTAAGGTAATAATGGGATTGTTATTTTGGTTGGTTAGATTTTGAAATTCCTATCCTTACATTTTTCCCCTATATTTAGATGTTATGAAGAACAAATTTGGTGAAATATCCAATCAAATATTTTTATATAAACAATTTCAGAAAGGGAAAATTTCGTATAAGTATCAAAATTTCTAGATATAAACTCACACGTCACACCTTTATAATACTATCAAAGCCACCAAATCTTCATCACCATAACAGAAAAAGTTTAGATATTGTTTTAAAGTTTTAACCATTTTGAATGTTCATTGCATGTAAGTTTATTCGATCTAGTACCCGTTGACTAAGAGATTGTTGCTTCTAGTTACTAAATTTAACTCAATAAATTCCTTTTTTTTTTTTTGCAGTAGAAAACTAAAACTATACTTATTGTAAAAAGGTTAAAAATGAAATGGGAAGACTTTTTTTTATCATGATTAAACCAAGCCTGAATTTAGAAACTAAATGGAAGTAAATTAGACCATGACTCATCATGAGTAGGGTTTGATTATGCATGCTAGTAGCATCACCATAAAGAGTTAGTTTTTCTCAGGTCTAGTCAATGATTGGGAAACGGACAAAAGCGTTTAAAGTAATAATTCTAAACGCGTAGATTGTAACATTTAATTAAGATGCAATTCTCAAACATAGATGCTGGCTCACAAACTATACAAATGAATGTTTAGAGTTTTCTTAATAGTTTTAAAAATTAACATCAGAGTCGATAGGAAAAATTACCAAAAATGTATAATTCTGATAACTAGAGACGTTTTCACACGTTGTCAAGTTTATGTTCTGATATTGCTTATGATCATTTTTTTTAACTACAAACAGTATATTGTAAAAGGATAAACTAGCAAGTACAAAAATTATGAAATTTAACTTTTCTCTAATAATAACACAGCAAAGGCACTACTAGAACCACTAATCTACACGTCTTACCTTCTTATAATCTCCTCTTACGAGAATAGTCTGAATGCAATTAGTAGGTTGCAGAAAGAGGAAATTAATAAACTGAAATCATTAGATTCTCCACTCTATATCCGATCGGATTCTAAATGCGGGTATGTTCTTAAGAAACCGTTATACAGTTGTATATGGATTTAAATACATGTACATGTTTAGCCGGTTTGAGTGGATTTTCTATTACAAGCTGATTTCAGTTTGTTGGAAATGATCCAAGCAGCAATTGATTTAATACTAACGATCTCAAATAAGTATATGAATATGACACTAAACAACAAGTGCCTTTTTATTTGTTTTAATTAATCAAAATATAACTAAATAACTAACTATGGCGTGGTTGATGAATAGCACTACTAAACTACGCAGATCAACGACGAATCTTCCTGGAAGTTGCTTCGTCAATGCTCAAAGCCCTTTATATAATCGCATCATCTACTCTCTCTCACAATCTCATCTCACTGCTTGCTCTCTTCTCTCTCTCTCTTTCTCACACACACACACACACACAAAGAGTTTCTTTAAAAACAAAAAGACTTTTGAGATATTAAATCTAACAAGATTTTCTCTAAAGCCAAAAGTGATCAATGAAGATGCGAAACAGCCCTTTTCATGGGGCCGGTGGGTACACTGGATTTAGAGCTAGTAACTTCACATTCAAGAAGTGCGTTTCTATCTTGTTTCCATTTTTGTTTTAATTTCTAACAAAAAAACATATCCGTTTCTATCGGTTGATTTTCGAACAAGGATTTAAATTTATGAGTTTCTTTTTCTCATGTGATCCACAGAGCTGTGAAGAAAGTGATGAGAGATCGGTCAAATAACCAATTCATGGTTCAGATGGAGAACATGGTCAGAAGAATTGTGAGTTTTCGTATAGTCTCCAATTAAACAATTCACTCTGCATAAACCACCTAATTAATTAATTAGTCTTAATTGACTTAATCAAGGGATTAGTAAAATTAACTACTTGTTCCTTCATACTTCATAGCCACCAACTTTGACCGACTTCTTCTCTTCTCTCCGGTGTTAAATTTTGTGGTCCGTATCAACAATGGTCCCTATAGTCTACTGTAGTTCTTGTAGTATATCAAATTATAAATAAATTAAATCGTTTAAAATAGTACTAGTAATCGAATATTCCGATCACTCAACAAAGCTAATCATAACGATGGTGTTTATCTCAATTCACTCAATAAATCATGTTTTTTTTTCTTTCTATTTCATAATATAAGTAACCATGTGTGCATGCAGTTGTTGCAAATGTTATAATATTATAATCACTAGTGACTAAATATCTCAGTACTAATTATATTTTAGTTTCGAGAGGAGTTTGATCGTCGTATTCAACCTTACCTCTCTTCGTCGTGGGCCCAAATGGAGCAACCGCGTTCGGAAACGTCGTCGTCGCGTTCACGATACAAGCTGCGATTCATTAACTCGCCGCCGCCGTCGATATTCACGGGTGGCAAGATCGAAACCGAGGACGAATCTCCAGTAGCTATCGAGCTCATCGACGTCACCACGAACGCTCGAGTCGTCTCGGGACCTCTAGCTTCTTCTCGGCTCGAGATCGTGCCGCTGAACGCCGACTTCACGGAGGAAAACTGGAACGTTGACGGATTCAAACGTAATATTCTCAAGTCACGCGAAGGAAAACGGCCGTTACTCACCGGAGATCTAACGGTGACGCTTAAAGACGGCGTCGGAGTGATCGCCGGAGACGTCTCTTTCTCGGATAACTCGAGCTGGACGAGGAGCCGGAAGTTCCGGTTAGGTGCTAGACTGACCGGAGGTGGAGCCGTTGAGGCGAGGAGCGAAGCTTTTGGGTGTAAAGACCAACGAGGAGTACGTAAGTAGCGTTTACTGCGTTTCGTCAGAAGTTTCAGTCGCGGTTAATGCGTTTAGGGTTATTTATATTAATCGTTTTTTTTCTTTCTTTTTTTGGTTATGCAGCGTATAGGAAGCACCATCCTCCTTATCCCAGTGACGAGGTTTGGAGACTAGAGAAAATCGCGAAAGATGGCGTTTCGGCGACGCGTTTGGGTGAACAGAATATTTATACCGTTAAGGATTTCCGCCGTTTGTATGCGATAGCTCCAAATGAGTTATACAGCGTAAGATTATATTATAAACCTAAAATTAATTTAAATGGATCTTAATGTTAATAATCTTTCACAGAACTGATATTCTTTTTGTTGTTGAACAGATACTTGGTGTAGGAATCTCAAAGAGAACATGGGAAGCAATTGTATCCCACGCGATGCGTTGCGTTTTGGATGAAACAGAGTGTTACATATACAACGCAAACGCGCATGGCGTGTCTCTTCTCTTCAACTCTGTTTATGAAGTGATCAAAGTGTATTTCGGCGATGGCACGGTTGTAAACCCCGATCAGCTACCTATCTATCAGCTTGAACAGCTGAAGCGTGAAGCTTATCTAAACCTAAACCGTTTTAGGCCGTTTACGGGTCTTCATCCACAAAGGTCCTTGCAATGCACGCAAGATCCCGGATTTGGCGTAGCTTGTCCTGCTTTGCAGCACATCGACTTTCAAGGTATACAATTTACCCTAATAGTCGTTGGACATATATCTTTAACGTAGAATTGACTAACTTATTCGGTCTTTTGGATACTGAAGGAAATTCGGGCCCATCAGACTCTTCGATGTCGACTGTTTACTTCAAGACTGCAAGCTCCACGGTCCAACCCGAAATGGTGATGAGTTTCGAAAACTCACCAACTGCGACGTTTCATATGGACGAAAAATTATTACAGAGTCTCAGAAACAGCTTCGGACACGATCCGGTACACGGCGAATCATCACGAACTGAAGAGACAAGAGGCTATGTAGAGAATGAAGAGGATGGTGTTCATGAGAACAATTTAGCTTACCAAGACCATCATGAGACGCGCTCGAACTGGTCACCTGGTGCGGCGGATTGGGAGCAACAAATGTATAACTTGTATGTTAGCGTGTCTGGCACGGAAGAAGCTGGAACGTATGATGTTCGTTTTGGTAACGGTGCGGGATCTCCGAGAGGCAGGTGGTGTAAGGTTAAGGCAGCTTTCAAGCTCCGAGAGGTTTGGAGACACACAAATGCTAAGAGACGAGGGAAATCTTGTAAGAAGCCTTGTCTGCCGTATTAGATTAAGTGGTTTTCTTGGAGTACACGAAAGATGTATATGTATTAACATTTTTCCACAAAAATAAAGAAAGATGTATATGTATAAAATGTGTATATTTCTGCTTTTGATAGAATAGGGTTAGATAAATGGATCCCGGCCACTGACTAAGTGGTTTGATAAGGTAGGGGATTTGTCGTTTTTTTTATTTCATGTCTGATATTTGTTATGAAAAAAAGAGAAAGGCTGAATATGATCATTTCAGTTTACATTTTTATGTATTTTAAGTACTGTATTTGTTTTGCCCCTAAGGCTATGAAAAAAAAAAGAGAATGGCTGTGTATACAACTATACATTCGTATGTGCTTTTTTTTATTGAATGGGGAAGATAATGGACTGTGAGTCTGTGACTATCCATTGTTAACTTTTGAAAAATAGTAAGGATGTGAGTCTGTGACTATCCATTGTTAATATTTGAAAAATAGTAAGGTTATTTAGTGGTATTACCCAAAAATATATCTACACAAATAGGAGAGACAAACTATTTTATTGTCTTGTGTTTAGAATATGTGCACTTTTGCTTTCCTTGAATTGATTTGGGAAGAAGTATATTGGCTTCCTAATAAAATATACGTAAAAAGTCTACGAGTAAGTGAAAACATTGGTGGCTTTTGCTTCATTCCCTTGTCTCTGTCTTCATGTGAACAACTTTGCAGACTTTGTGGTTTCATTTACTTTCATAGTTGCTTTTGTCTAATACACACACACAGACACACACACAATCACAATTATTTACAAAAAAATTCCACACATCCTGGTCGTGCGTACAGCCACTTGGCTTTCCACCCGACAATGATTTGGCGAATGTTTTGTTTTGTGTGATTGTGTCAATAATCTCCCAGAAAGTACATACTCATTATTCATCAAAAAGAACTAAGGGCATTTTCGTCTTCTTACAACACCCACCTTGGTTTGAGGGTAGTTTAAAGAGATCTTAAGCCTTGCTTGGTGATTCATAGCACAAAAAAAAACAGAAGCAATCTTGCCACAGTTTCTCCATCT
>CACVBM020000298.1:0-14566 GCA_902728155.2 Microthlaspi erraticum | reverse complement strand
TCATTGAAGGATTCAAGAGGCAAAAACCAAGGAAAATAAAGAAAAAAGCATGGAAAATGAAATGGTATATACAAGAGTGTGGTGTTTGATACCTTAGTGCCCCCAAAGAACTGTGAAGGAAGGTCGTGGTCTGGAGAGGGCAAGCGACCATCAGGAGCACTCCATTCGACCACATCCATGCAGCTCGATCGAGCTTGCGGCTCCTCCTCTTCATCATCAAAGAGTGTGTGGCTTCCTTGGCCTTGGTGGAACTTGGCTCGCTGATGTACTTGCATTTTACATAGTTTTAGCACATCTTTTATGCATCTTTTGCATAGTTTTAGCTTCCATTTGCATCATATCTTGTTCCTTTTCTCTTCTTATGCATTCATGTTAGTTTTAGGTTGCATTTGCATACATATGCATGTTTGGTCCTTTGAAATAGGTCTTTTGGAGCATTCTGGAGCATATGGGACAAGGAGCATGGAGGGACTTGGCACATGGAAGCAGCTCAACTGGATACGCAAAGGAAGAAGGGAGAAGCCATCTTGAAGACCAGCTCGACCCCTACTCGACCAACCGGTCGAGTTCCTCAACTCGACCGGCCAAGCTTCAACTCGATCGAGCTGGAAGTCAAAGTCAAACCCGAAAAATGTTGCTTCCCCCTTGACTTTCCTTTGACCCTAAACCTAATCCTCTTGTATTTAAAGGCTCTAAGCCACGAAAAAACCACCAAGCTTTAGATTATTTTGTTTTAGTTTCTTTTAATTTATTGTCTTTTACTTTTTAGAGATCTAATCCCATCTTTGTGTTCTTGAAGCTCTTGCTTCTTGAATCCTAGATCCTGGATAATCTCTTTGTATTTGCACTTGCTTATTTCAATAAAAGTTGTTTAATTTCATCTCCTCTTTCTTATGATGTCTCTTTTATTGCATTTGCTTGTGTTTACATTCATGTGTAGTGAGTAGTTACCCATTAGGGTTTGAGATGGGATAGATTAGAGGTTTCATATGCTTAATCCTTCTAGCTTATGGTCTTAATCTAGATTCTCTCTCTTTTGGATAGATCTTAAGGCTACATGACCACTACCCCTGGCTTGTAAGTCCTTAGGCGACTCCCCACACGAAAGTGATGGCATTCGCTGGAAAAGATCCACTAAGAGCTCCAATATCTCTTGCTCTAGACAATAGAGGTCTAAGGGGTTGGATGGATTAGTTTGGGCAATGATCCTATAGCCTCCAAGGTTTGATTCTCACTGGCTAACCCCCTGTTTCTGAGATCATTCCTTGGTTGATAGCCTCACCTTGGGAAAGGGTTGGCTAGGCATTGAGAAGCCCAATATCAAGAGAAGCCTTGATACAAGGAGTTTTAAGAGCTAGATTGATTAAGTGTAGATTCCTTTGATTGCAAAACCCTGTCTTGAACCCTAATTCTCTCTTTATCTTGTTAAAGTCGTCACCTTTAGCTTTGTTTGTCTCAACTCGTCCCTAAACTCGATCGAGCTGGTACTTTGCTCTGACTCGACTCGAGTCTTGGTCGAGCTGTACTTCACTGCTTTGTTTACTTTTATTGCACTGCTTTTCATTTTTTTAGGTTGTTAGTGTTACTTCAAATCTATAACTGCTTGCTTGACTTTCTGGTTGTTTCATATTCTCATAGAGTGACAAGTTTCCCATTTTGGATTGATAACCCTTTGTACTACATCAACTATGATGGTTAAAGGGAATTGTTGACTGTGTTTGTGTTTGCATCTTACCACCTCATCATATACCACTGATTGCATTCCACTCATCTCATTTCATATCTTTTCACATCCACACACAAATCCTATCATCAATTTGGCGCCGTTGCCGATTTGGGAATATTTTTGTTGCATTTGAGTTTCAAACACACTTGGACGATCAAGCTATACCACCCCTGTTCTATTGTACTGCTGGGTTTTTGTCTCTTTTTGCAGGTGTATGCGAACTCGATCGAGTCGGTCTAACTGAAGACTTGGTCGAGCTAGACATTACAACGGGTAGAAAGAGGGTTCAGAGGTCACAGAGGGTACAAGAGGAACCTGAGGTGCTTGTTGCTGATACAATGGATGTACCAGAGGGGAATGGAAACCCTTTGGGTAATGGACTCGGTCGAGCTAGGCAAACTCGACCGATTGGTCAAGGAGATGCTCCAAACCGCCACCAACAGAGACAAGGGATTGTTCCACCACCAGTGCAGAACCACAACTTTGAGATCAAGCTGGGAATGATCAACCTTGTCCAGAACAAGATGTTCCATGGATTGCCAAGTGAAGACCCCATTGACCACCTTGATGAGTTTGATAGGCTTTGTGATTTGACAAAGATCAATGGTGTCTCTGAAGATGCCATCAAGCTGAGACTCTTTCCTATGTCTCTAGCTGACAAAGCTCACCAATGGGAGAAGAGCTTGCCCCATGGCACAATCACCACTTGGGATGAATGCAAGAAGGCCTTTCTTGCTAAGTTTTTCTCCACCGGTCGCACAGCCAAGCTTAGAGGAGAGATATCCAGCTTCATCCAGCGAAACAATGAGACATTCGCAGAGGCTTGGGAGAGGTTCAAAGGCTACACAAGTCAGTGCCCACACCATGGATTCAACAATGAATCCCTACTCTCCACTCTTTATAGAGGATGCTTGCCTAGGTATAGGGAGATGCTAGACACAGCTAGCAATGGGAACTTCCTCAACCAGGATGTAGATGATGGCTGGCAACTTGTGGAGAACATAGCTAACTCAAATGGAAGCTATGGAGAAGAGTATGATCGCACCAACCGGAGCTCGACCCACCACTCGATCGAGTCAGACGAAAAGTTGAGAAAAGATGTTAAGGCATTGAATGAGAAGTTGGATAAGCTGATCCTAGCTCAGTCCACAATGAAGAAAGTCAACTTTGTGTCTGCTGAGGAGATGGAACCAGTCCAAGAAGGGGAGGATACACAATTTGCTGAGGTATGCTACATGAGCAATGGGCAAGGAGGTTACAACAAAGGATACTATAACTACAAGTCCAACCCTGCCATGTCATACCGCAACACTGATGTTGCTAGTTTGTATTTCTGATCAAGATCACAAGTACATATGGTTTCACGATCAAGTCTTTGATTGGGAAGTTCAAACTATTTTGAACAACTCAATCATTGACAGAGTTTAACACAAAAGTTACTAGTGTTTTTCAGATATAAAACATGACAGGAAAGACCGGTTCAAAATATCAAACAAACATGGCGCGCAAGGAAGCCACAACCGGCCAAAGGAGGATTTACATGCCAACCATGAGAGATGAGGGAAATCCAACCACAATTCAATCCAGGAGGGATAGAAAAACAGTTCGGTCGAAGCAGAACTCAATTAGCCCGAGTAAAAAAGGAGATATCACATTCCCAATCACTCTCTCGGCCAGAATCGACGAACCAAGCGACATAGCTCGACCATCTCCCAAACGGCACGACCGAAGTCCACCAAACTTCACAGGCGACCTCAAAACATCATTTTGGTCGGCAAATCTAAACGATAGGACGAGAAAAAGTGCCTGCTACATGAGATAGACGAGGAAGCTCAATACGGCCGACGGCGATGCATAGAATGGCCGACGTACTCAAAACATCAAGAAGGCGCGAACAACGGTGGAAACTGATCCTCTTGAGTCCACAAAAAACACCAAGGAAAAAGAAAGGAAGGAGACGATCGAACAAGAATACAAGATGGCCAAAGGAATCACATCCCGACACCATTGGCGCGCACAACGAAAGATCTCCGAATCCACATGTTCAAATCACCTCAAACTTCACAAGGGGCCACAAAATATAAGGTTGGTCGATGAAATTTCATTTCAGTACGATGAATCCCTTACAATTCCAAGAGATGGCCGATGGAGTGAAATTTGGTCGATCGCGAGCAAGTAAAATGGCCGACAATCCAAATCACGGCATTTACCGCGGCCACCGGCTCAAAACACCTCAATCAAGCATCAACATCGCATCTAAAGAAGAAAATCCGGATTGGAACGAGCAGAATTGGAGAAGGCCGAAGGAAGACGTTCCTGGAGCCAATTTGAAAAATTTTCAAAGGAGATCTCAAACCACACGTTCAAACGACCCCATACCTCACTAGTCGCCATATTATACAATATTGGTCGACGAAATTTCAAGATAGGTCGAGGAAATCTTCACGGTTCGAGCTGTAGTCCATACCATCACCATCCGGTCGACCAAAACGGACGAATCCAATACATCCGGGGATTCGGTGGCAAACACCATCAATACTCGCGTCTATGGAAGGCCTATGAATCCAAGCAACCGGGGATTCGGTGGCAAACACCATCAATACTCGCGTCTGTGGAAGATCCAAGCAAAACCTCTATAATAAAGAGAAGGAGTTGAATAAAAAAATACTTCGCTACCCTAAAAAAGGGATGAGTCAACTCAAAGAAGTGAGAAGAGAGAGAGGAGAAACATGGAGTAAAAAGACAAGTGCCAAAACAAGGGGATGAGTAAGAGTCTAAAGCCGGCTGATCGATACTCCCTAGTTGAGACCACACCTTTAGAAATGAAAGGAGTCAAGGAGGGTGAATTGGATTGTCCAAAGAGAGGTGGGCCGCCTTGGAAAAATCGCAAAACTCATGGTATGTACTCTTGTTCTTAATTCAAATATTTGCCTTTACTACTTTCATGTGGATTACTAAAACCAAGCCAACCCGGATTTCCTAATGATTTGAGAGTTCTTGCGTTTTCAAACCTCTCTTCCTCTCTTAGTTTGCTTGGGGACAAGCAAAAGGCTAAGTCTGGGGGAGTTGATATATCCATATCTTTCATGTTTTTATCAAGGTTTTCACTATGTTTTTAATACAAATAATGTGGTTTTTAAGCCCAAGAGGTAGTTTTCTTGTATATTCTGGTTTTGAGCATCATTCAGGTCAAAATAGCAAAGAAGAGTCCAAAATGGAGCAAAAAGAGTCAAATCACCAAGTTCCCAAGTCTAGAGCACCAAATCTACATTTCTCGCTAAAGACCAAACCGGAGCATCCGAAGTACGACCGCATATTCATGCCTTCCCGACGTCCAAAAGTCATGATTCTTATATGGAAAGATAGATATTTGAGTCATGACCCGCGGCGAAGTGGAAAGAGGTCATTTGGATCACTCGTTGGACCGGAACTTATTTTCTACCAAGACATGTCCGACGAGCGCCTAAGTAGAGCCCATGGAGACTTTGATGGATCAAGAGGCCCGGATACCGCGCCCAAGGCCTTGGCTCATCTTGACACTAGCATAACTCAATCCAGAAGCTTCCATTGGCCTGAACGCGGCCCATTCAAGAACTTGGAGAGCAAGCTCAAGCGGCTAAAGAGAAATGGAAACTTTCCTCTTCTGCGCGCGCTCAACTTTGCCGACCTAGACCCGCTCTCTACCTATATATACTTGCTTTTAGCCTCTTGTAATAAGAATCACCAGCCGCATAACAAGAAACACTTATTCAATAAAGTTCGGAGCCACTTAGGTGGTCTCCTTCTTCTTTCTTTTCTTCTTTTGCATTTGTATATAGCTTGCATGTTTCAATTTATATAGTCTAGAAGTAGAGATTTCTCCCTAAGGGTGAGGCGTGGTTTAGTCTATATTCCGCCGCCTCTCTCTCTAAGGATTCATGAGACTTCATCTACTATCTAAGACTCATTGTTGAATTATGGATCCTTCCAATGAGGACGTGATATAATGGCCATCGAAAATCGATTGTTAAAAGGGGAAACCCTATGGTTCTCCATCTTTATTTATGCTTAATGCTTGTTGCTAGAGTAGCTAACTAGTGACTTGATTTTAGGTTGATATACTCTCCAAAAGCTTGTTATATCTCCGGATATATATTTGATGGGCAAATCGTTTTAGGCTACGAAAGTAGACCTAAAGAGTTTTGTGAACAATCATTACTTGGATGTAATGCATGTCTCACTCTACAATGACCAACGAAAGCTGAGCCCATTGGTTTAAGAGACATAGGGGATTGGAACCACGAAAGTGGAATAATCCTTCCTTAGTGTTTTGAGTTCAAAAGAATCGGATTTTAACAAACTTTTCAATCGACTTGGCTCATGTTTTCAAAAGAGTTTTCAATAGTTCAATAATGTTGCTTGTATAGAATTGCATTGTTATTTCTTTTGCGTGTTCTAAACAAACACAAACCCTTGCATCTTTTGATTTAGCTTAGTCATTTAAACTCTATGATTATGTAATGTGTGAAATCCAATCCCTTGTGGTTCGACCCCTAAATACTACAATTATATGTTGTGCACTTGCAACACTAGTTGTCTTAGGGAATTATTACTTGTACTCATCCCATAGATGCCGCATCAACCTTAAGCCCCAAGCTTCCTCTCTCTCCATCATTGGTCGTTGCTTTGTTGTCTAGTGCTACGTAAGGTGAGTTGGACTCATGGTTCCCCTTATGTCTTCTTCCGAGAGTACGTCATGGGCATGACGTGTTGTTGTGATGTATATTTGTTTCTTCAGGTTCAAGGCATCTGCTGAGAGAGTTGTGTCTACGTGAAGAGAAGGTGTTAGAGTTGCTGAGTCGTCGTTTCACTTCCGTTTCAGCCAAAAGAGACTAAGGTGAGGACCTTGCGGTGATTTCCATGACATATGTTCATAATTATGAACATTTGTTTAGTTTTAAGTTTTAATACATATACCTACGTATATATTAATAAATTAGGTGGTTGTCCCGCACCTTGTGCGGATACAATTTTTTTTAAAGATTTTAATAATATAAGTAGTAGAATTTTTTATTATATACATTTTTCGTTTTCGCCATTTTTCGTTTTCGTTTTCGTTTTTCTAGATATAATCTTCCTCATTCATTTAGAAAGATCCAAAAGATTTTACACTTCTTAATTTGTTCTCTTTTATTCTTCTTCATTTATCTCACTGTCTTATTCTTCTTTCAATTTTATATTCGTTCTCATCACCTTTTTATTTTTCTTCTTCCAATTTTTTTTTCAATTTTTTCGTATATCTTCATATTTTTCAGCTCACTGTTCTTCTTCTTCTTTCTAATTTTCTTTACATTCTTTTTTGGGTTTTCTTCTTCTTCATTCGCCTCTCTCTATCTTTATCATCTTTGTCTTCTCTAACAACATATTATTCTAATTTTTAGTTATCTATTTTTTGTCTTCACATTTCATTTTTTCTTCTTTGATTTCTTTTTCCTCATGTTCGAGTTTTCCTCTTTTTCTCCATTCGTTTCAAGAGATACAAAAGATTTCCCACTTCTTATTTTGTTCTTCTTCAATGATCTCACCTTCTTCTTTTTCTTTCAATTTGATATTCGTTCTCATCATCTTTTTATTTTTCTTCTTCTAATTTTTCTTCTTCAATCTTTTTTTATATCTTCATATCTTCCAGTTCACTATTCTTCTGTTTCTTTCGAATTTTCTTTACATTTTTTTCGGTTTTTTTCTTTATCACCTTCGTCTTATCTAACATCATATTATTCTAGTTTTTATTTATCTCTTCTTTGACTTTTTTTTCTTCACATTTCATTTTTTCTTCTTTGATTTCTTTTTCCTCATGTTCGAGTTTTTTTTTTCTTCTCCAAATTTATTTTCTTCTTGTTTACTGTCTTCTCTTATTTTACTTTTATTTATATTTTATTTTTCTTAAAAGAATTTTCTTTTAATCGGTAATGTATTATATTCAGAATATTTAAGTGCATTAAAAGCTAAACCTTACGCCAATCAATATAAATCATACATCATAAAACCTATCCCCATATTATCTTCTTCCTTTACTTCTTTCATAATTTTTTTCCTTCATTTTCTACCATTTTTTTATTCTTATCAAACTTTATATTCTCTTTTTATTTTCATGTTTCTTTATCGTCATCTTTTTATTTCCTGGTTTTTATATGTTTTCTTCCTTTTATTTACAATTTATTTTTCATTTGCCTTTGTGTTCTTATTCTTCATTTTTATATATTTTGATTTTTCTGACGTCATTGTTGTTCACATATTCTTCAATTCTTTTCTTCTTATGTTTTGTTTCTTCTGTTTTTCCATCTTCGTCTTCCAACTTTCGTCTTTTCTTTATTATTATTATTCATGTTTTTCTTCTTATTTAATATTGTATTATCAGTCTTTTTTTTTTCAACATCTATTTATCAGTTTCGTCTTCCTCTTTATTTTCTTTTATTTATGTTTTCTCATCTTCTCATATTTCATATTTTTTCTTTATTGGTTTTTCTCAACATTTTTATTTTCCCACTTCTTATTTTGTTCTTCTTCAATTATCTCACCTTCTTATTTTTCTTTCAATTTGATATTGGTTCTCATAATCTTTTTCTTTTTCTTTTTCCAATTTTTGCTCTTCAATCTTTTTTTATATCTTCATATCTTCGAGTTCACTATTCTTCTTTTTCTTTCTAATTTTCTTTACATTTTTTTTTCGGTTTTTCTTCTTCCTCATTCCCCCTCTCTCTATCTCTATCATCTTCAACTTCTCTAACATCATATTATTCTAGTTTTTATTTATCTCTTTTTTGTCTTTTTTTTTCTCTTCACATTTCATTTTTTCTGCTTTGATTTCTTTTACCTCATGTTCGAGTTTTTTTTGTCTTCTCCAAATTTCTCCTCTTCTTTTTTACTGTCTTCTTTTATTTTACTTGTGTTTTTATTTGTTCTTGTCTACGTCTTATATTTCACCAATCAATTCATTTGATAGTTTATTTTCAAGGATTTGTGAAATAGTTTTTATCTTTATATAGTGCAAATCTTTTAAATATATGTTGGTTTTGTTATCTTTCCATTATGGATTTTCTTAAATCCTTAATTTTTCTATTTATAAATGTAATTTAGAAAGATGGATATAAATTTATAAGCAATGAATTTTAATTATGATATTCTTCCATTCGAATGTTTAAAAATGCACCAAAAACTAAACCTTGCACCCATCAATATAAACCTTATATCCTAAACCCAAGTCCCATAGTGTAACACCACCCCCTAAACAACCCTACATCATAAACCCAAACCCCACGGTGTTACAACCTCCCCCCCCAAACAACCCTACGCCATAAACCTAAACCCCACATTATAATTCCCCCCCCAAACCGCAACTCTGGACCCCACATTTTATAAATTGGTTCTAAATTTACTTTTACTTTTACTTTTATTTTATTTTATTTTTCTTATAAGAATTTTTTTTCTTTCTTTACTTCTTTCATAATTTGTCCTTTCATTTTCTACCATTTTTTCTTATTCTTATCAAACTTTATATTCTCTTTTTATTTTCCTCTCTTCATCGTCATCTTTTTATTTCCTGGTTTTTATTTGTTTTCTTCATTTTATTTACAATTTGTTTTGCATTTGGCTTTGTGTTCCTACTCTTCATTTTTATATATTTTTATTTTTCCGACGTCATTGTTGTTCACATATTCTTCAATTCTTTTCTTCTTCTGTTTTTCCGTCTTCGTCATCCAACTTTCGTCTTCTATTTCACTTATCAATTCATTCAATAGTATAGATTTTCAAGGATTCATGAAATAGTTTTTATCTTTATGTAATCGGAGATCTTTAAATAAGATATTTGTTTTATTATCTTTTGATTATGGATTTAATTTAATTGTTCTAATTTTTTCCTATTTGTGAATGTATTTTCGAATGGTAGATATAAATTTATTATCAATGATTTTAAATTTTGATATAGGTCCATAATAATTCAAATTTTTAAAAATACACCAAAAACTAAACCTTACGCCCATCAATATAAACCATATATCATAAACTCCAACCCCATTTTATCTTCTTCTTCTTTTAATTTGTTTTTTACTTATTTCATACTGTTTTCCTTCATCTTCTACCTCTTCTTTTCCTCTCTCTTCATCGTTATCTTTCAATTTCATGGTTTTTATTGATTTTCTTCCTTTTATTTACAATTTTTTTTTCAATTGGCTTTGAGTTCTTATTCTTCATTTTTTTTGTATTCATTGATTTTTCCAACTTCTTTATTGTTCACATATTCTTCAATTCTTTTCTTCTTTTGTTTTGTTTATTTTGCTTTCCCGTCTTCGTCTTCCAACTTTCGTATTTTCTTTATTTTTATTCAGATTTTTGTTCTTATTTCATCTTGTATTCTTCATCATTTTGTATTATCAATCTTCTTATTTTTTGCAACATCTTATTTATCAGTTTCGTCTTCCTCTTTATTCTCATCTTCTCATTTTTCTTCTTCCTCATACCTTTTTGTTATTTATTTTTTGTTGTACTTCTTTCATCTTCTGAAACATCTTATTTTCGGATTTTTTTTTGTATTATCTTCTTATACTTTACTTTTGTCTTTTTTATCCTCCAATCTTCTTTTCTCAGTTTTTCCTTCTTATTCTTCTTGGCTCTTATATTATTCTTTTTTATCAAAACAACGACATAACACAAAAGCAACACACATTGATTGATATGAGTTTAGTCCTTCGTTGGGGTCAATCAAACAGTTGTATGTTTATACACAGTAACTCATGTATAACCTATTTTCTTAGTTCACCAATCTATTTACTTATTTTACCGTTTAATCTCTTTTCAGTATTTACTCTGATTTAGTTTTAGGAATAGAATCAACGAAGAACATAATTTCTAATCCACAAATTAACAAAATATTCATTAATAATGATTCATATCTCATCGAATAATCAAACTAAAAACCGAAACTATATTTTCTTTTTGCATAAATCATTTTTTTCCAAATTGAATAGAAAATTAATTCAAACCCAAAAAATCGTTTTATACATCAAGTGCTGTTTAATTTTGAAAGTTTGATACAAAATAGTACCATACGTCTATAAGGCGTTATCTTCTTGCTTTTAACCAAGTTTGGAGGGCATCTTAAAACTTTGTATCTCCCAACATGCGGATGGATGAGAGCCGGTTCCGAACAAACTTGTCTATATTACTGATGATCTGAGCTGAAGAGAGTGGTTGTTGTCCATGCCGCCGCGAGTTTCTTTCCTTTCAGAGGCTATGTATCGCCGTTTGAAACACATACCTAGTGAGGAAGAGATTGAGGCGTGGTTGAGATGTGTGGGATATGACGGAGATGATGGTGTGCCAGTCCGTGAAGTATCTTCATTTGAGGAGAGCCCTCGTTAAGGCGTGTCATACTTCTGCTGAGAAGCTACATGCGAAGAACAAATGGCTTCGTTTCTCTACCTGACTTTGATCAAGAACACAAGTCGAGTTTATGCTTGCATTCCAAGATTGTGTTCGATCTCCGGTGGACAGTCAATTGTGAACCACTAACCAAGCAAAGAACGAAAATTTAGGTGTTGAGTGAGTGAACCAAACTCCCCTGTACCAACTACGTATAGGTCCAGTCAATCTCAATTGCAGCCATGTCTTCTTTGAACTCTCCAGGGGCTTGTATACATTTTCCGAATGTTTCCATAGAGATATGTCTTCTCTTTCATGGTCAGCCCGATTCCGATATGTATTCAGCAGGTTCTCGATCATTCGCAAGTGCTCAGTACGGTGGTTACGTCTTCGACGGCTAGAGAGAGCCTCTGACACCGTAGCAGTTATGGGTAAACCCATGTCAATAAACCCACGTGATCCCGTAATATCAAATAAGAACCCCATCGGAGACCAAACATCAAACCTGAATGATGTATTTCGACCATTGTTCACCTCAACTTTGTAGAACTGCTTTGCCTTGTCTCTGTATTTGAGCAGCTTCCTCCAGACCCAAGAACCCAAGCTTGTGTTTTCCTTTACGGACCAGAAGAAATCTTTTTGGATGAGGTATGTCTTCACCCAACGAATCCAAAGAGAAGGGTGAGAGGATGCCATAACTCAGTTTTAACTGTTTCGGTATGAATTGTTTCACTTCATCATCTGATAACTCCCAAATTTAAAAAGGAAATCATCGACCTCTTTTATCTTCTTCTCCTTATTCTTGTATCCGACATATTGTTTTCCCACCAGACTTTTCTTGTTTCCCGGATGTGCCATGGATCTGTGGCAATATATTAACAACACACAAGAATAACATAAATCAACAAATACACAAAACCTAAAGCATATTATCTAACACCTCTTGATCTCCATCTAAATCAAAATTGATTTTCAAGTTCTCTTCTGAAAACTATTTAAAGACAGTGTTAACCGAAAGAACAAACCAAACAAAAAGATCAACGATAGATAGCAAAGAGCAAAGAGACTTAAGAAAAAGTTTAGCAAATAGATAGAGCAATATCATGTGAGATAGATTTATGACTCATTATGTTCACGATCATCACAAGAACAAAAGTCACACATAAACGAAAGCATGTTGATTTATCTGATACAAATTAGAAACCATAGGTCTAATATTTATATGACATGTATGTTGTTAGGTCTATGTAACGACAAAACACTTTCAAAAGTGCTAACATACAATCTTTATATAGGTATACCATTAGGGTTTTTTAGCCGTCAATACTTGACAGGCTACGCCCCAAAACGAAATTCAAACCGCGTAATTTTTATCTTTAAATATTTATATTTAATGAATTATCAAATTTGTGAATAATAATAAAAAAGAAAATTATGAAGATTTAATAATATATTTTCATTAAGGGTAAGTGGGTAATCAACCAGCTGAGAATGAATGTGGTGCCTCTAAACGAAATTTTCACTTCGCAAATAATATATTAGATATATGTATTTGAGTGCTAAATATAAATATAATATTTATATAAATATTAATAATTGTTTGAGAATAATCTAGAGGTGGTTAAAGTGTTTAAAGATGAATATGGTTGAGTGGTGATATGAATAATGTGTGATAATGTTTAATTATAAAAGTGAAATCGAATGTGAGTCGAGAGGATATAAATGTCATAAGATATGTGACGGTGTGTCCGCGGTAACGGCCATAAGTGGGACGGGTTTTACCCTCACATTGGATCCGTTTATGTGTTGGGCTATGGAGACGGGTCCTGTATGGGTGGGCATAGCTCAAAGTTGGCTGACGAGCCGGGTGCTGCATAGGCAGTGACGGGATGTAGATTCCCGGAACTAGCGCAAAATGCAGGGACACCATAGAGTTGTAGAACAGGGCGTGATGCTTGACTGTGTGTTTTAACTTAAGATTAAACATGTGTCTGTGGTTATGAATGTGTGTGGTGGATCTAGTGAGCTCTAAGGCTCACACTCACTGGGTAATCCAAATTACTCACCCCTACCTTTTCAGGTGAGCGTAAGAAGTAACCGGAGGAGTCAAATCGGTGTGGTTCTGTTTTTCGGGAGCAAGGACGGATTTTATTTATTTATATTATTTATTATTTATTATTTTAAACTAAAAATATTTTTAGTTGGTTTTTATTTAATAATGGTTTAAAGACGGTTTTATGTTGAAACGGATTAAGTTGGTTTAATAAGAGTATTATTTGAATTTGGAATTGGTTAGTTGTGGTATAAGTTATTGAGGTGTTATGACTTCTTCAAGAAGTAAGAAACGGGTGTTAAAGTTTCAATGTTGTAATCTTTGTTATCGGAATAATACTAGTATTCTCTTAACATTGCTGTCGCAAGGTTTAAGTGAATGTTTGAAGAAGTTGCAGCTTCAGAAGTTGATGAACCTTGAACAGGGAAAAAGAAGAGAAATTAGCCAGGAATGGAAGCCTTATCCGCTGAGGAAGTGCAAATAGAGATGAAGAAGCTCAGGTTTCTGGCAAAGCTCGTGGAGGCTGCAAATGATCAGTGATAATAGAAAAGCCGTATTTTGGTCTTGTTTATGTGGTAAGTTGTCCTTTTGAAGTTGTTACTTTAACCTAACTATGGTTTAAATAGGTTAGGAGAAGGCTTAATCTAGTGTTTTGCTGTTTGATCAAAATCCTGTGGTTTTCTGTAAACCAACTCTAATTGTAATACTCTGATTATATGTGTTTGTGGCATTTCGGGAATGAGCTTGGTTTCTTCTTTTTATTCAAAGCTCTTTTCTTTCAAATACATTCTTGGGAGAAAACGGATAAAGGAATCAGAGTGAAAATTTGCAACAATTTGTTACAGAATTGAACACCAATGAATGCAGAGGAGATCTCATTGTTCTCTCACATATACCATACGAATAGAGTTTCCTTGATTTGAACCAACTGCTTCTTACCTATGTTTCTGTCGATAATCAACCTAAATGTCTACGATCTTGTGTCAACCTAAAGCACCCGTAATTAAAAAACTTCACTTGGTCAATTGTTTTTCGGAAGGATGCAACCACAAACAACCGTACATGGAATGTTTTGTCCCCATGAGGCTCCAAGATTTGACTCCATCCAGAGCGTTTATTTAACAATATACTACGGTATGAATACAATATAGAGAATAAATGGTTTTTTTATAAATGATTAACACATTTAAAAACTATACAGGTTTTGTATATCTCTTGCTTGGAGTAATTGCGGATTTCTTCTAGGTACAGTATAGAGCAAAATGTTTTTAATATAATCCGGTCAATTAACTTGAACTCTTCCGAAAAACTGCATTCTTGAGCTGCATTGAGACAACAACGCATAGCTAATTGCCATATAGAGCCATACATGTAACATTGAGACGACC
>CACVBM020000297.1:0-14584 GCA_902728155.2 Microthlaspi erraticum | reverse complement strand
GGAAACATGTGAAACGGTCTCAATCCAAGGGAGGAACATCAAATGGACCAAATTTGGGAATCCGGAAGAGGTAAGGAGTCCGAAATGTACCTCTGTGACTCCACATTGAGGAAACTCACTTGTAGTGTATAAGCTGAACTAGATGGACCCATACTTACCCAAACATGGATTAATAGGTTCTATACATGACTATGAGGACAAACATGAGTGAAACGGTCTCAATCCAAGGGAGGAACATCAAATGGACCAAATTTGGGAACCGGAAGAGGTAAGGAGTCCGAAATGTACCTCTGTGACTCCAGATTGAGGAAACTCACTTGTAGTGTATAAGATGAACTAGATGGACCCATACTTACCCAAACATGGATTAATAGGTTCTACATTACTATGAGGACAAACATGAGTGAAACGGTCTCAATCCAAGGGAGGAACATCAAATGGACCAAATTTGGGAACCGGAAGAGGTAAGGAGTCCGAAATGTACCTCTGTGACTCCAGATTGAGGAAACTCACTTGTAGTGCATAAGATGAACTAGATGGACCCATACTTACCCAAACATGGATTAATAGGTTATCCACATGACTATGAGGACAAACATGAGTGAAACGGTCTCAATCCAAGGGAGGAACATCAAATGGACCAAATTTGGGAACCGGAAGAGGTAAGGAGTCCGAAATGTACCTCTGTGACTCCAGATTGAGGAAACTCACTTGTAGTGTATAAGATGAACTAGATGGACCCATACTTACCCAAACATGGATTAATAGGTTCTCCACATTACTATGAGGACAAACATGACTGAAACGGTCTCAATCCAAGGGAGGAACATCAAATGGACCAAATTTGGGACCGGAAGAGGTAAGGAGTCCGAAATGTACCTCTGTGACTCCACATTGTGGAAACTCACTTGTAGTGTATAAGATGAACTAGATGGACCCATACTTACCCAAACATGGATTAATAGGTTCTCCACATTACTATGAGGACAAACATGAGTGAAACGGTCTCAATCCAAGGGAGGAACATCAAATGGACCAAATTTGGGATCCGGAAGAGGTAAGGAGTCCGAAATGTACCTCTGTGACTCCACATTGAGGAAACTCACTTGTAGTGTATAAGATGAACTAGATGGACCCATACTTACCCAAACATGGATTAATAGGTTCTCCACATTACTATGAGGACAAACATGAGTGAAACGGTCTCAATCCAAGGGAGGAACATCAAATGGACCAAATTTGGGAACCGGAAGAGGTAAGGAGTCCGAAATGTACCTCTGTGACTCCAGATTGAGGAAACTCACTTGTAGTGTATAAGATGAACTAGATGGACCCATACTTACCCAAACATGGATTAATAGGTTCTCCACATGACTATGAGGACAAACATGAGTGAAACGGTCTCAATCCAAGGGAGGAACATCAAATGGACCAAATTTGGGATCCGGAAGAGGTAAGGAGTCCGAAATGTACCTCTGTGACTCCAGATTGAGGAAACTCACTTGTAGTGTATAAGATGAACAAGATGGACCCATACTTACCCAAACATGGATTAATAGGTTCTCCACATTACTATGAGGACAAACATGAGTGAAACGGTCTCAATCCAAGGGAGGAACATCAAATGGACCAAATTTGGGAATCCGGAAGAGGTAAGGAGTCCGAAATGTACCTCTGTGACTCCAGATTGAGGAAACTCACTTGTAGTGTATAAGATGAACTAGATGGACCCATACTTACCCAAACATGGATTAATAGGTTCTCCACATTACTATGAGGACAAACATGACTGAAACGGTCTCAATCCAAGGGAGGAACATCAAATGGACCAAATTTGGGAACCGGAAGAGGTAAGGAGTCCGAAATGTACCTCTGTGACTCCACATTGTGGAAACTCACTTGTAGTGTATAAGATGAACTAGATGGACCCATACTTACCCAAACATGGATTAATAGGTTCTCCACATTACTATGAGGACAAACATGAGTGAAACGGTCTCAATCCAAGGGAGGAACATCAAATGGACCAAATTTGGGATCCGGAAGAGGTAAGGAGTCCGAAATGTACCTCTGTGACTCCAGATTGAGGAAACTCACTTGTAGTGTATAAGATGAACTAGATGGACCCATACTTACCCAAACATGGATTAATAGTTCTACATGACTATGAGGACAAACATGAGTGAAACGGTCTCAATCCAAGGGAGGAACATCAAATGGACCAAATTTGGGACCGGAAGAGGTAAGGAGTCCGAAATGTACCTCTGTGACTCCAGATTGAGGAAACTCACTTGTAGTGTATAAGATGAACTAGATGGACCCATACTTACCCAAACATGGATTAATAGGTTCTCCACATTACTATGAGGACAAACATGAGTGAAACGGTCTCAATCCAAGGGAGGAACATCAAATGGACCAAATTTGGGAATCCGGAAGAGGTAAGGAGTCCGAAATGTACCTCTGTGACTCCAGATTGAGGAAACTCACTTGTAGTGTATAAGATGAACAAGATGGACCCATACTTACCCAAACATGGATTAATAGTTCTCCACATTACTATGAGGACAAACATGAGTGAAACGGTCTCAATCCAAGGGAGGAACATCAAATGGACCAAATTTGGGACCGGAAGAGGTAAGGAGTCCGAAATGTACCTCTGTGACTCCACATTGAGGAAACTCACTTGTAGTGTATAAGATGAACTAGATGGACCCATACTTACCCAAACATGGATTAATAGGTTCTATCCACATGACTATGAGGACAAACATGAGTGAAACGGTCTCAATCCAAGGGAGGAACATCAAATGGACCAAATTTGGGAACCGGAAGAGGTAAGGAGTCCGAAATGTACCTCTGTGACTCCAGATTGAGGAAACTCACTTGTAGTGTATAAGATGAACTAGATGGACCCATACTTACCCAAACATGGATTAATAGTTCTATCCACATGACTATGAGGACAAACATGAGTGAAACGGTCTCAATCCAAGGGAGGAACATCAAATGGACCAAATTTGGGAACCGGAAGAGGTAAGGAGTCCGAAATGTACCTCTGTGACTCCAGATTGAGGAAACTCACTTGTAGTGTATAAGATGAACTAGATGGACCCATACTTACCCAAACATGGATTAATAGCTTCTATACATGACTATGAGGACAAACATGAGTGAAACGGTCTCAATCCAAGGGAGGAACATCAAATGGACCAAATTTGGGATCCGGAAGAGGTAAGGAGTCCGAAATGTACCTCTGTGACTCCACATTGAGGAAACTCACTTGTAGTGTATAAGATGAACTAGATGGACCCATACTTACCCAAACATGGATTAATAGTTCTCCACATGACTATGAGGACAAACATGACTGAAACGGTCTCAATCCAAGGGAGGAACATCAAATGGACCAAATTTGGGAATCCGGAAGAGGTAAGGAGTCCGAAATGTACCTCTGTGACTCCACATTGTGGAAACTCACTTGTAGTGTATAAGATGAACTAGATGGACCCATACTTACCCAAACATGGATTAATAGGTTCTCCACATTACTATGAGGACAAACATGAGTGAAACGGTCTCAATCCAAGGGAGGAACATCAAATGGACCAAATTTGGGAACCGGAAGAGGTAAGGAGTCCGAAATGTACCTCTGTGACTCCACATTGAGGAAACTCACTTGTAGTGTATAAGATGAACTAGATGGACCCATACTTACCCAAACATGGATTAATAGGTTCTCCACATGACTATGAGGACAAACATGAGTGAAACGGTCTCAATCCAAGGGAGGAACATCAAATGGACCAAATTTGGGAACCGGAAGAGGTAAGGAGTCCGAAATGTACCTCTGTGACTCCACATTGAGGAAACTCACTTGTAGTGTATAAGATGAACTAGATGGACCCATACTTACCCAAACATGGATTAATAGGTTCTCCACATGACTATGAGGACAAACATGAGTGAAACGGTCTCAATCCAAGGGAGGAACATCAAATGGACCAAATTTGGGAACCGGAAGAGGTAAGGAGTCCGAAATGTACCTCTGTGACTCCAGATTGAGGAAACTCACTTGTAGTGTATAAGATGAACTAGATGGACCCATACTTACCCAAACATGGATTAATAGCTTCTATACATGACTATGAGGACAAACATGAGTGAAACGGTCTCAATCCAAGGGAGGAACATCAAATGGACCAAATTTGGGAACCGGAAGAGGTAAGGAGTCCGAAATGTACCTCTGTGACTCCACATTGAGGAAACTCACTTGTAGTGTATAAGATGAACTAGATGGACCCATACTTACCCAAACATGGATTAATAGGTTCTATCACATGACTATGAGGACAAACATGAGTGAAACGGTCTCAATCCAAGGGAGGAACATCAAATGGACCAAATTTGGGAACCGGAAGAGGTAAGGAGTCCGAAATGTACCTCTGTGACTCCACATTGAGGAAACTCACTTGTAGTGTATAAGATGAACTAGATGGACCCATACTTACCCAAACATGGATTAATAGGTTCTACATGACTATGAGGACAAACATGAGTGAAACGGTCTCAATCCAAGGGAGGAACATCAAATGGACCAAATTTGGGAACCGGAAGAGGTAAGGAGTCCGAAATGTACCTCTGTGACTCCACATTGAGTGGAAACTCACTTGTAGTGTATAAGATGAACTAGATGGACCCATACTTACCAAACATGGATTAATAGCTTCTACACATGACTATGAGGACAAACATGAGTGAAACGGTCTCAATCCAAGGGAGGAACATCAAATGGACCAAATTTGGGAACCGGAAGAGGTAAGGAGTCCGAAATGTACCTCTGTGACTCCACATTGTGGAAACTCACTTGTAGTGTATAAGATGAACTAGATGGACCCATACTTACCCAAACATGGATTAATAGTTCTACACATGACTATGAGGACAAACATGAGTGAAACGGTCTCAATCCAAGGGAGGAACATCAAATGGACCAAATTTGGGAACCGGAAGAGGTAAGGAGTCCGAAATGTACCTCTGTGACTCCACATTGAGGAAACTCACTTGTAGTGTATAAGATGAACTAGATGGACCCATACTTACCCAAACATGGATTAATAGTTCTACACATGACTATGAGGACAAACATGAGTGAAACGGTCTCAATCCAAGGGAGGAACATCAAATGGACCAAATTTGGGAACCGGAAGAGGTAAGGAGTCCGAAATGTACCTCTGTGACTCCACATTGTGGAAACTCACTTGTAGTGTATAAGATGAACTAGATGGACCCATACTTACCCAAACATGGATTAATAGTTCTCCACATGACTATGAGGACAAACATGAGTGAAACGGTCTCAATCCAAGGGAGGAACATCAAATGGACCAAATTTGGGAACCGGAAGAGGTAAGGAGTCCGAAATGTACCTCTGTGACTCCACATTGTGGAAACTCACTTGTAGTGTATAAGATGAACTAGATGGACCCATACTTACCCAAACATGGATTAATAGTTCTACACATGACTATGAGGACAAACATGAGTGAAACGGTCTCAATCCAAGGGAGGAACATCAAATGGACCAAATTTGGGAACCGGAAGAGGTAAGGAGTCCGAAATGTACCTCTGTGACTCCACATTGTGGAAACTCACTTGTAGTGTATAAGATGAACTAGATGGACCCATACTTACCCAAACATGGATTAATAGTTCTACACATGACTATGAGGACAAACATGAGTGAAACGGTCTCAATCCAAGGGAGGAACATCAAATGGACCAAATTTGGGAACCGGAAGAGGTAAGGAGTCCGAAATGTACCTCTGTGACTCCACATTGTGGAAACTCACTTGTAGTGTATAAGATGAACTAGATGGACCCATACTTACCCAAACATGGATTAATAGTTCTACACATGACTATGAGGACAAACATGAGTGAAACGGTCTCAATCCAAGGGAGGAACATCAAATGGACCAAATTTGGGAACCGGAAGAGGTAAGGAGTCCGAAATGTACCTCTGTGACTCCACATTGTGGAAACTCACTTGTAGTGTATAAGATGAACTAGATGGACCCATACTTACCCAAACATGGATTAATAGGTTCTCCACATACTATGAGGACAAACATGAGTGAAACGGTCTCAATCCAAGGGAGGAACATCAAATGGACCAAATTTGGGAACCGGAAGAGGTAAGGAGTCCGAAATGTACCTCTGTGACTCCACATTGAGGAAACTCACTTGTAGTGTATAAGATGAACTAGATGGACCCATACTTACCCAAACATGGATTAATAGGTTCTACACATACTATGAGGACAAACATGAGTGAAACGGTCTCAATCCAAGGGAGGAACATCAAATGGACCAAATTTGGGAACCGGAAGAGGTAAGGAGTCCGAAATGTACCTCTGTGACTCCACATTGTGGAAACTCACTTGTAGTGTATAAGATGAACTAGATGGACCCATACTTACCCAAACATGGATTAATAGTTCTACACATGACTATGAGGACAAACATGAGTGAAACGGTCTCAATCCAAGGGAGGAACATCAAATGGACCAAATTTGGGAACCGGAAGAGGTAAGGAGTCCGAAATGTACCTCTGTGACTCCACATTGTGGAAACTCACTTGTAGTGTATAAGATGAACTAGATGGACCCATACTTACCCAAACATGGATTAATAGGTTCTACACATGACTATGAGGACAAACATGAGTGAAACGGTCTCAATCCAAGGGAGGAACATCAAATGGACCAAATTTGGGAACCGGAAGAGGTAAGGAGTCCGAAATGTACCTCTGTGACTCCACATTGTGGAAACTCACTTGTAGTGTATAAGATGAACTAGATGGACCCATACTTACCCAAACATGGATTAATAGGTTCTACACATGACTATGAGGACAAACATGAGTGAAACGGTCTCAATCCAAGGGAGGAACATCAAATGGACCAAATTTGGGAACCGGAAGAGGTAAGGAGTCCGAAATGTACCTCTGTGACTCCACATTGAGGAAACTCACTTGTAGTGTATAAGATGAACTAGATGGACCCATACTTACCCAAACATGGATTAATAGGTTCTACACATGACTATGAGGACAAACATGAGTGAAACGGTCTCAATCCAAGGGAGGAACATCAAATGGACCAAATTTGGGAACCGGAAGAGGTAAGGAGTCCGAAATGTACCTCTGTGACTCCACATTGTGGAAACTCACTTGTAGTGTATAAGATGAACTAGATGGACCCATACTTACCCAAACATGGATTAATAGGTTCTACACATGACTATGAGGACAAACATGAGTGAAACGGTCTCAATCCAAGGGAGGAACATCAAATGGACCAAATTTGGGAACCGGAAGAGGTAAGGAGTCCGAAATGTACCTCTGTGACTCCACATTGAGGAAACTCACTTGTAGTGTATAAGATGAACTAGATGGACCCATACTTACCCAAACATGGATTAATAGTTCTACACATGACTATGAGGACAAACATGAGTGAAACGGTCTCAATCCAAGGGAGGAACATCAAATGGACCAAATTTGGGAACCGGAAGAGGTAAGGAGTCCGAAATGTACCTCTGTGACTCCACATTGAGGAAACTCACTTGTAGTGTATAAGATGAACTAGATGGACCCATACTTACCCAAACATGGATTAATAGGTTCTCCACATGACTATGAGGACAAACATGAGTGAAACGGTCTCAATCCAAGGGAGGAACATCAAATGGACCAAATTTGGGAACCGGAAGAGGTAAGGAGTCCGAAATGTACCTCTGTGACTCCACATTGTGGAAACTCACTTGTAGTGTATAAGATGAACTAGATGGACCCATACTTACCCAAACATGGATTAATAGGTTCTACACATGACTATGAGGACAAACATGAGTGAAACGGTCTCAATCCAAGGGAGGAACATCAAATGGACCAAATTTGGGAACCGGAAGAGGTAAGGAGTCCGAAATGTACCTCTGTGACTCCACATTGTGGAAACTCACTTGTAGTGTATAAGATGAACTAGATGGACCCATACTTACCCAAACATGGATTAATAGGTTCTACACATGACTATGAGGACAAACATGAGTGAAACGGTCTCAATCCAAGGGAGGAACATCAAATGGACCAAATTTGGGAACCGGAAGAGGTAAGGAGTCCGAAATGTACCTCTGTGACTCCACATTGTGGAAACTCACTTGTAGTGTATAAGATGAACTAGATGGACCCATACTTACCCAAACATGGATTAATAGGTTCTACACATGACTATGAGGACAAACATGAGTGAAACGGTCTCAATCCAAGGGAGGAACATCAAATGGACCAAATTTGGGAACCGGAAGAGGTAAGGAGTCCGAAATGTACCTCTGTGACTCCACATTGTGGAAACTCACTTGTAGTGTATAAGATGAACTAGATGGACCCATACTTACCCAAACATGGATTAATAGCTTCTACACATGACTATGAGGACAAACATGAGTGAAACGGTCTCAATCCAAGGGAGGAACATCAAATGGACCAAATTTGGGAACCGGAAGAGGTAAGGAGTCCGAAATGTACCTCTGTGACTCCACATTGTGGAAACTCACTTGTAGTGTATAAGATGAACTAGATGGACCCATACTTACCCAAACATGGATTAATAGCTTCTACACATGACTATGAGGACAAACATGAGTGAAACGGTCTCAATCCAAGGGAGGAACATCAAATGGACCAAATTTGGGAACCGGAAGAGGTAAGGAGTCCGAAATGTACCTCTGTGACTCCACATTGTGGAAACTCACTTGTAGTGTATAAGATGAACTAGATGGACCCATACTTACCCAAACATGGATTAATAGGTTCTACACATGACTATGAGGACAAACATGAGTGAAACGGTCTCAATCCAAGGGAGGAACATCAAATGGACCAAATTTGGGAACCGGAAGAGGTAAGGAGTCCGAAATGTACCTCTGTGACTCCACATTGTGGAAACTCACTTGTAGTGTATAAGATGAACTAGATGGACCCATACTTACCCAAACATGGATTAATAGGTTCTCCACATGACTATGAGGACAAACATGAGTGAAACGGTCTCAATCCAAGGGAGGAACATCAAATGGACCAAATTTGGGAACCGGAAGAGGTAAGGAGTCCGAAATGTACCTCTGTGACTCCACATTGTGGAAACTCACTTGTAGTGTATAAGATGAACTAGATGGACCCATACTTACCCAAACATGGATTAATAGTTCTACACATGACTATGAGGACAAACATGAGTGAAACGGTCTCAATCCAAGGGAGGAACATCAAATGGACCAAATTTGGGAACCGGAAGAGGTAAGGAGTCCGAAATGTACCTCTGTGACTCCACATTGTGGAAACTCACTTGTAGTGTATAAGATGAACTAGATGGACCCATACTTACCCAAACATGGATTAATAGGTTCTACACATGACTATGAGGACAAACATGAGTGAAACGGTCTCAATCCAAGGGAGGAACATCAAATGGACCAAATTTGGGAACCGGAAGAGGTAAGGAGTCCGAAATGTACCTCTGTGACTCCACATTGTGGAAACTCACTTGTAGTGTATAAGATGAACTAGATGGACCCATACTTACCAAACATGGATTAATAGGTTCTACACATGACTATGAGGACAAACATGAGTGAAACGGTCTCAATCCAAGGGAGGAACATCAAATGGACCAAATTTGGGAACCGGAAGAGGTAAGGAGTCCGAAATGTACCTCTGTGACTCCACATTGTGGAAACTCACTTGTAGTGTATAAGATGAACTAGATGGACCCATACTTACCAAACATGGATTAATAGGTTCTACACATGACTATGAGGACAAACATGAGTGAAACGGTCTCAATCCAAGGGAGGAACATCAAATGGACCAAATTTGGGAACCGGAAGAGGTAAGGAGTCCGAAATGTACCTCTGTGACTCCACATTGTGGAAACTCACTTGTAGTGTATAAGATGAACTAGATGGACCCATACTTACCAAACATGGATTAATAGGTTCTACACATGACTATGAGGACAAACATGAGTGAAACGGTCTCAATCCAAGGGAGGAACATCAAATGGACCAAATTTGGGAACCGGAAGAGGTAAGGAGTCCGAAATGTACCTCTGTGACTCCACATTGTGGAAACTCACTTGTAGTGTATAAGATGAACTAGATGGACCCATACTTACCAAACATGGATTAATAGGTTCTACACATGACTATGAGGACAAACATGAGTGAAACGGTCTCAATCCAAGGGAGGAACATCAAATGGACCAAATTTGGGAACCGGAAGAGGTAAGGAGTCCGAAATGTACCTCTGTGACTCCACATTGTGGAAACTCACTTGTAGTGTATAAGATGAACTAGATGGACCCATACTTACCCAAACATGGATTAATAGGTTCTACACATGACTATGAGGACAAACATGAGTGAAACGGTCTCAATCCAAGGGAGGAACATCAAATGGACCAAATTTGGGAACCGGAAGAGGTAAGGAGTCCGAAATGTACCTCTGTGACTCCACATTGTGGAAACTCACTTGTAGTGTATAAGATGAACTAGATGGACCCATACTTACCCAAACATGGATTAATAGTTCTACACATGACTATGAGGACAAACATGAGTGAAACGGTCTCAATCCAAGGGAGGAACATCAAATGGACCAAATTTGGGAACCGGAAGAGGTAAGGAGTCCGAAATGTACCTCTGTGACTCCACATTGTGGAAACTCACTTGTAGTGTATAAGATGAACTAGATGGACCCATACTTACCCAAACATGGATTAATAGGTTCTACACATGACTATGAGGACAAACATGAGTGAAACGGTCTCAATCCAAGGGAGGAACATCAAATGGACCAAATTTGGGAACCGGAAGAGGTAAGGAGTCCGAAATGTACCTCTGTGACTCCACATTGTGGAAACTCACTTGTAGTGTATAAGATGAACTAGATGGACCCATACTTACCCAAACATGGATTAATAGGTTCTACACATGACTATGAGGACAAACATGAGTGAAACGGTCTCAATCCAAGGGAGGAACATCAAATGGACCAAATTTGGGAACCGGAAGAGGTAAGGAGTCCGAAATGTACCTCTGTGACTCCACATTGTGGAAACTCACTTGTAGTGTATAAGATGAACTAGATGGACCCATACTTACCCAAACATGGATTAATAGGTTCTACACATGACTATGAGGACAAACATGAGTGAAACGGTCTCAATCCAAGGGAGGAACATCAAATGGACCAAATTTGGGAACCGGAAGAGGTAAGGAGTCCGAAATGTACCTCTGTGACTCCACATTGTGGAAACTCACTTGTAGTGTATAAGATGAACTAGATGGACCCATACTTACCAAACATGGATTAATAGGTTCTACACATGACTATGAGGACAAACATGAGTGAAACGGTCTCAATCCAAGGGAGGAACATCAAATGGACCAAATTTGGGAACCGGAAGAGGTAAGGAGTCCGAAATGTACCTCTGTGACTCCACATTGTGGAAACTCACTTGTAGTGTATAAGATGAACTAGATGGACCCATACTTACCCAAACATGGATTAATAGTTCTACACATGACTATGAGGACAAACATGAGTGAAACGGTCTCAATCCAAGGGAGGAACATCAAATGGACCAAATTTGGGAACCGGAAGAGGTAAGGAGTCCGAAATGTACCTCTGTGACTCCACATTGTGGAAACTCACTTGTAGTGTATAAGATGAACTAGATGGACCCATACTTACCAAACATGGATTAATAGGTTCTACACATGACTATGAGGACAAACATGAGTGAAACGGTCTCAATCCAAGGGAGGAACATCAAATGGACCAAATTTGGGAACCGGAAGAGGTAAGGAGTCCGAAATGTACCTCTGTGACTCCACATTGTGGAAACTCACTTGTAGTGTATAAGATGAACTAGATGGACCCATACTTACCAAACATGGATTAATAGGTTCTACACATGACTATGAGGACAAACATGAGTGAAACGGTCTCAATCCAAGGGAGGAACATCAAATGGACCAAATTTGGGAACCGGAAGAGGTAAGGAGTCCGAAATGTACCTCTGTGACTCCACATTGTGGAAACTCACTTGTAGTGTATAAGATGAACTAGATGGACCCATACTTACCAAACATGGATTAATAGCTTCTACACATGACTATGAGGACAAACATGAGTGAAACGGTCTCAATCCAAGGGAGGAACATCAAATGGACCAAATTTGGGAACCGGAAGAGGTAAGGAGTCCGAAATGTACCTCTGTGACTCCACATTGTGGAAACTCACTTGTAGTGTATAAGATGAACTAGATGGACCCATACTTACCAAACATGGATTAATAGGTTCTACACATGACTATGAGGACAAACATGAGTGAAACGGTCTCAATCCAAGGGAGGAACATCAAATGGACCAAATTTGGGAACCGGAAGAGGTAAGGAGTCCGAAATGTACCTCTGTGACTCCACATTGTGGAAACTCACTTGTAGTGTATAAGATGAACTAGATGGACCCATACTTACCAAACATGGATTAATAGGTTCTACACATGACTATGAGGACAAACATGAGTGAAACGGTCTCAATCCAAGGGAGGAACATCAAATGGACCAAATTTGGGAACCGGAAGAGGTAAGGAGTCCGAAATGTACCTCTGTGACTCCACATTGTGGAAACTCACTTGTAGTGTATAAGATGAACTAGATGGACCCATACTTACCCAAACATGGATTAATAGGTTCTACACATGACTATGAGGACAAACATGAGTGAAACGGTCTCAATCCAAGGGAGGAACATCAAATGGACCAAATTTGGGAACCGGAAGAGGTAAGGAGTCCGAAATGTACCTCTGTGACTCCACATTGTGGAAACTCACTTGTAGTGTATAAGATGAACTAGATGGACCCATACTTACCCAAACATGGATTAATAGGTTCTACACATGACTATGAGGACAAACATGAGTGAAACGGTCTCAATCCAAGGGAGGAACATCAAATGGACCAAATTTGGGAACCGGAAGAGGTAAGGAGTCCGAAATGTACCTCTGTGACTCCACATTGTGGAAACTCACTTGTAGTGTATAAGATGAACTAGATGGACCCATACTTACCCAAACATGGATTAATAGTTCTACACATGACTATGAGGACAAACATGAGTGAAACGGTCTCAATCCAAGGGAGGAACATCAAATGGACCAAATTTGGGAACCGGAAGAGGTAAGGAGTCCGAAATGTACCTCTGTGACTCCACATTGTGGAAACTCACTTGTAGTGTATAAGATGAACTAGATGGACCCATACTTACCCAAACATGGATTAATAGGTTCTACACATGACTATGAGGACAAACATGAGTGAAACGGTCTCAATCCAAGGGAGGAACATCAAATGGACCAAATTTGGGAACCGGAAGAGGTAAGGAGTCCGAAATGTACCTCTGTGACTCCACATTGTGGAAACTCACTTGTAGTGTATAAGATGAACTAGATGGACCCATACTTACCCAAACATGGATTAATAGGTTCTACACATGACTATGAGGACAAACATGAGTGAAACGGTCTCAATCCAAGGGAGGAACATCAAATGGACCAAATTTGGGAACCGGAAGAGGTAAGGAGTCCGAAATGTACCTCTGTGACTCCACATTGTGGAAACTCACTTGTAGTGTATAAGATGAACTAGATGGACCCATACTTACCCAAACATGGATTAATAGGTTCTACACATGACTATGAGGACAAACATGAGTGAAACGGTCTCAATCCAAGGGAGGAACATCAAATGGACCAAATTTGGGAACCGGAAGAGGTAAGGAGTCCGAAATGTACCTCTGTGACTCCACATTGTGGAAACTCACTTGTAGTGTATAAGATGAACTAGATGGACCCATACTTACCCAAACATGGATTAATAGGTTCTACACATGACTATGAGGACAAACATGAGTGAAACGGTCTCAATCCAAGGGAGGAACATCAAATGGACCAAATTTGGGAACCGGAAGAGGTAAGGAGTCCGAAATGTACCTCTGTGACTCCACATTGTGGAAACTCACTTGTAGTGTATAAGATGAACTAGATGGACCCATACTTACCCAAACATGGATTAATAGGTTCTACACATGACTATGAGGACAAACATGAGTGAAACGGTCTCAATCCAAGGGAGGAACATCAAATGGACCAAATTTGGGAACCGGAAGAGGTAAGGAGTCCGAAATGTACCTCTGTGACTCCACATTGAGGAAACTCACTTGTAGTGTATAAGATGAACTAGATGGACCCATACTTACCCAAACATGGATTAATAGTTCTACACATGACTATGAGGACAAACATGAGTGAAACGGTCTCAATCCAAGGGAGGAACATCAAATGGACCAAATTTGGGAACCGGAAGAGGTAAGGAGTCCGAAATGTACCTCTGTGACTCCACATTGTGGAAACTCACTTGTAGTGTATAAGATGAACTAGATGGACCCATACTTACC